>CM075937.1:46579939-46812855 GCA_038030265.1 Corythucha ciliata
GTTCACACATAACTTTTAGAACGGCAAAGAATTCTAAATGCATCATTTAGTCTACAAGTTTTTGAATTAATTAATAACATTTATAGTTATTTTTCCGTATTTTAAAAAACGGTATCTTGTTTTTTTTTTTCTTTCTATGAGAGATTATTGGTCCAAATGACTTTTTTTTTGGCCCGAAAGGGTGAAATACACACTGATATGGCAGTTTAAAAAGGTGGGTAGGGATATGAAGGGAGCGAAGAGGACTTTGATAGATAAAATATTGGGAAAATAAGATTTTTAAGGACCGTTTTCACCAATAAAATTGATCGACGGTTAAAGTTGATTGTGATTATAGTTGTCAATATGTGAATTCGAATGGAATTGTTTACACTGTAATCATGATTAGTTGTTGATCGTGGTTTTTAACGCAGTTGGTGAAAATGGGCCTTAAAATATAAAAATACACTTGGAAATAGTTTTTTTTTTTCTTAATAAAAAAAAGGCACATTTTTTCTAGTGTTTTTAATGGAACAGGGATTTAGTGAAAGCTCGATAAGATTTTTCCCTCTTTCACTCCTCAAAGAGCAGCTGTATGAGAAGAAAAAATATAGAAGGAGGAAATACAAAGATTGTCCGAGGGTAAAAACGTTGTTTTTAAAAAATAAATTATTTACAAAGCAAATAAGAAGTTTTTGACTAGATTTCAGGGGATTTGTTTTTTAAAATTAACTTCTTTTTATCTCGGAGGTTCGTGCAAGGATTTGGATTTTTTCGTACGAAAGGAAGAGACGAGTGACGACATGGCCCACCGGGGTGGTGCTATTTCTCAATTTTAGCCACGACAATTCCACCAATCAAGGACAAACGGTGACAATTTCGCCAATTCGTTTTCCCTGAATTCTAGCCGTACACTAGTGCTTTTTCCTAATTCTGCCTTGAGCAATTTTTTCTCCCTTCAAATTTTAGCAGTGAAAAGGTTCACATAATCCGCGTGAGAGCGAATTTAATTAATTTTGACACCTCAATTTCATGGGCTAACGAACAATTTTCCGTAATTTTAGCCGTGAATAAGCACTTTTTTCAAAAATGTATGCGCTAAGTCACGCTCTTTCTCAATTTCACCCGCAAACTTGCCATATACAGGGTGTAACGGGAAAATGGGGCATAATTGAAATGGGTGATTCTACATCACGTGTGGGTCAAAAATGACTATCTGGACCAAGGTCCGATTATCAACAGTTTCTGAGAAATCGCAGTTTTCCTGAATTTCGAAGCATCAGGCGTTTTCTTCAAAACTCGGTCGGTAACTTAGCAACCATTGATCCTAGGAAATTTTCAAGGACACCTTTGGAAAGAGCACACAATTTCCTTTAAGATGATCGTAAAGTTGGGTTAGGTCATGAAATTTGGACGCCCTTAACTCTCAACTTAAATCTTGACTTAAATCGGACTTAAATCGCAAACATACGTTTCCATACGATTTAGACAGGGGCTTAAAGTATTTCGAACATTATCTCAAAAGGAATAGAGACAAAGGCCCGAAGCAAGCAGGTCATTTGAAAGCTTGATAATTGTAGAAGTTTTTCCTGAAGTCCTACTCTTCCTCCGAGAGCTGTCAGTAAAATGACAGATGGCTGAATGACTAGTAAGAATAGAGAAATTCAAGGAAGCGGCTTTTCAGCCGAGCGTTAAGGGTGCCCAAATTTCACGAGCTACCCCAACTTTACGACCATCTTAAAGGAAATTTTGTGCTCTTTCCAGCGGTTTCCTGTAAAATTCCCCAGGGTTAATGATTGCTAAGATACCGACCGATTTTCGAAAAAAAAACGCCTAATGCATTGACAGTCAGGAAAACTGCGATTTTCTCGGAAACGGTCAATAATCGGACCATGGTCCATACAGTCATTTTTGACCCACATGTGATGTAGAATCACCCATTTCAATTATGCCCCGTTTTCCCGTTACACCCTGTATATATGTGTAAAAACGGTGAATTATAGCTCTTTCTCGCAATGTTTACCGATGTTTGAGAAACCACGAACTGGCGCCTTCTCTCAATTTTACCTGCGTGAATGAGATCCATTTCTCAATTTTAGCCGTGATTCGGCGCTTTTCCTCAATTCCAGCCGCAAATGAGTGATTTTTCTCAATTCTACATTGAACGAGCAATTTATTTTGTCAATTTTAGCTGTGAAAAGAGTTCTATAAACCGTGAATTCCGCCCAGGACTTTGCATCGCGAATTCGCAAATTGGCGTGTTATTTCAATTTCAACCGCGAATAACGAGATTTATTTCTCAAGTTTAACGTGAACCAGAGCTATTTCTCAATTTTAGCCGTGAATGGGTGTTTTTCCTCTGTCTTAGCCGCAAAATGTCCTTTTCTAGATTACATCCGCGAACGAGAACTTTTTCTCTAGACGTGTGCACCCCCCCCCCAACCCCCACTGTGGATCCGTGCCTAGCTGGCTGCCCACCTCTTGATCACGGGCTGGCTACGCCCCTGTAAAGAGGTGGTAAATTTGGTTAAGAATTTTGAATTTTATCCTTAAAAAAAAAAAGTATAGGCATAATCGACTCAAAAAAGGTATATTCGGGGAGGGGGGGGGCGTAAATCTGAACTGCTCAGATTCTTGCTCCCCCAATGTCGGCTGACTTCCGCCGCCACTGCGACCCGGTCACTCTAAATATCCCAAAAGGTAACCGCCACTGGGTGTTGCGCGGTTTCAAAAAAAAGTGCGCGTTTTTTTTTTTGTTTTACGAAGAAAATCATAAAACACGGCGGAAATAGAAAAAACAAAAAAACAACGACAGCTGCCGCTGTTGTACGACCGCTTTTGAGGCGCTCGAGTGTACCCCACTGGTGCTGCACTTAGTGAAGGTTTCTGGAACATTATTTTCCGCCTCATAATTTTTTTTTGGTGGGGAATAATGTACCATTTTCTAGTTGTAGCAAGGAGTCAAATCTCGTTAAATACTCAATTTTTGCCTTTTTTGGGGGAGGGGGGCGTCGGGGGGATATCCCACTAGAATAACTCACTCGACATTCTAAACGCCGCAGAACACTTTATCTCGTGTATTTTACTTGCTCTTCTGAGAATGTTAACAATTTATAGCGTCAAGATTATTGATTTGGGGTCGATGAGGGGGGGGGGGTTTCATTCATTTTTTAAGGCCTCGAGAGAATTTATAGTTAACGGAAGAGGTGGGGAGGGTAAAAGGACTGAATAGGGTCCGGTTCACAAGCTCTGGAGCTCCTAGGCTGCAGAGTTTGAGTAACAAAGAAAAACGTTTCGTTTTTTTTTTTTCTTCTAAAGGGGCTCAATCCACAGTACTCCCGCAAGCACAATAAATCAAATATATACCTTGTGAACCATGAAAACAGGTTTGGGAATGTCATGCAAAATTAAAAATTTGGGCTTGAAATGAAAATTGAAAGTGGGCCTCTGACGAAATATTCGTATTTATGAGAGGATTTGAAAGGCTAATAGATGGAAATTTGTTGGTTATGGGAAAATACACTTCCAAGGGATGCAAAACAAAATAATGATAAAAAACGTGATAAATTTTTTTTTTTACCTATAGACTGGAGTGTCGAAGAGGTGAAATCTTTTTTTAAAAACTGTTAATTGGCATACGTTCTCTTGAAACGATGAAAAACCAGAGTCCTCCCCATTGACGGAGCATGCTTTGGTGTTGAAGGCAACTTCCTCCTCACACGGGCACTAGTATCGTCCACAGGGGCGAGTTTTCTTTTGTATTCTCAGCTTTTTAAGGCACTCCGACACTGATGGGGCGGCGAGCGATTAAGAAAAGTTTCGTTGTTTTTATCGCGATTTTAGTATATATATTTATTTTTTTAAACCAAAAAATGAAAACAAATGAGGGGAGGAGACAAGAGAAAAAAGGGGAAAAAAAGGATGTAAATCCACTCACGCGCACCGCCACTCTATCGCGCACACACTGACTGACTCGACTGGATGTGGCTGGCAGGAGGTGAGGGTTTGAAAAACCAGCAAAAAAAACACTCCCCCTCCCCTCGCTACCGTCGTTCGTTTCTTTTTTGTATCGAAACACAAGACGACTCCTCCACTAAAGAAGAAGAAAAAAAAAACCTTCAAAGAACGAAAAAAAAACAAAAACGTCTTCTGATTCTCCACCAGAAGAGAGAGCCAGCCACAGCCTAAAAGGACCTTGGCAGCTTGGCACTGGCGTGAAGGTTCGTTTTCTCGATGCTGGCTTGATGATTTTGAAGGACGTTATAAGGGGACGAAGGGGTTGGGCTGGTTAAGATGAGGGTGAAGGCTTTACAAAAAAAAACAAAAAAAACTCTCCCTTTAGACAGCTGTTGATTAATAAATTGTTTGTGTGTGTGTGTGTGTGTTAGGGGGGGGGGACTTTGTTGCTAAAAAGAATGTTGCAAGTTATTCTTGATGGCTGGAAGAAAAAAGTGGCGTGAGAAACGCTGAAAATATAAAAAATAACGGGGTTCACGCAAATGGCCGCCCGAAACTGTAATTTTAGTTTTTTGTTCTAAAAAGTATTCAGAGCGTTTTTTGTAGTGCTTTCTCTACATATATTGTGACATTTAGTTAAAAAACGTAATCGTGGCACTATGGAAGGAGAGTTTTGCCTAGCAAGGGCCTTCCTTGTTTTTGTTTTCATCTTATACGTCATTCGACCTCGAAAGTTGAAAAGCTTTTAAATCCCCCCCCCCATCGTCACAAATACAAGCGGAAATACATTTCATGATTGTAATATCGATCGATTTAGCAACGTAATAGATAAATCACGTTTTACGGTGGTCAATGTCCGTTAATTCCCCACAGTGATGAGTACGGTGACTCATTCAGTATATTTTCTGAGAATTCCAAAACGAGCAACTGACGATTTTTATTATTTGAGCCCTAGAGAGAAAAATCGAGCTTTTCTCGATGATTAAAGCTCCCCCCCCCCAACACTGACATGTTTCAGCCCTGGTGGGAGTGTTTCTACGCAGTTAACAATCGAGCGACTCCTGCTTTGAACCCCTTTTCCTTCGTCATTCAACTTTCCCCTATTATAATATGGATTGGGGGGGTGGTGGTGGAATGGTGGGGGCATGAGGTGACCCCAACCAGAAAGTTTGGTTTCGCTACGACTGAGTGGGTTCAGTTCAGTTGCGCAGGAGAGCTCAAGGACTGAGCGTGTAGTTTGTTTGTGCGGAAAGCGATTTATTTTGAAACAGTGCTCGAGAGAAAGGCTCCCAATGCGAAGGTATTGAAAATTGCTCGATTTCCTTGGAATTACGTGAGTAGTTCTAGATATTTAATATTTGTTATTTTTTTCTGTCTTTAACAACGCAGTTGCTTTACGTTGCGAAGAACAGAGAGACAGAGCTTAGTGTATTGTTGTTGTTGGGATAAGCGGTAGTGCCATCTGTGACCCATCGCCATATTTAATGGTACCTGCCGAGCAGCTGCTGCCAAGAGTCTTCTCAATGTTCTGTTATTTTTATTCGGGAGCTGACCGAAGCGGTACAGAATTGAAAACGAGTCGAGCGTCGTAGCCCGAGGCTCCCGCGAACGGACTTTATATTGCATTGAATCAGCAAAACTTCAATTTCGGGTTTCCATTTTTTTTTCTGTCTCCTTCCGAGATATTTTCGTGCGGAGCTAGCGATCATAACGACCAAAACAGTAAACAATGACCAACCCCGTCGCTGTAATAGTCAAAGGCGGTCGTCACGACCAGCAGCACCGTCGTTTCTCATCGTCATCTCCTCGAGTTCACTATGGGGGCGGCGGTGGTGGAGGAGGAGGCGGCGGCGGCCCCAAATCACCTAGTCGACGATTTCACAAAGAGCCTCGTTCGAGGTCTCCGTCCTTTGGGAGTAGCCCACTGCTCGCTGGTGCTGCGACCGACTTTTTCTACGCCGGTTTCACCGAGCCACCATCACCAGCGGCCCTACCCAAACCTCCCACGCATTGGGTTCTAGCCACCCCTCAACCCCACGCTGTTGTTGTTGCTTGAAGACGACCCAAATGTCCACCATTTCACTACAACAAAGAAAATATCAATAAAAATAGGTTTAAAGCGCCGCGCGTTTTTTTCTACTACAGCTATTAATTAATTATTAAGGATATTTTTGCCAAATTTTTGTTTTAATTCTCACTCGAGAAATCAACCGAAATTGTCAAAGTACAGAGCTAAGCAATGCACCTGTAACTTCCCCACCCTCCCTTTATCGTTTCCTACAATAATTTTTTATCGATTTGACGATGTCCACCTCTTTCCTCCCATTGAGTAATACAATATTATTTCTCAATCGGGCTCCCCGGTGGTCATCATTTTGTGATGATATTGTGATCTTGAAAGTAACGTTTTTGTGGACTGCACTAAAAAGGTTCATTGCTTCGCTCTTGAAACACCAAAATACCTGCTGCACCCCTTCAAAGTTGCCTCAAAATAAAAATAACCCTCCACCCGCACCCCAACACCAAACCCCCCTCAACAACCGTTATTGTATCCTTCAAAAGACCCCATGGGCCGACTGTTTATAAGCAACCTTGAAGGGGACGCATCCTTCCAAAATCGGATTTATTTTCTTTAAACAATACATTTAAAAAAAAATTGTAGTATTAAATGTAAAAGAGCTCATTCATAAATTGCTCAAAAGTTAATCTCAAACGAATTCCAACGTTATTATTTCAAAGCCCAATACTATGAATTAGCTCTTTTCATTGTAGTTTTTTCGGAATTTAGATTATTTAAGTTTCTTTTTTCTCAAAAAAAAAAGCTAATGACAGAATTTATTGACGCTCTTACAGTTTTTCTTTACACTTTCTCGTTACTGATGATTACAATTTTCTAGTCATTATTTTTGTTTTTTTTTCTTTTCAAATCTTTATTTTTACCATCATTAATTCCCCTCTGCAGATAAAGTTTTACTTATGAAAAAAACAAAACGAAAGAGTTGTGCTAATAAGATTTATATATGTTAAGGTTTTTAAGCTTGTGAGAGAAAAAAAATATTTTGTATACTTACTGTGATCATCATTGAATGTGATCTTTTTTTTTTTCGTTTTTTGACTCTTTTTGAAACGCCTTTTTTCAAGTCCGTATGTACCATATAAAAAAAACAACAAACAACACAAAATAAAATAAATTAAAAATAGTCTCCCTCTGTCACCCCCACGACCACTATCATCAAACACCACAAAAACTGAGGATCGAAGAACTTTCTATCAATAGTTTGTAAGACGCTGGACTTGAAATAAAGCGAGGGTTTTTTTATTTGAAAGAGTCGTTTATTGTACAAAATAAAACTTGTTAGTTTGTAAGAACAGGAAAGTCTGTTAAGGAAATCTCGTTGATTGGTTTTTTGTAACCGTTTACAAAAAAATTAAAATTAAGGAAGCGAGACTTGTTCGTTTTTAACAAGTCGACGTCCCTCCCCCATCGTGTGGAATCGCCAGGGGGAGAGTCTCAACAATCTACGAGTTGATTCTTTTGGAATTGGAGAAAAATAAGTGATTTTTTTTTTCTTTCGCGGAAGTGTTTTAAAAGACTGATTTTTTTTTTTAAATAATGCGACGGTAAATGTCCATTATTGGCCTCATTCCAAAAAGAAAAGAACTTTTAAGAAAAAAGTGAAGTACAAAAAAAAATCGAGAGGACGTTTTGCTCTCAAAAGGGTTGTGGGCTGACCCTTTTTAAATCAACCCCCCCCCCCTTAGTGGAAAAAAGGACTTTATTAAGAAGAAAAATGATAATAATCACACAGAAATGTTATATTGTAAAAAAAAGATAATCTGAGACTTGTTGTCTTCCAGTTATTTTTCTAAAATTGTGCATGAGAAAAACAACAAAAAATTGATATTGTTATTGTGCAATATCCCCTCTCCCTCCTTCCCCCCACCAATTGTATTTTACCTATTTTCTCCTCACTATCCTTCCCAAAAAATTGTACCTAATCAATTTGATCTCATACCCCTGCTCCTCTCCATTTCCCCCACCAACATTTTCAGGCTCCTCTCTAGTCTCCTCAATTTTGTACCTCTTCTCATTAAAAAAAAAACATAAAAAAAACAAAAAAAAATCCGAGTAGGTACCTACCTATCCTTCTCCCACAACCTTCCTTTTCCCCATCCCCATCCCCCAAAAATTTGACAAAGTACAAAAAAAAAGGCAAAAAAACTAATTAAGAAACTTTTCTTTCAGGAAATTATAATTATTTGTCTAAATCATGCCCTCCCCCCTCCTCCTCCAATAACCACCAACTCCTGTGAAGTGGGACACTGGAACGTGCTTGAAAAGATAAGTGGGACGCATGATCGGCTCTCTTCAAGTTCAGGCTGAGTTTGGTCTCATTTCCAGCGCTTTTTTGTAGTGGTTGTTTGGAAGGATGAGGAGGAGGGGATGTTCAATCCCCCCCCCATACAGCCGCAAACCTTAATTTACTATTTTTTTTTTTTGCCTGATGGCCAGCCACATGGAGTGCTATCGAAGCCGCGAAACTGAGTGGGTGGTGGATGGTGGACGTTGGCACACCGTCTGAAACAAGTTTCGAACGGATCATTGTAAGAATTTTTGAGCTTATTATTGCACAAATCTATACCTTTTTTTTTTCTCTCTCGCTCTTTTCAGAAGGAACGAGTACTGTTGTCCTTCTCAACTACATAAAACCATCCTCGGGCACGGTGAATACCACGAGAGAATCGTTTCTTTCGAGCGGCCCGGTTTCCATCATCCGACTTTGCGAGAGAACCACAGGGTCATTTTAATTTCGGTAAGCAGAATGGCCATTAGCCAAAATTTCTAAGTTTTGAGGCAGAATTTTGACTGTTTTCCGGCCAAGTTCGGTTGGGTGCGTGGGGTGAGTGTAGAAGGCAGGGCCGTTTCTAGCCCTCGCGCGGGGCCCCTAGGCGAGAGCTATCGGGAGGCCCCCTAACAGCCGGTGGATATCGTAAATGTATACTTGAATAAAGACGTGGTTTCAGGTTTTGCTTAAAAGGGAGGGGCTTCAGAAATTGTATGCTATGCTCTACTAAAACTGGCTTGATAGCCACTCGCATCCTTCAAATAGCTGAACTAGGTATTCCCCCCCAAAAAACGGATAAACTGACTATAGTTGCACAAAAAATGGCAAAAACTGACTATTTTTGCGCCTTAAAAATGATTATTAAACTTACTATTTACTACGACCTACGTGGACTCGCCTCGATGGTGTAATGGATACAATGCTTGCTTCGCAACCCAGCGGACCTGGGTTCGAATCCAGCCATTACCCATTACACTATAAGGCTGCGGCGAGCTGTGACACGGCACACACGGCTTCGTGTGGGCGTTCCCGGCGGTGTGCGTTCAACAAACCGCGCACCGAACAAAACGCCCGCGAAGCACGGATGTGAAGTGCCCAGTTAGATAGATGGGTATGACGTAGGAGCCCCCTTGTGGCTTGGCTGGGAAAGGCTAGGGTTGCCAGATTTTTTTGAACGACTTATAGTATACTGCGGCCCACAATGAGAAAAAAAAATGGTATGGATCCGAAAATTATAGTATAGGCCTAGTGCTTCCTCATTCAGACTATTTTCCAACATTTTGCTACTAGGCAATGTTTGTTAAGTTTCTAATGAACAAGAAGGCCCATAATGTCAGACGGTTCTGAGAATCTGTGCATTGGGGGAAAAAACTTAATTAACCATTTCTTTTGCCCATTAGAGACTTGATAAACTATAGTTCCTTTTTTTTATTATTTTTCTATATTTATTCAAATGGGTGAATGTAGCAATTGAAACGTTCCAATAGGTCTCTTGGGAATCCACCTTAATCAACCATTTCAAACTGATAAAAAAAACAAACAAACAAAAAACCTGAAATTTCCATACAACTATGTCTTGAGTTGGAGAATCACAAAAAATGGTCAAGACGTCGAACAAAAATCACGAGAGAGAAAAAAAAAAAATGAATTCCAAAAACGACTATGTATTTTTTGGCCTCTCTGGCAAGTCTTCTTTTAATTAACGTCATATGGTATGCCTTATTACAGGATGTCACAAAAAAAACTAAATTTATTACCCCATAATATTACTCGACTATAATAGTGTCACTCAAAATTAAAGAAAAATCACAAGAAATTAACAGAAGCTTAAACATGTTTAAATAACTAGTGGTATTTTTCGGCCCCTCTGACCAGTTTTAATAAATATTTTCGTTGCTTCATCACATCATATGCCTCATTACAGGTATATTTCAAATTTATCGTAATCATGAGCTCATTTTTTAAAAATATAGTAGAATTTTATACTATAAGTGTCTTATATAGTATATAGGAGAATAACCCCAAGATATAGTACTATACTATAAATTATAGTATGTCTGGCAACCCTAGGAAAGGCACCCCCCCCCCTCCCAGAAAAAAAATATTACGACGTAAAAATAGCGAAACTGGCGATTGCCGCGCTAAAAATAGCCAAACTGATTACTCGCGCCCTATAAATTGTCAGACGTACGATTAGGGTGCCGTGAAAATACCTGAACAGTTCATGATTCGCGCCCTAAAAATGGCTAAATCGACCATTCGCGCACCAATCCGTCCTAAAACAGCTAAATTTGCTCCTCGCACTCTAAAAAGACTAGAACTGACGATTCGAGCCCTTAAAATGCCTATACAGATGATTCCTGCTCTGAAAATGGTAAAAGTGTGCCAAGAATGGCTAAAACTGAGCATTCACGCCTTGGCTTCGCGCCCTACAAATTGCAAAACTGACTCCATACGCCCAAAAAATAGCTAAAATGACGATTTGGCCCTTGAAAATGGCTGAACTCGCACTTCGTTCCCTGAAAATGACTAAAATAACGTACTTGGCTCTTTGAAGTAGCAATTTTGGGGGTTCGTCTCAATTGAATTAAGCAATTCCGTTGGTTTGGCTCTCTCAAATATCAATTTCGAAGGTTTGGCTTAACCTATAAGACAATTTCGTGATTGTCTTCTTCAAAAGACAATTTCGCGAGGTTTCCCTCGTTCTATTGCAATTTCTAGGGATCTTCAAAAGTCAAATTTCCAGGATTTGGCCTTTTAAAGCCTCAATTAGGCAGATTTGTCTTCCTTTAAAATCCACGGTTTGGTCCACTTTAACAACCAAATTTCGTGGATTTGGCTATTTCAAATGGACATTTCGGGTGTTTGGCTCAAATACGCACTTCTGGATCATTCAAGGCCCGTTTTTGTGGATCTAGCAGCTTAAAAGCCAATTTCGCGGTAGTCTAGGACGAATAGGACTCAATCGTCCCTCCCGTTTTAATAAATTGTAATTTTCTCTGCTTTTGGCTTTGTTGTTTCTGGTGAATAAAAATGTTCAATATCTTGGTTGAGTGAAAGAAGTCAAGTATTGTAGCCTCTGAATTGGATTTTATGGTTCCTTGAGAGGTTGAAAATGTAGCTGAATTTTCCCTGTTTTTGACACAACAAAAAAGCAATGTTTTTCGTAGCAATGTTTCTATTTCATTCATTTGTTTGAAGAAAATTAATGGAACAGACATATTGCTTTCTTGTCAGAGAATAGGCCCCTAGGTCTGACAGGAGAGGCTCAGAAAAGAATCGAATGCAACCAGGAGTACAGAGGTATTTAGCGGGTTTTTAGTGAGTGTGTCATCCTATGGTGAAACGCGGGTTTGGCATTTTGAGATTTTCATGGAAAACCTTTCGTTTCTATTGTTGAAAGTGCTAAGATTCAATGCCTCAGCCGGAGGTATAGAACTCTCCCAGGGCATTCTTTTACACTCAGACTATTATAGTAATAGTCTGAGTGTAAAAGAAGGTTGTCTCTTGTACGGAAACAGAGTCGTTATTCCCGAAAGTCAACAAAGTAGTCCTTCAGATCCTACATGAGGATCACCCTGGCATTGTTCGCACAAAAATGTTAGCCAGATCGTTCGTGTGGTGGTTGAAAGTTGACAAAGATATCACTCGCCACATTCAAGGTTGTCACACTTGTCAAGTCCTTCAGAATGATAACCATCGAAAACAGTACACTCCCCTTGGTAAGTCGTTAGATTGTTGGCAGAGTCCATGTAGATTTTCTTAATATAAAAACTTTCACGTTGCTGTTAGTTGTCGACGAATTCAGTAAGTGGCTAGAGGTGATCGTGATGCTATCAACCTCCGCTAAAAATGTCATTTTCGAGCTTGAGTCAGTCTTTGCGCCTTTTGGCTATCCTAAAGTACTAGTTTCGGACAATGGCCCCCTTTTTTTTCTGTAGAATTTAAAAATTACTTATTGTCGAAAAATATCGATTACTTGTCCAGCCCACCTTACCATCCAGAAAGTAATGGTTTGACTGAGAGATCAGTTCAAATCGTCAAAAAGTCGTTGATAAAGAGAGTATTTTCAGGTCAGGATAATAGTCCAAGTCGTGAAAGTCTTCAGGCAAAATTAGTCTCATTCCTGTCTTGGTATAGAAGCACGCCGTGCACTACAACTAAAGATACGCCGTTTAATAAAATGTTTCGCTACACCCAAAGGTCGCAGTTGAGTATGTTACATCCAAGTGACAAAAATCCGTCTCTGACGTCACCATCCCCTAAAGCGACAAACTGTTTTAGACACTTTCAAGTAAACGACAGAGTCCTTGTCAAAAATTCGGTCAGTACGGAAGTGCCTAAGTGGATTCCAGCAAGAGTCATAAGAAACATCGTCTATCTCGTCAAGTTACAGTTAGGAAAAGTCCGTAAAACGCATGTCAATCAAATGAAGTCCAGTCACCTCAATGAAAATCACCATCCCCTTCCAAGAATCCTAAATTCTAGTGATCAGACTGTCCCGTCTTAATCCTCGCGTGGAAAAGAAGTTCCCAAACCTAAGGAAGTCCCTGAAAAAGGTTCTGAGGTTCCCGAAAATATTAAAATCCGGAAATCCGTTCGTTTTAAAATGCCTTCGCGTCGTTATACACCCAATCGGTTTCAATTATTGTAATGTCATTATAGTAGGGGAGCCCACGACTAAATGGGGATTTACTCGAGCGTCGTAGAGACCTATTGGGTTGCAAAGCTTATATGATAAAAAGATAAAATTGTTATATGATGCACACCTTTTCATCGGTGGGTGGAGCGGCTATAGACTCAAAAATGTACAAAAAAAAAAACTGTTGTATGGACATTCTCGAGCGCGTCAGATATTTACAGCATCAATTGCTTCTGTATTTTTAATGAAGTATGCATGTTAATCTGACAGTTTGCATGGTGGGGGTGGTCGTATCGTACGTAAGGGTTGAAAATGGAAAAAAAAAAATTAATCGAGCGCGTCAGATTTTTTAAGGGAATGTTAAGTGAACCTAAAATAAGCTGTCATTCAATAATCTGACGATTTGGAGGTGACGCAAACTCGTGGCCCTTATCAGAATGTGCAAAAAAATCGTCATTTTCAAGTACTCGAGCGCGTCAGATTAAGATATATATGCTTCATACTGACGTTCTAAACGTGCTCTCTAGTAATCTGACGATTATCTGGAGGGATTCGCCCATTGAGGTAGGAACAAGTGGAGGGAGTGAAACGCATTTTTCGTGAAGCCGGTCGCCATTACTACACACCATCTGTTATCAGGCCTCACCGAACAAAAACATTGACAATTTGATACTTAAACAGTGAAAAAGTAATAAATTCCCCTCTCGTCTCTCTAGGTGAATGATAACAGTGGGTGTGTAATGGCGGAAAACCCGGCTTCACATGTTTCTACATTAAAAAAGCCTTTCTCTCTCTCCACTTGTTCCTACCTCCATGGATTCGCCTAATCTGACACTTTTTAAAAAAATTCGCCCTATATTTGGTGCCTAAGTCCTAGTTTTCTGCACCATTTTCGAAAGAGTAAGTTGAGGTTAACTGAAATTGTGATGTAAAGGACCT
Organism: Corythucha ciliata; assembly: GCA_038030265.1. NCBI lineage: Eukaryota > Metazoa > Arthropoda > Insecta > Hemiptera > Tingidae > Corythucha > Corythucha ciliata. The sequence goes on from CM075937.1 coordinate 46,593,803, forward strand.
TTTTCTACAATAGTTGAATAATGATAACATTATTCAACTGAAATGAGAGAGAAAAGCGCAATTTTTTTAAAAACTCAATTATTCAACACATATGGCAACCTATTCAGTAAAATTTAGCGCCGGCGCTATCCACCCGTCTTCCCGAATTGGAACTATGTTTCACTTAAGACGGGTGGGCGCTAAGTTTCACTGAATTGGCCTCAAGAGTTGAATAATGACTAAACTTTATTGACGAATTTTTTCTATTTCGGCTTATGGAAATCGTCAGATTAGATATTTTTCGTTATCCTTGAATTATTCCCTTCAAAATAAATAAAAAAATAGCCACGCTCGAGAATGTCAAGATGACGTTTTTTTTTTACAAGTTTGTAGACGTCCTCCGTTTTTGCGTCACTCTTAAATTGTCAGATTAGTGGAATATAGACTTTTTAGCATGTAATTAATTCCCACTTCCTTAATCTGACGCGCTCGAGAATGTCTGATGATCAATTTTTTTTTACTAATCTGACGCTTTATCCTTGACGGGCGGCCACATTTATAGGGCTCATATTTGGTGGAGACACTCAACTAGGTACAAGGTATCCGCAGTATGTTAATCTGACGCGCTTGAGTAAATCCCGAAATCCCCTCTTGGGCTCCCCTACTATTATAAAAATGTTATTCTGTCTTTTATATGATTTTCAATTGTATGTTCTCGTCTTAAAGGAAAATGTTGTGATGTCATGTTGTATTCATCCGCCACTTGGCGCTCAGGTTATTGTATTGTCAGACTTTGATCAAAGAACGTGGTCGCTTCTCCTAACCAGTCTTGTCTTAAGGTTTTTTTTGTTACAAGATAATAAATGTCAGTCGTTTTGGCGTTCATTCAAGTCTCGTCTTTCATCAAACCACTCGGCCCCCGAACATAACAGTTAGGTCAGTAGACCTCGCAGACCATTCAGGGGCGTAGGTACATGGGGGATAGATCCCCCCCCCCCAGAGGTACAAGAATACGAACGAAGGAGCACTAGTACCATAACGAAGAGCCCCATAAAATCTCCAAAAATGAACGTTTCACGTTGAAGTTAGGTTTAGCAGATTTTCTGGACTTGAAGCAGCCCGAAAAGGTCCGAGTACGTCCAGCTTTTTCCTTGGACTTGAGACCAAACGCGGTAGTGTACCGAAGTACGGGGGGTTTCGCACCGGACCCTCTATCAGACAAATATTGGTAATATTCTTGGCTATAGCTGCTAAAAAGCGCTGATTCGTGGTCTTGCAATGTAACTTCCAGACTAAAATTAAGAAAAAAATCGCTGATTCGTGGTACATGGAGGCCAATCTACAATAAATTGTGGAAACCAACGCAACAGCAGTTGTACTTGGGTAAACCCCGCGGTTAAAGTTGAGAAAACACGCTATAACATTGACAAATAAAAGACGCTTTCAGGTTAAATTTGGACAAAAATCACTCATTCGCGGCTAAAATTTAAAAAATCACCAATTAGCGCTGCTAAAATTGAGAAAAACGTTAATTTTCAGTTCAAATTGGGAAAAAGTGCTAATTCTCAGTTAAAAATGGAAACAATTGCTAATTTGCAGCTTAAATTGAGTCAAACGCCAATTCTTGGCAAAACTTGACAAAACTCGGTAGGTAATGCACGGGTTGGAACGCTGCCACGCTGCTAAAAGTTAAGAAAAAGCGAAAATTCGCTGCTGAAATTGAGAAACATCACTGATTCTCGAATTGAGTGTCATGAAATTTATAAATTAAAAATGATGATTTTTTGACAGAAATGGACGGATAGATGTAAATTTTTTGGTAAAAAAAAAAAAAAAAAAAATACATTTATAATTTAAATTCGCACCTTCTGATGGCATTTTTGTGGCTAAAATTCAGAAAAATGGCAAATTCACGCATGGCTATATAAAAATGGAAAAAATCGCCAATCTACAGCTAAAATTGCGCCAAACGCCAATTTGTGACTGAAATTGAGAAAATTCGCTAATTCACAGGTTTGAAATGCTACGACGCGTCACCGCTACAATTTTAAAAAAGCGCAACTTTTCAGGCTGAAATTGAAAAGAAGCGCCAATTTATGGCAATAGGCGAAGAAACCGCTAATTCGCGAGTAAACTGAGAAAAATGGCTCATGCATTTGCGTATGGTGAACCAAAAAAATCCTAATTCGTGAAAAGTCCCCCTATTTTGCGGCTAATATTGAGGAAAACACTTGAGAAAAACGATAATTTCCAGCTCAAACTGAGAAAAGTGCTAATCCCCTGGTAAAACAATTTAAAAAATCGGTAATATGCTGCTAAAATTAAGGAAAACGCCAAAACTCGTGGATAATTAAGAAACATCGCTCACGGGATAAAAACGATACTTTGCTGCTAAAGTTGAGAAAATGCGCAAATTCATGGCTGTGGGAGGGAGGTGGTGGGGCAAAACCGCTAATCTGCGGCTGAAATTGATAAAAGCGCTAATTTGCGGGTAGAGTCCAAAAATCGCCCCTAACTGAGTGGTTGAGGCTATGATGATGCCAACAAGATGTCCAGATTCATGAGTGTGCTGGCTGGGTGGTATGATGACTAAAATGTGAAATTACCCCCTCCCCTCACCCTTACGAGATTTCAATCTGATCCTCCCCCCCAGGACAAATTCCTACCTACGCCACTGCTCCGAACACATTCCCGAAGAGAAAAATTCTTTATGAATTATTGCGGTCTAGACCCCCTTATTTTACATTCCTTGACTGGACTACAAAATATATTAACAATTAAAAAATCTAAAGGCGACTTTTCTAACTCCTCGGTCAATCACATTGCGCTAAAACAATTACAGAAAGAGCTGATTTGGGTCTAAAATCGAGAATTCGTGGATGAAGTAAAACTCAGAAAAAGGATAGAATTAAGGAATAGCGCTTAATCATAGTTTCACTTCGCGGCTAAAAATGAAGAAAAAACGCTCATTCACAGCCAAAATTGAGAAAATTCACGGTTTTAACCAGGGACGTAGCCAGCCTTTGATCCAGGGGTGGGCAGAGAAGATGTCGGATGTTTTAGAGACCCCAGAAAAAGAACTGGTAGTTCATTAAATCATCAAATTCTTCCCCGGAAACTGATTTGTCACAAATAGGGCCGTAATCAATCAAAAACTACCTTCTCCGTAACTCAAAACTGGCGTTTTTAACAATTACGCGTAGTGCGTTTTATTCAGACTGTCACGGGCGGCCTTTTGCCAAGATCAAAGTGTTGTGTTCTTGTGCTCGAGGGGGGGGGGGAGAGAGGATGGGTGGCCCGCCGGAGTTCTTTACAACCAGGTTTATGGCCCACGACCAAAAAAAGGTTGGCCGACCCTGATTTAGAGCAACGATTCGCGTCCCTGCCGCGAATGAAAAGGATTTCGTGTAAAATTAAAACCACTGGGAAAAATTCCAGAACTTGATAATGAGTAGAGCGTGGGAAACTCAATATCTTCCTGTTACATCCTGCCTCTAACTACATTATTTTATGTTTGACACACATGACCGTTTAAACTTTTGAAGTATTATTTTGTTTTCAATAAAGTACGTTTTCCTTTCCTATCGTACAAATTAATAGCTGGCGACAGGAGGAGAAGAATGCCACGTCGCAGGCAGTCTCAACTTGAAGATTTGGAGACAGCGGACAAGAACTCCACTAGATGCCACATAAATATACCCCTAGAGAAGTATGATCCGTCGAGCGAGTCTTGGGAGTTTTTCATAGCGAGACTAGATAACTATTTCTCTTTGACTGGAGTTCACGACGACTTTACTCAAAAGAAGCAACTCCTAATTCATTATACATGGGAATAGGGGTATTCCAGAAACTATGTTTTAAAATTCGTACGTCCTGATGAACCGAAAGAAAAATCGTATGAAGAGTTGTTGAAGATTGTTGCAGACCTTGAGGAGCCACGTCGAAACATTATCGCCGAACAACACAAGTTTTCGCGACGTATACTCAGCATGAAGGTGAATCCGTTACTAGTTTTTTGCAGGAATTAAAAATACTAGCAAAAAGATGTAGTTTCAAGTGTGAACATTGTCTAAAATCCACACAAAACACTCATATTAGACAACAGTTCGTTTCAGGTTCGAAAAATGTTGACATTTTAGAAAAGCTTTTGCAAAGCTGTGACTATTTAACCCTCGATGCGTGTACCAACATGGCAACTGCCATGGAAAATGCTCGAAATGACGCAAAACAAATTCAAGACGGTCAGATAATCGGATTGATCTTCGTTCAGTAAAACAAGGTGACAGGTCGACTAGACAGTTAAAATCTTGTTACAGATGCGGTTCGCCGGACCATTTAGCTAATAAATGCCTTCATAAAACGTCAGTTTGCATGTTCTGCAAAAAAGAAGGACATCTGCAGAAAGTGTGCAGGCAAAAATGCAGAAAAGTGAATAAACAGCACGCATTGACAGAAGTTTTCCAGTCTGAAAGTGAGTCATCGAATGGTGAAGGGAGTCGGCGTGTACACAACATCGCGCTTCCGGAAAGTAAGAGAAAACCTCGTAAGTTAAAATTGCTTGCTGTCTCGACAATACTCTCGTGCATTTCGAATTTGATACGGGGGCAGCAGTGTCGACCATGTCCGAATCAAACTTTAAAAGTTACTTCCCTAAAAAAAATTTGTTTCCGAGTGATTTACCTTTATTTACTTACACGGGAGAAAAGATTACGTCTCTTGGTTACGCTACTTTTTCAATAAGATTTAAGAACCAAATCGCCCAAGGAAATTGTATATTTTACCCGGGAATGTAGACTCAATTTTCGGAAGGGAGTGGATGAGTGAAATAAAAGTCACCTTGCCTGAAATCAAGTCCCTAGATGTCGGGTCAGATTGAGCTTCACAAAACTACTGTAGAAAAACTGTACCAGGAATTTCCCAAAGTATTCGTCAGTAAACTCGGAAAAATTCCCAATATAACAGGGAAACTTCATCTCAAACCGAACGCCAATCCAGTTTATAAACCTCCCCGTGTTGTTCCTTATGCGATTAGTCGAAAGGTTGAAGAAGAAATTGACCAATTGGAAAAAGAAGGCATCATTACCAAAGTGTCTTTTAGTGAATGGGGAACTCCAATCGTCCCAGTCGTGAAGGGCAACGGGGAAATAAGACTGTGCGCTGACTATAAAATTACATTAAATAAATGTCTGGAAAAGGATTCTTTCCCGATTCCCCGAACGGAAGATATTCTGGTTAATCTAGCTGACGGGAAATTTTTTTCTGTCCTCGACATTCGCAAAGCTTATTTGCATCTCGAAATGGACGAGGAGAGCGCAAAAATGCAGACGATTAGTACGCTGGAAGGCAATTACAAAGTGAATCGTTTGATGTCCGGTGTGAAATCGGCTCCATTCATTTGACAGCGGGCCATAAGTCAAATTTTACATGGCATACCAGGTGTGTCAGTTTTCTATGACGACATCAAGATTCAAGCTCGAACATTTGATGAACATGTCTCCCGTCTTAAGGAGGTTCTACGCGCCCTGTCAGCTCACAATCTTCGCGTCAATATAAGAGCAAATGCCAATTCTTTCAAAAATCCATTCAATATCTCGGTCATACCATATCTGATGCTGGCATTTCAAAATCAAAAGATAAAATTGAAGCCATCATAAATGCTCCTCACCCAAAAAATTTAAATGAGTTAAGAAGTTGGCTAGGTCTCATAAATTACTACGGCCGTTTCGTGAAACATTTGACTTCCACAGCGGTTCCACTTTATGATCTCCTAGGGAAAAACAAGAGATTCCGGTGGTCGGAAGAATGTGAGATAGCTTTCGACAATTTAAAAGCCCAAATTACATCAGACGAAATTTTAGTTCATTATAATGACTCCTTGCCTCTTGTTCTCGCTACTGATGCGAGTCCGACTACTGGACTGGGAGCTGTATTATCCCATAAAATGCCGGACAACACAGAACGTCCAATCGCTTACGCGTCTAGAACGCTCAGTTCTTCGGAAAAAAACTATAGCCAAATCGAGAAAGAGGCTACTGCGATTTATTGGGCGTTGCAAAGATTTTAAAATTTTTGTTTTGGTAAAAAGTTTGAACTGGTGACTGACCATAAGCCTCTGCTCTCTATCTTTAGTCCTCTCAAAGATTTGCCGTCACTGACAACGCATCGCTTGCTAAGATACGCACTTTTCCTACAATCTTTCTGTTTGATAAAAGAGAAAAAAAATAAGGAAGAAGAAGTATATTCCGGAGGACCTTGAAAAGAAATGAAATTTATTTGAAGAAACGTTGGATGGATGGATGATGGACTGATTGCTTCTAAGGGCTGATCTTAAAAGAAAATTAATTATTATTATTATTGGAATAAATAGTACACAAATAATTAGCTGCAAGCTAAACTCACTTCAGAGTTGTCTGAATTGGAGCCGCAAATACAGATTCCGTACTGAGACGGTCGAGGAGAAAACGACGATGGCAGATTCACTGGTAGGACGACAACGTGAAAACAAGAGGAAGAAAACAACGTCGTGTCGGCTGAACTGGAGCAGCGAAAATGGTGAGATGAGACGAGGAAGAATGCTTCAGTTGACGAACTCGAACTGCGTCGATATTGAATCGTTTGTCGAAGCCAAACGCTTGATTGCGACGAATGGCTGTGTATCTCAGTAATTTTACGACTCGCAAAAGAAAATAAAAAATGAATCAAAAAAGCCACCGCTCTCCTCGAAGACCGGGGAGCGGTTTAATACGTTTTCCTTTCCTATCGTACAAATTAATACTTCCCTTCATCCTACGGACGTTCTACGGCTTAGTTGGCCAATAATTAAGAATCAAAATCTCGAGTTTGAAAGCAAAAACCCCATTTTCAAGGGAATAGGTTGGGGGGGGGGAGCTATCTGTCCTTAGCTGATAATCATTTAAAGCCCGGATTTATATGCAGTAAAAATCCCTTAAATATGCCATATAATATGCACTAAAAACCCCCGAAATATGCACTAAAAAACCCAAAATATGCACTAAAACTCCGAAATAAACACCAAAAAAGCTTGAAATATTAAAGGAGTCACTAAGGTCTTGTCTAAAAACATATTCCAATTCGGAGAGGACGGGTGGATAGTGCAGGCGCTAAATTTTACTGAATTGGTCGCCAGGACCTTTCGAGAAGAAGCCGTAACGTTCTTTTGCTATTGGTTTGGTTGTGACACGTGGGTCCACCTTGCGAACGTAAAACAAATTTTGTCTTCTTCTTCATCTTCGGATAGTATACCAGCTTATTTTAAAGATGGGGAAAAAATGAGCTGCTCCAAGAACGAGGCGAACTCCTTATTTACGGAGTAAGGCGATACATACAGTGTTTTTCCCTGCTAGAAAGAAAGGCTCAAATCTACAAAATTTAATGAAAATGTAATGAAATTTTGCGTAATTCCTACAATAATCCTTGAAATATGCAAATTTATGCAATATTGCTCACAGTGGCGTGCCCAGGAATTTATCTTGGGAGGGGTTTTCAAATTACAAAATTATATGTATATAAAATGGTGATTTTTTTGACAGAAATGGGGGGGGGGGTCAATCAGTTCGTAAGATGGACACGGTCCTTTATAGTCAATTCTGCGCCAATAGTCAATTCATCTTTTAGGGGCGCGAATAGCCAGTTTGGCAATTTTTTCGGTGCAGTATGGCACAACTCGTCATTTAAGCCATCTATACAAGGCGCGAATGATCAATTCCGGTATTTCTAAGGCACGAATTGTCCGCAGTTTCACCGTTTTCAAGCCGCGGAGGATCAGTTTTTTTTTTGGGTGCCGATAGCCACTTTGAAGACGCGCAGTAGCCTCTGTAGGGCGCAAATGATCTGTTTAGCTAATCTTTGGACCGATAATTTGTGGTACGAGTATGCCATTTTTAGGACTTAATCAGTTTTGCTATTTTTAGGGAACGAATCGTCAGTTTAGACATTTTCAGGGCACGAGGTACAGTTGATTTTGCATTTTCAGGACATGAATCATCAGTTTCGGACGCGGAATCTCGCGGGCCGCTATACGGCGGTCAGTTTTGCTGTTTTTAGAGCGAGAAATTTCTATTTTTCTAAGCGCTAATTGTCAGTTTGGCCAATTTAAGGACAGGTATCGTCTGTTTAGGCATTTTCAAGGCGTAAATCGTCAGTTAAGCTATTTTTAGAGCGCATAGATTCAGTTTCGCATCAGTGCTTCCATAGTCAGTTTGGCCAATTTTAGAGCGCGTAGTCTTGAAGCTTGACATTTATACATATTAGTATTCATTCTAAAGTATTCATAAGAAAAAATGAAGGGCAGAGTAGAGTCCTTATAAATAGCGCTGATGATTTAAATGCTCTTTGATTTTTGTTTTGTTTCGGTCTTTTTCTTCTTGTACTTTTTAACTATTGTTTATGGAATTTATGAGTAAAACACTTGATGAGTTTGCGGTTATCCCCACCTTTTCGTGCGAGACTATTTCAGAATTAGATAAGCAAATTGACCCTTTTCACAAAGACTGTATTAAGGTCATTTCTTTCAATATTCGTAGCATTAAAAAGAATTTCGATGAGTTTTTAGCAGTTATTTTCTCTATGAAAACGAGTTTTGATGTTTTAGTACTAGTTGAGACGTGGAATATGGATTTAAATAACTTTACTATGGATGGCTATAGAGAGATACTTTCGTCCAACCACGCAAATAGAGCTGAAGGGATATCTATTTATATTAAAAATACACTCTTGGTAGCTGACCTAGAGATTGACGCAATTAAATTTTGTAACTCGATTTTCGTAGTATTAAGGAGGGAAAATACAGTGTTCGCTTTAAGTGCTATTTATAAATCGCCAGCCCGCAATTCTAACGATTTCATTTGTTGCCTAGATCAGTATCTTAGTTGTAAGTCTAGTTATAAGTTTCATGTTCTGTGTGGTGATATTAATATTGACATTTTGTCAAATAATTGTGTCTCTAATGAGTATTTGAATGTATTAGCAAAGTATGGTTTTGTTAGTATGATTAATGTTGTATCTAGGGAATCTCGTGTTCGGGATTTTTCGGGAACTTGCATAGATCACATTTTTGTCTCAGGAGCAAATCCGTTGAAGTGTCGGGGGCTGACTTATTTAACTGATATAACAGATCATTTTTTATGTATTGGTCTAGTTCCCTGTATTAATAGTGTAGCAAATAGTAGTAAAACGCCTTCTGACTTTAGCCATACTGTCAGAGTTGTTAATTTTCGGGAATTAGAGCTTAAGCTTTGTAACTATGTGTGGCCACAGGTCTATAATAGTGATCATGTCGATGTGGCCCTTGATGCTTTCTTGGAATCTCTGCAAACCTTGATTGAATCGTGTACCAATTCAAGAACTATTAAAATTGTTAATAGACATAGAAAAATTAAAAATTGGATAACGAAAGGAATTGTTATTTCTATAAGAAATAGAGATAAAATTAGGAAAAAACTTCTTAGGGAACCATATAATTTAAACCTTAAGGGCTATTATGTAATTTATAGAAACTTACTTAACTCTTTAATGAGGAAGGCTAAAAATTTATATTTTAGTGGCAAAATTGATAAGGCTAGTGGTAATATTAGGGATACTTGGAATGTAATTAATGAAGTTATTGGTAGGAAAGCCGAGAAATCGTTTGTGAAAGAGGTCAAGGATGGGAGTGGTCAATGTCATTCTGACAAACTTATGATTGCGGAAACATTTAATAGCTATTTCTCTAAAGTTGGTTGTAATATTAAAAATAGTATTTCTGTCCCTGGTGTATCTTCTTCCCCAACTAATAAGATGCGGATTGTTAACTCGCTTTTCCTTGAGCATATCACCGACGAAGAAGTTTCTAGTTTACTTTCAAAATTGAATGACTCAGAGAGTGTAAGTGTCTGCGGTATTACCAATCAAGTGCTAAGATCTATGCGCCAGTATATTGTAAAGCCTTTAGCTTATATTTATAATTTAGCCATGCAATCTGGGATTTTCCCTCGTAAATTCAAGCAGACCACGATCATACCTTTACATAAAGCAGGTGATGCATCTGAAGTCACCAATTATAGACCAATATCTTTAACCATATCTTTGGCTAAAATTCTAGAGAAATGTATTAAAGTTAGACTATGTAGCTTCCTTGATAGTAACAATGTTTTGTCTAAAAACCAATATGGTTTTCGTAAGGGCTTGAGTACTGAAGATGTTTTGCATGACTTCCACAAGATGATCATTGATAAATTGGATGCTGGATTTATGGCTATAGGGGTTTTTTTGGATGTTCGTAAAGCGTTTGACTCGGTTGATCATAGACTTCTCCTTAATAAACTGTTTGACTATGGTATAAGAGGTAATGCGTTGTCACTCATTGAATCCTATTTATTAGATCGGCCCTGCGTTACAAGGATAGAAGGAGTTGTGAGCTCATCTGTTCCTTTGGTGTGTGGAGTGCCTCAGGGGACTGTGTTGGGCCCATTGCTGTTTATTCTTTTTGTGAATGATTTAATGAGTTTGAAAATTCATGGTCAGATCTTTGGCTTCGCAGATGATACTGCAGTCTTGTTCTGGGGAAATGATTACAGTGAGCTGATTAAGTTGGCTAGCGGTCAAATAACCTTAATTAAGCACTGGTTTGATGCTAATTTGCTTAGTATTAATTTAGATAAGACAGCTGCTATGCGATTCTCCTTAAAAAAGTTTTCTAAACCTGAGCGCCATAAAGTTAAGATCCACGAATATCTTTGCGATTTTCCTTCAGATAGTGTGGAATGTGACTGTAGGTCTATCAACTTTGTGGAGTCTTATAAATACCTCGGTGTGTTTTTTGGTGTAAATTTAAAATTTGGTCAACATATAGAAGTGATTGTCAAACGAATTCGTAAATTTTTTTTTAGTTTTAAAATTTTGAGATCTATTGTTAGTCAGAAATTATTGAGAAACATTTATTTTGCCTTAGTTTACCCAATTATTAAGTACGGTATTGTTGTATGGGGAAGTTCAAATGAGGCACATCTCAGGCCTCTTAAAGTAGCTCAGAATACTATTCTTAGGATAATGTTACATAGATCTCCTAGAAGTAATACTAATGAATTGTATAGCTCCTTGCGTTTACTTACTTTGGATCAGATTTTTTTACTCTATTCTTGCATCCACTTGTACAGAAAAGGTATTCCTGAAGAACAATTGGGACTCGTCTCTTGTACTAGAAATTCAGCTCTTTCTAGCATAAGATTGCCTAAGTGTAATCTTGAGGCTGCCAGGAGGACAGCGTTTTTCACTGCCATTAACTTTTGTTATCTTAATAAGTTAGACCTAAGATTATTCCACTCGTTAGTCTCCTTTAAGAAATATGTAGGCCTTTTGATTAATGCTTAAGTTTTCTCATTCTGTATAGTTTTTTATATAACTTAGTTTGTAATTTTGATCATTGTTAGCTCTACAAATATTCAGGAAATATTTTTGTTTTGTTGTTGTAATTTTGTAATTTGTATTTTTGATCCTTGTTTTAGCTCTGCAAATATTCAGGAACTATTTTTGATTTTGTTTTTTTAGTGTACGGAACAGAACTCTGCCCCTTGCCACAAGCCTTTTTGGCTTTTTAAGGGGTAGGCCTAAATCTTTTTTCTTGTATTTTTCTCTTTCTTGTGTTTTTTTTTCCTGTATGGTCAAAAATAATAAATAAATAAATAAAAATATAGGGCGTCAAACCATGACGATAATGGTCAGTTAGGGCATTTTTGGCGGGCGACTGGTCGATTTTGCCATTTTCAGGGCGCGAATCGTCAGTTATACTTTGCCCAAACATAGCAGCATAGGCGGGTTCAATTAGTCCCTTCTAGCCAATTACGCACGAATCGTTATTTTGACCATTCTTGGCGCGCAAATGGTCTATTTTGCAGCGTTCAAGACAGGAATAATCTGTTAAGGCATTTCCAGGCCGCCTAGAGTCATTTTGGTCATTTTAGAGCGAGAATCATAAATTTGGCTGTTTTCTGGGCGCGTGAAGGCATTTTGACGGCTTTATATAGCGGTAAATGCCCATTTTTAGGGCGCAAATAGCCCTTTTAAATGCAAGAATCGTCAGTTTTGCCATTTGCGGGCGCAATGACCCCCGCCATCGGCGCGTTTTAGTTTAGGTAGTTTTAGGTAGTGAATTACTGTCCTGTCGAGCCATTTTCAGTCAGTCTAGCGAAGCACACAATCACCCAAGCCCAAGCCCCTTGCTTGAGCAAATCCTGGATCCGCATCTGAGTACGAGTATGCCATTTTTAGATCGTGAATAGCCAGGAGCTTTATTTGTTTTGAGATTGTTTATTGCATATTTAAGCTCATTAAACGTTACCGGTCTTATAAATTGCGAAGACGCTGATGGAGGCAGCGTCGGCAGGTCTTCCTCATCTCTTTCCCCTTGCAGCGGCATAAATGTTTCTTCGAGGTGCTCTGCAAATAGTTCAGCTTTCTCTCGGGGACTTTTGGCCCATTCTCCGTCCAGCTTTTTAATCGGAGGAATGTGTTCTTTGGGATGCTTAAGCGATTTAGTAATCTTCCACAGGGAGTAATCCGTGTCCTTTCCTGGAGTTAACTCCATCAATAGTCTGGCATGTGTTTCTTGCTTGATTTCCTTGTTCAGGGCGTCAAGCCGAGTCTTTAGCCAATTCAGTTTTCTTTGTCACAAGGAGCTCTACTGTTTTGCCTGAGTTTCCTCGCCTTTCTTTTTTCCCTAACCAGCTCTCTAACCTCACGGGGATATGTGGTGTGGCTGATTCTTGCAATGTTTTCTGTAGGCGTGGCAGACCAAGCAGCTCGCTGAATACATTTGACGAAGTTCCCAGCTTCCTCTTCTAATTGTTCCGGTGATTTTAGAGGGACTGAAAGGTTAATATTAGAGGCGACGTATTCCCTGAAAACATCCCAACTAGTGCGTTGAGTGACTAGCCTTGGCCGGTCTTCCTTCAAAATGATTGAGCCGCTAATCGTACGAACAATAGCAGAATGATCTGACATTAGACTGCCACAGTCTTCTACGTGAATGAAGTTGTCCGATACTCCCTTGACCACAAAAAAATCAATGAGATCAGGAGTCTTTAATGGGTCCTTGGGCCAATACGTAGGCTTTCCTGATGAATGGAAACTGCAATTTTTTCTTCTCCCAGCGGAGAACAACTCTCGTCTTTTTGTGGTTGTTAGCCTCGAGCCCCAATATGTGTTCTTTGCATTGAAATCCCCGCCGATGAAGAAATTAGCACCCAGACTATCCATTAACGATAAGTAGTCCTCTTCTTTCAGTGCGTATCTGGGAGGGCAGTAGATGGCAGAAATGCTACAGCTTTTGCTATTTACGGATGCTTTAACTGTTGCTACTTGCATGAACCCTTCCTGGATACTGGGTTCCACGTAGTGTTGAACGGTGCTCTTAATGAAGATGGCTGCTCCTCCTCGCGGTCTACCTGTTGGGTGGTCCGCACAATAGCACGAGTAGCCTTTGATTTTCATGTGAGATGACCTCGTGAAATGAGTTTCTGAGATCAAACAGATATCAACTTTTTCTTGATGGACAAATAACTCAAGTTCTGAAGCATGTTGCCCCAATCCATTTGCGTTCCACGCTGCTATTGTCACAGTATTTTGACGTTTCATAATTTTTGTCTAACTTTTAGGCTCTTTTCGAGGGTGCTAACCCTCTCAGCCAACAGATTATTGGTTATTTTTTGCTCGTTCACAATTGCGGCTAAAAATGAAGAAAAAACGCTCATTCACAGCCAAAATTGAGAAAATTCACGGTTTTAACCAGGGACGTAGCCAGCCTTTGATCCAGGGGTGGGCAGAGAAGATGTCGGATGTTTTAGAGACCCCAGAAAAAGAACTGGTAGTTCATTAAATCATCAAATTCTTCCCCGGAAACTGATTTGTCACAAATAGGGCCGTAATCAATCAAAAACTACCTTCTCCGTAACTCAAAACTGGCGTTTTTAACAATAACTGAAGTTATTGAGCAGACCCCAAAGTGCGTTTTATTCAGACTGTCACGGGCGGCCTTTTGCCAAGATCAAAGTGTTGTGCATTGTGCTCGAGGGGGGGGGGAGAGAGGATGGGTGGCCCGCCGGAGTTCTTTACAACCAGGTTTATGGCCCACGACCAAAAAAAGGTTGGCCGACCCTGATTTAGAGCAATGATTCGTTTCCGAATGAAAAGGATTTCGTGTAAAATTAAAACCACTGGGAAAAATTCCAGAACTTGATAATGAGAAGAGCGTGGGAAACTCAACATTTTCCCTTCATCCTACGGACGTTCTACGGCTTAGTTGGCCAATAATTAAGAATCAAGTTCTCGAGTTTGAAAGCAAAAACCCCATTTTAAAGTTAATAGGTTGGGGGGGGGGGGAATCTATCTGTCCTTAGCTGATACTTATGATAAAACCATACTTTTCCCGGCTTGTGGGTTGTAAAAAAATTCAGATTTATTTTATTCTATGCCAATTATGTACACAATTCAATAAGACTATTCTATACAAAGAAAATTCAATAAAAATGTCAACTTTAATACACTGGTTTCTCCCAAGTATACAACGTGAGTGTAACACTATTTTAGCAAAGATAAAAACACGCGTTTTTTTTTTCTTTGACCGAAAGTACGTGCTGTAGGAAACACTAAAAGTCGCGTTGTTTAGTTCAGTGTCCCACGGCATCCCTGAGCACCACACAAACACGCTATTTTCTCTTCTTCAATAGGGAACTTGTAGTCGTACGTAATTTCTTCGTTGATACCAATCGGTTGTTTCGAATAGATGACGATTTTCTTTTGAGAGTCGATCGTTATGATTTTAGCGTAGCAATTTGGGTTGCACGAGTGATTGATGAATCGAGCCAGATTGCCGCATTTGGTCGCGTCGATAATCGTTTCAAGATCGATTCGAAACAGGTAGGACGAACCGATGCCCGTCGCTTCGTATTGACGTTCGCGAAGATCCGCCACGACGGGCCGTACCATTTGACCGACGTATTCTATGACCATTTCATCGGCTGCTATGTACTCCATGGCGAAGAGGCCCCAGTCGTGGATCGACGACTTGGAAAATCTGTCAAAGGGAGAGGGAAAAATATTAGAGAACTATTGAAGCGAAAAAAAAATTAAAAATACGTACTTCAATTGTTTCTTCCTGAATTTCAAAATGTTGAATTTCAGCAAGTCGCTGTCGGAGTCCGATCCAAAAGCAGTGAGGAGCCGTCGTTGATTACTTCGAGCCTCGCGTGACAAAGCGACCATCTTATTCACGGGTGTTGGTCCTGACTTGCTACCAGCCCCACAAGTCAAATGGTCCTCAGGGGCGATGAACGCCGTCGCCATAGCGTGGTGGTGTTTTTGTTTCATTTTCTGTTTAACGTCCAATTTGTAGTAGCCCTCGGTTCGAGCGCAACCGGTTTTGTGTTCCTCGCGACGTCGTCGCTTCGATGGGACGACATCCGAGGGCGGGTGCTCCTCCCAGTGAGTGTCATTCATCCAGTAGTTCATACGGAAATCAGGGTTGGCGAGGGCTTGCTCGTAGGCAATTTTCATGTATCTGATGTCTTCCTTGTCGACGCCGAGAGTCAGGAACTCGTACAAGATGTTCATTTCGGACAGAATATCCCTTTGCTGGTAGCGTTTTATAGGAACTGGACGTTCTGGAAGTTTTTCAGGAGTCACATCAATAGTCGGCAGGCGATTGTGATGAATCTGTTTCAACGGAGTTTTCCTACGGTCGTCAGGGAACTGAGACCGTTTGACCGACGGCACTACCGGCGTCACTTGAGCCTGAGGGCGAACTTTTTTGGGCGGTGGAGTCGTCACAATCGGACGTCGTTCCACGAATCGACCACTCGCCAAGTTGTCATTCTCGTCGTCGTTGTCAATTTCCATTCTCGGAGTGAGTGGGCGACAGTACGAGTGATCGTCCATGAGAACGCGAGCGCAGGGCGGCATTGACGGGGGCGAAGCGGACGGCGACCGTGTTTTAACTGGCGATTCTTTCAGTTCAATGGGCGGTGGTGGTGTGGGCGGGAGTGAAGCGCACATTTCGTCATCGTCCAGTGGGAAGAGGCCGTCTTCGATTGGTAGAGGAGTGGACGGTCTTTCAGGTGGTGTTTTCATTTCGTCGAAATCTTCAAAGTCCAACAAATCGAGGCAACTTCTTTCAGAGGATTCATCGTCCGAGACTTCATCAGACGACGACGAATCCGACGATGACGAGGAGGAGGACGATGAGGACGAACTAGAACTAGCCGAAGATGACGAACTCGAAGACGAGAAAATGTGAACACGTTTTCTCGATATGATTCGCTCTTCCTCGGGTGGAATTTGAAACTCTGTTTCACTGTCATCCTCCGACGATCGATGCACAATCTCCTCGCGATCACTCGCGTCTTCGTCCGAATCAGGTCGCGCTGTCTGTTTCGGCTTAGGCGACGGAGGTTTTCTTTTTCTTCTGAAAGACGGCAGACGCGGAATGGAAGCACGGAAACCGAGGCTTATTGTACGTAGGCCAAGAGGATCCGTGTCGAGTATAGAACTGAGCGACGGCGCCGGAGGTTCGTCACTTCTCTTGGACGCTGCTTGAGATTTCCTCTCATTCTCATCCCACCATTTCTCAAATACTTTATACGCTAAATTTTCGACCATTCTCTTATTAAAGTCTTTCTTTAAAATATCCTTAAGTTCCTGAGTTATTTTTTCAACCGCAGCTTTCACAAGAGCTTCTTCGCGGCTAATCTTTTTCGGAGGAGCCACATTGAGCGACAGCAAAGGCGGAGGCGGTATAGAAGTTAACGCTCGCAGACTGTGCGGGAATGCGAAGGGAGCACCGAACGGTGTCTGTCCCAAGTATCCACCACTGGCGGGGTGTATTTGTCGCCACAGGGCAATGTGGTTCATGATAAGCTCAGGCACCGGTGGCGGTGGATGAGGGAAGAACGGGTTCGGATGACTGAAGCCGTTGAAAAACGGAGGCGGCGGTGGATTAACACCCCCCGCGGCGGCGGGTTTCATCTCCTCGATTTTCTGCTCACCGCTGCTCAGACTGCTCAAACTCATGCGATCGTCTGCATCCTCCTCGTTCCCTCCACCCGTCTCATCCGACGACTCGACGTTATTCTGTAAATATGAGGAGCGTTGATTCTTTTCAAGCAGCGCCCTTTCGGCCAGATCTCGCTGACGCGCAGCTCGAATTTCTTCAACCGTCTCCTTGTGACATTCCAAATAAATTTCTCTGTTTAAAAATGGCGAGGGTGGCGTAGACAAAGGCTCAGGATCCGGCCCGTTGTCAAATGAGGCAACTGGCGACCCATCGGCACTGTCCAGTCCAGGTGGCAAAGGCATTCGGTTATTGAGAAAGTGTTCCCCCTCGCCCCCTGATCCGTGATCATCGTCCGATTCAGTCGAATTGATGATCTGCAGAAGGGATGAAGGTGCTCCGTCGTTACCCCCTGGAGTTTTTCCTTTGAGAAGCAACTGAATCCGAGTGTCCAAATCCAGTTTTTTCTTCTCCAACGGACTCGGCGGTTTCGCCGGAGTAGTCGGCTCAGTCGTTTTAGGCGGTGGAGACGGCCAATTGGGAGTAGGTGGTGGCGGGGTGGGATTCCATTCGGCGGGCCACGACGGCACGTTCCAAGGGGTGAAAAAGGGTGGGGGCGGAGGAGGGGCGGCCGTATGATGGGTATGGTGGTAATGGTTATAATCAAACGTCGCGCTACTTCCGCTTCCAGCGTTAAAATACTCCTTCGGAGTGGGAGGGTAGGATCCAGGGAAACTGCGTGGGCTAGGATCTCCACTGTAACCGCTGTCTTTCGGTGTAGGTGTGTCCTCTTTGAAAGGCTTCGCTTTCAATTTTCGAACATCTTCCAAAGGTTCCGATTTTTTTTTCAGTTCCGGCGGTGGTGGAGGCGGTTGACCGGTGTTGCTAACCGACGATGGTGGAGGAGGAGGAGGGGGTGGTAGCGGTGGTTTAGAAGTTGGCGTCGGCTGTGGCGGAGGTTCTTCTTTTTTCTTCTTCTCGACCGTCAATTCATCGAATAACCTTTGTAGCTCCTTTCCAAAAGGGTCTAAAATCACCTAAAAACAACAAATAATTGTATTACGAGTTGTTACAGTTTGGATTGCCCCCCCCCCCAAAAAAAAGAACTTACTTTGACGATCTGCCCCATAACGGACGAGTCATTCAGCTTTTCTACACACGCCTTAGCTGCTTTGACATCCTCAAACGTTATCTTCGCGAGTCCCAAATGTCTCTGCGTCACAGGATGATAGCAAATACACATATCCTGAATCTCGCCAAATTTCGAAACAATATCCCGTAAAAAGGACGCGTTGATGTTATCGTTTAAATTAGACATGGTCACTTCGACAGGAGGCGGGGTGCCCACGTAGTTGGCGTCGATTTTATATCGCGGCACCGCCAGGTCGACCGCATCCACTCGCGACGTCCATATTCGAACGTAGGGGGGTCGCGGGTCACGCACTTGAACCGGAGGGTAGACACTGTCGGTGGGGTTGACGCCGTCATACCTGTAAACTTTGACGGCACCTTTTACAAGAAAAGGATCGACGAGTAGTTTGTAACTTTTATATCGGGGGTGTGAGGAAGACAGTCCAACGGTGGTGGGAGGGGCTGAAGCGTCCGGTGGTGGCGGTGGAGGCGGTTGACCGTGAGAGTGACCTTGAGGATCTTGGGAGTGAGGAGGATGTTGATGAGGTGGGTGTGGTGGGGGAGGTGGATGTAGATGATGATGATGAGGAGGAGGAGGAGGTGGCAACTGATGTCCACTGTGGTGGTGGTGGTGATGATGAGTCGAATGTTTATGATGGCTGCCGTGATGACGCGAATGGGAATGCGAATGCCGACGACTTCCGTGGTCACTGCCGCTTCGTCGCTCGCGTTCTCTCTCGCTTCGCCCACTACTTGAAGAGTAATGGTGATGAGTTCGGTGACTTCTTGGAACGAGATCCATACCGGACTTTGTAGGGGTAAGAGGTTGTGGGGATGGGGAAAGGGGGAAGCGAAGAATAGGAAGAAAACGGATCACCACCACGTTGGTGGTTTCTCGTAGAGTGATCCAAACAGACTATCTGAAACAAACCACAAATAACATCATGAATATGTCCAGCAGTCACAGAGATCTGACCGTTTTCGGTCCACATATCAAGTTTCTCTGTCAAATAGCCTGTTAGCAGTTATAAAAGCGAATTTGAGGTTTCAGAGTGAAAATTCATTGCTTTGCAGGACTCCCCCTCCCCTACTTGAGCATACTCTGATTCGCACCCTCCATCTACAGACTCCTTAAAAATCTGGCCTGAGCCTTACTCTCGGTCTGAATAAATCAAGCAGTCTCGGGTCCCATCACTCAGGCTCTTTGACCATTACCCAGGCCCGGATGCGTATTTACAAACCCCGCATACCGATTCAGAACCTCATTGTAAGTTCTGAGTTCGTTTGGGGTTTGTACCGCCTCAACTACAAAGCCCTTACCAATTCAGAACTCGCCTCCCCACGTCTTCTAGTGGGCTCCTTGCGCGCAGTTTTTGTTCGTTCGTAGAATGAAGACTTCGGTTCTTGCCATTTGACACGATTAATACCAGAATCTGGCGGATCTAGGATTTTATCTTGAGAAGGGTTCTATGTATACCATAATTCCGCTCTTGCGGAAAAGGCTAATTAACACATTTTCTCAATTTAGTATATTTACTGCCGAAGCAAGTACAAGCAGACAAATACTTGTGGGCCAGTTAAGATTGGGCCGGCCTAACTGTTTCAAACTTTTTTTCAATGGGAAGTCCTTTCTATTTGACAGCGACCGATTATGCGAATTGTGCAATTTTGGCGAGCAAGACGATATGTATCACTTTTTATTTCACTGCCCTCTGTTGAGTCCGTATAGGAATCGATTTATTAGTAGTTATATAGATGTAGCTAATTCGGATATTGACAATTATTGACTATTATTAAGGATTCACTCCAAGAAACAATTGGAAGATTTACATTTTTACGTTTCTTCCGCACTTACGTATAAGGATTTCATTAATTCATTAGTTTTAGATTAATTTATACTAATGTAGGTTTCATTGTATTGTCTGGTATTGTATTTTTCACCGAACGAAGTCATTTTTGTATGGGCGATTGCCCGGGAACAAATAAATTTACTTGAACTTGAACACATTTTCTCAATATTAGTAGCGAATGTGCTCTTTATCGAATATGAGATCTTTACAGGATATAGCTGTGAACAGAAGCTGATCCTGGATTTCCTTTATGGAGGGGCTTGGGAAATTGTGTGCCTCGCTCTACTAAAAAAATGACTTGACCGCCATTCACTGCCTATTCAAAGCATAAAAACGGCTAAACTGACTATGATCGCGCTCCAAAATGGCAAAACTGGCGATTCGTGCAGCCCAGAAAATATCGTGATTCCAACCTCGAAAATGGGTAATCGACTATTATCACTCTCAAAACGGCCAAACTGACTCCAAGCACAAAAAAATGGTTGAACTGACGATTCCCGCCCTGAAAATTCGCTAAACAGATGATTCCTGGAAACGGTCTATTAAGCCTCAAGGGGGAGTTGCACATGTGTTTCCTCGACCCCCCTCCAATCATACCTCGCCTACTCCGCGTTACGAAAATTACCGCCGTATATTCACAAGAAGCAGAAATAAGGCGGTAATTTCCGTAACGCGGAGTATGTGAGGTATGATTGGAGGGGGGGGGGTCGAGGAAACACATGTACAACTCCCCCTTAAAATGGTCTAACTGATGATTTGCGCCTTCAAAGTGGCTATCTACACCCAAAAGGCTACCAAACATGCATGGGCGTAGCCAGAGGGGGGCAGGGGTAGGCAGCTGCCCTGCTCTAGACTCGAAAGCGCAGATTTAGTGGGGCAGCTGCCCAACCCTATAGATACGTTCTGAAAGTATAAATCCTTCAGGATAACCATATTTTGTTTCGTCAGAGCCCACACTAAAAAAAAAAAAAAACTTGTCGAGGATTTTTGTTAAACAACAAAACGAATTTCGCAAGGCTGACATCCCAATTTCGCGGTTTTTGCACCCTAAAATACCGTTTTCGCAGATCTGACACAAGTGAAAAGCCAATTTTTCAAATTTTACGTCTCTAAACAAAAACGCTGCAAATTTTTGCACATGGGTTTATTATTCGTGAATGTAGCCAAATATTGCTGCCAAAAGCTTGAAATTACGTGAAAATCGACACCCCACACCCCTATGATATCAAAACCGTGGAAAATCCCCATTTTGGTCCCGCTTTTGGTTGATCCGCGAGTTAGTTGCTCCCAACTAGATCCCAAATCTAATCACAATTTTTAAAATAACCCATTTTGGGGTTAAATGTTCATTTCTGAGGTTAAACTCTAAAATTTGGTATAAAACTGCTTTTTTTGAATCCTCTGAAATTGGATTTTTGAATGCGCAAAAACCGTGAAATTGAATAAAAGCGCTAACTCATTGCTATAAGTGAATACATCGCCCATTAGCTGCTAAACTGGAGAAACAATGCTAATCCGCAGCTAAAGTTGAGAAAAATCGCTAATTCAATGCTCAAATTGAAAAACAGCGCAAATTTGCTGCTAATGGAAAAAAATGCTGATTTGCTGCTAAAAAGAAGAATGCGCTAATTTACGACTAAAATGGAGGAAAGGAGCTGATTCGTCGCTAAATGTGAATACGTCGCTAATCCGTTTCTAAAAACTATAAAAAGTGCTAATTGGCGGCTTACATTGTGAAAATCGCTTAGTTGGCTTTCGAAATGGATGAAAAGCGCTAATTCGTGGTTAAATGTAGAAAACTGCTAATTCGCTGCTAAAATAGAGAAACTGCGCTAATTAAGGCTAAAATAAGAAAAAGTGCTAATCCGACACTATGTTATGTGAATACATCACTACTGCGCTCTAAACTGTTAAATCACTGCTAAAATGAAAAAAAAAAAATAGGTAATAAGCATCACATAAAATTCACAGCAAAAATTGAGAAAAACTGCCCATTGTATTTCAAAAGTGAGAAAACGCCAATCCGCAATTTCCGGGGGCAATTTAATGGCTGAAATTGAGAAAAATAGCGCCAATTCGTTGCTATACATCGCCAAGTCGGAGAAAAGGCGCTAATTCGCAGCTAATATTAAGAAAAATCGCTGATTAGCGGCTAAATTGGAGGGGAACGCTAATTCGCCGGGTAAATGTGAATACATCCCTGATAATTCACTGCTTAAATTGTGAAACAGCGCTGGAGATGGATAAATTGCGTTATAATTCGAAAAAAAGCGCTAATTCGCTGTTAAAATGGAGAGAAAGCGCTAAATCATAGCTAAAATAATAAAGCGACGCTGATTTGCTGTTAATCTTAAGAGCAAGCACTAATTTGTAGATAAAAATGTGAAGACTGCTTAAGCTGAGGAAAAGCGCTAATTCGTGTTTAAATGGGAAGTCATGGCCGAAAAAAATTGGCAATTCATCGCTATACGTGAATAGATGGCTAATCCTCTTCTAAAATGAAAAAAGCGCTCATTAGATGCTAAAATGAAGAAAGTGCGCTAATTCACGGCTGAAATTGAAAAAATGTTTCAATTCGTCGCTATATGTGAATACGTCGTCGCTAATCCGCTTCTAAAATGAATAAAAAGTGCTATTTTACTGCGAAAATGGAAAACATCCACATCTAAAACTGGGGAGAAGCGCTAATTCAAAGAAAAGTTAAGAAAAACTGTCCCTTCAATGGTAAAATTCGCCACTTGAGGGGTAAAATCTGCAGTTTTTTAAAATGCTGACTGGTGAGGGCCGGTGTGTCCATGGGAGCTAGGGCATTGCGCTCCAGTGGCCTGGCACCCATGGGCACTCCGGTCGCGGATTTAATTCCCGCGCTGGTCAACTGCCAGCCTCTGGGTTTTTGAGGTCCTACACTTCGGGGTAGGAAAGGCGCCAGGCAAAATGGCGAAAGCCTCCGCCTGAGTCAGGAAAGAGACCTTGGCCTCCGCCTGGGTAACACTGCAAGGTACTACAATCCCGAAAAAAAAAAAAAAAAAAAAAAAAAAATGCAGACTGGTCCGTTATTTTGGCAAGATCATTTGTTTTTTATCAGTTTGGGTTATATCCGCCAGTTTTAGAGAGAAATCATCAATTTGGGGCGAAGCCTTGGGTTTTAAAAACGCCAGTCTTGCTGAGAAATCTATAATTTAGGGGTAACACTTCGCCTTCGGCATGAAATCGTCGATTTTAAAGTAAAATATTCAGTTTTAGAGTTAAGTCTTTAGTTTTGGGTTAAAAAACGTCAGTTTTGAGTTGAAAATCGTTGGTTTTTTACGCCTCTCAGACAAGACGTTGATGAAAAGTCGGACACCCAGTATTGAGTGTGCCAATCCTTTCCTACGAGTATCGATTTAGAGGGAAAAATTTGTCAGTTTTTGGACAGAAAATTAGGATTGGAAGGCTAAAGGCGATATTTCCTAACGGAAATGTTAGTTTTCGGTGGATTACGACCCTTTTTGTGTAAAACTCATTTTCCGGGGAAGAATTTGGCGATTTAATGCGACTTTTTTCTGACTTAATCAACTACCAGTTCTTATGCTGGGGTCTCTGCCCACCCCTGGATTAAGGGCTGGCTACGCCCCTGCAAACATGGCTATTCGTACCTATAACGAAAATGTGACCATTGGCGTTTGCGCACTGATCTCGGTCGGTCCTCACCCTACCAATTTATCACTCCCCCACCCCGCCACAGGTGTTGGTTAGATGCAACCTAAGACCTGGATAAACTGACTACTCTCGCACTAAAACCGCTGAATAAGGCCGTCTTGACCTTGCCAACTGATTGAATCCCCTCCCCCCAGCGGCGTCTACTCCCCTTCCCTGATGGCTGGACGCGAAATCTCCCCCCCCCCCTAATGAACAGTAATCCCCCTTCTCATGTATTAAAGGCTTTTAAGATGAAAAATTACAGTGAAAAACAACGTTAATGAATAGTAGGTACTTTCATTTTTTCGCTAGTGATACACAAGTGTAGAAAACCTGGAAATTTCAGTGCCTAATTTTGACAAATTGGATGAAATCAACACCACGTAGCGTTAAATTATGGCTCATTCTAATTTTTAGCCGCGATTCAGCGCTTTTTCCACGCCTTATTCGCAGATAAGCGCCTTTTCTTAGTTTAAAGCCGCGAATCAGCACTTTTTCTTAAATTTAAGCCGTGAGTTGGATATTTTTCTCCATTTCAGTAGCGAATTAGCTTTTTCTTCATTTTAGCTGCGAATTAGTGGGTTCTGTTTCACCCTTAGTCACGAATCAGCGCTTTTCCATTATTTTCGCCTTAAAGTTGCATTCACCAGAAGGCCGCGAATTGGCATTCTCTTAATTTTAACCGCTAATTAGCGTTTTGTTTTTCTCCTTTTTGACCTTGAATTAGCGAATTTTTCTCAATTTTAGCTTAGATATTTGAGTTTTTCTCTATTTTAGCCGCAATTTAGCGTTGTCATTTCAAACGCTCATAGTCATGAATTAGCGTTTCTCTCAATTTTACCCGCGAATGTGCGATGTATATCAATATTTGCCGCGAATTAGCGGCTTTTTCCACTCTTGGCTATTAGTTAGCGCCTTTTCTAAATTTCGGTCAAGAAGATTCCTTCATCAAATAGTCGAGAATTGGCGTCTACTTAATTTTAGTCGCGAATTAGCGTTTTTCTCTCAGAATCGGCCCTTTTTATGAATTTTACCCGCGAATTAGCGCTTTTCTCAATTTTAACCGTGAATTAGCACGGTTTCTATATTTTATTCACGAATTTAAGCACTGCTCCTCAATGTCATCGTCAAATTATATTGATTTTTCTACATTTTTAACCGTGAATCATTCTTTCGTCTCAATTTGAGCCGTAAATTAGGGGTTTTTCTCATTTTAGTCTGTAATTAGCGATTTTTCCCAATGAGGAAGTAACACATTTTCCAAAATCATGCTGTCGTGTTAGCTTGGGTACCAAAACTCATGAAAACCCGATCCGTTCAAATGAAATCAGGCCCTACATTTTTTTATTAATTTTTTAATCTATTGGGTTGCGGGACCCATTTGAAATAGGCTAGATAGACTGATGACGTAATAACAGCATTTGCATGGCCTTCATAATAGCTTCCCACAAATCAAACAATAGGACTTAAGAGAATGGGAAGGACAAGAAGGGGCAAGACATGATAACAGCTATGATGCGGAGGGTTGGGAGGGGTCACAACCCCTTTCTACCCCACGAGTCACAGACCGGCCGTTTAAGGTAACAAAAAAAATTGGTAAGTTTCATTATTTCGCTATAAATCGAAATCAATCATTTACGCACCAATATTCAATTCATGGTCATATTTAGTCATTTTCCTTCGAAAAAAAATGTTTCCAGCGATTTTTATTTTTTATGTTACTTCCTCATTTCAGCCGTGAATTAGTGTTTTACAGGGTGGATCCGTATAAGTGTGACAAAATTTTTTTGGTAAAACTACGTAAAAAGTCGAGTAAAATGGTACCTTTGAAGTGTCCTACGTCAATCAATTCCGGAGTTATGATTTTTTTGTATCTAAAGAAGAAACCGGTGCTTGCTTCACGAAATCCACGATTTCTCTGCTTATACCGCACCAAATCCAAAAAGTGATGCGATTTTTAGAATCTACGGAACATTTCCTTTAGGATGGAGGCTATTTTATTGTTTGAAATAATCGTCAACACCCAGAAATCTGGCATTTTTGCCATAAAGTCACGTGGCCTCCATAATTTGTATGATTTACGAAAAGTCGCTGAGCCCAAACGGCTTCCTCTACAGACTTTCGATGCATCAGAAAAACTTCTCCGTCTTCTAAGCTTCCTTTTCGCGTGTTTATATTTCATGTTGCCACAGGCGTTTCTCACGAGAATGCACAAAAACCGTGTTTTTACGGAACATGGGCCATTGCCTACGACATTCGTGAAAGGGTGCAGGGAGATTGGCAGTAAGTGAGAACAGGATAACTTACCATGGAGAAGATATAGTAGGCAAGCGACATTCAAATTGACCCCACCCCCCACGATTGTCACCATTCGGGGGGGGGGGGGGTATAATTGAATGCCGTTTGCCTACGATATCTTCTCCTTCCTAAAATATCCTGTCCTCCCTTTCTAAAACAATATTTTGACAGAAAAATATGGGCAGTTGCCCACGTGACAAGTGCCAACGGTTATCCGTAAACTCGCCACTACCTCGGTACGCTACTGTACGTATCTGCTGATGGGGCGCAGGGAGCAAACCCCGAAAAGTTTAGTAATTCATGGAGGTAACCATGCGAAATTCACGGTTCCTAAAAGACCCTTATATCCTTCGAAATATTCAATTTTGTGGCTTTTTAGGGCTAAGCTTGAAACTCACAATTTCGCATTTCGCGGTTGATTATATTCACCGAAACTTTCAATATCGTTGTCCACGAGTATGTAGCTCTGAAAATTCTTTATTTTCTATTATGTATGTATCCCACGAAACTTGTAATTCATGGCTGCCCCACCCCCCGGCGTTGAGTGGACAACGTCGCCTGATGCATCAATTTTCGGACAGAGTCAGGCTACTCAGGTATTTTGGGCATACTAAACCTGGAAACTATGCCAAAAGGAAGGGACAGGAGAAAAACAGAATAAATTTGTGTTTTAACAAAGGAAAAAGGCTTCAAAGATTCTCTGTCAGCTGAAATCAGGGCGGTACAAATGCATAGACTGTACCCCCCCCCGGCTAAAATCGAGGGGGTACATTGCACCCCTGTACCCCCCCCGTTCCTACGTCACTGATGGCCAAACTGAGCATTCATGCCTAAAATTGGTAAAGCTGTAGCCAATTAAGGCCCTTGAGTGGCGCCTCCCGGTCGGCCCGGGTGGCGCCACTCAAGGGGAAATAAGAGACGTCCCACCCGTGTCGCGCCACTCAAGTGGCCTCGTGTATCGTGTAAATGACAATTACGCTTTGAAAATCCTTAAACGGATGATTCCTGTCTTGAAAATCGCAAAATCGACCATTTGCGCGTCAAAAATGATTCAAATGAACCATTCCACACCTTGGACATGTCAACGGACGATTTATGCCCTGAAAATAGCAAAACTGGCTATCAAGCCCTAAAAATGGCATAATCGTACCAGAAATTCACGATCAAACTGACCCCAGTCTGGCCAGACCGATTATTTGCGCCCTGCAGATGCTGCAGACAAATTGCGCCTTCTGGCAATCTGAACCCAAAAAACTGCCAAACATGGCTATTTATACCCTTAACGAAAAATTGACTGTTGGTGTGCATGGGCCGTCCTCACCCTACCAACTCATCACTCACCCCTCCCTCCTCCTACGTCTCCTCGAAGTGTTGGTTAGATGCAATCCAAGGACTGGATAAACTGACTACTCTCGCGCCATAGACTTTCTTTATTGGCTAATCACACCTTAAAAGTGGCCAAAAGTGCTTCAAAAAATGGCCAAACTGATCCCCCCCCCCCTGATAGCCCTAAAAATGGCTAAACTGCAGACAATTGGTGCCCTCAAAAAATACCTGAACTGATAATTTATGCCTTGCAGATGGCTTAACTGACAATTCGAGCAATTAACATACTTCCATTCCCGAAGGGAACATGGAAGTAAAATGCCTAATCTGACTTGCTGCGCCAAAAAATCAATTAGTTGCCGTATTGAGCATAGTTAAGAAATAGCAAACAAAAGTGATGAAAACGTGGGAATAAAATCAATAACTATAAAAAACAATATCAAAAACAAACAAACGAAAGAAAGAAAGAAACAACAAAAACCGTATTTGTTTAGCCCCGCTAAGGAGCGGTATTTATACCACTGACCAGGCGATGATTCAGGATTTGCTCAGGGTCAGGGGAGGGGCTTGAGAAATTGTTTGTCAGGCATTCGCTGCCTAAAAATAGCTTAACTAGCTATTCCTACCATCTACTAGCCTGAATATACCTCCGACTAGGCCGACTGTAATCGCGCCCATAAATGGCAAAACTGACGACTCGCGTCTTGAAAATAGCTAAACTGGCTATTTGTGCCCTAAAAATAGCCAAAAATGACTAAACCGGACTATTTAAGCGGCTCTGAAAATTCCGGAAAAATAGTGATTTCCGTAATGAAAATGACTAAATTGAAGCCCAGGAGAAGACAGAGACGATTCCTGTCCTGCGAATCGCAAAATCGACCAATTCACACACCAAGAATAGCCAAACCGACCATTCGCGCCTTGTCTTGAACATTTGTGCCCTACAGAGATGGCAAAACTGACGAATAGCGCCTTAAAAAATTGCTGAACTGATTATTTGTGCGCTAAAAAAAAGCCAAATTGTTGAATCCTGCTCTAAAATGTCCGAAATGACTGTAAGAGCCCTAAAAATCGATAAATTTAATAATTTGCGCCCTAAAAATGCGTGAACTGGTGATTCCTGCTCCAAAAATGGTAAAATTTACCATTCGCGCGCCAGAAATGGTCAAACTGACTGTTTTCGCCTTGGTTTGTCGTAACTATTCAAGCCCTAAAAATGGAAAAACCTGGCTCTATGCGTCCTGAAAATGCCCAAATTGGTAAATCGAGCCACACAAATTGGTAAAACTGGCTCTATGTGCCATAAAAAAAAAGCCTCGAAAGTACCTAAACAGACGATTCCTGTTCCGAAAATGGCCAAACTGAGCGTAATTAGCACCTAGGTTCTAAAAATGACCAGAGTGCCAATTCCCACTCTATAAAAACTGCCCGTTTGGACCCTTAAGGGGGAGTTGTACATGTGTTTCCTCGACCCCCCTCCCATCATACCTCGCCTACTCGGCGTTACGAATATTAGCACCGTATTTCTGCACCTATCCTGGATTTCAAGGCCTCATTTAAATCTTCACGAAATTCCGCAATACCGTACGATCTTCTTTTTTCACATTTCACCCCTAAAATAACTGTAAAACGCACTTTTACCTTTAAAATTCCCACTCATTCGACGACTTATTTAGGACAGCAAGATCGTACGGTTGTGCGGAATTTCCTGAAGATGTAAATGAGACCTTGAAATCCAGGATTGGTGCAGAAATACGGCGATAATTTACGTAACGCGGAGTGCGGCCAGTTTACACAAGCAATAAAAATTGCTGCAATTCGGCAATTATTGGACAATTCAGTTCTACAAAAATTTCAGCAATATGGAGCAATTTTCCCTCAGCGGGTAGTTGAGTTATTTTGCAAATCATTGTAGCAATTGTAATGCAGTGAATTTCTCAATTTCTGCTGAGCAACAAAAATTGCTCAACTTTTACGTTTTTTTTTTCCGTTTACGACTACCGTTAAAAATTTGTTCCGTTTCTTCTTTTCCGAGAATTGTCATTCGGGCCACCGCACCCGGCCCCTGCGGTGCCATATTGATGAAATTTTTGTAGAAAAATTGCAACCGTAGCTGTACAGTAGTACTGACAACTATAGCTGTGTGAAGTCAGCCAGGTACCGTCTCCGTCTTTCAACTAAAAAAAAATAAAATAAAACAATGTTTCTTTTAGAGTGGATCCCGGGGTTTTAGTGTTGTAAGATCTCGTCTTACATTCGTTATCCACCCGTGTGAGGTGGAAATCGTCCGATTATGACCGTATTCAATC
This sequence comes from Corythucha ciliata, assembly GCA_038030265.1. Classification (NCBI taxonomy): domain Eukaryota; kingdom Metazoa; phylum Arthropoda; class Insecta; order Hemiptera; family Tingidae; genus Corythucha; species Corythucha ciliata. Next base: position 46,623,412 of record CM075937.1, read on the forward strand.
TACGCAATCGAAAAACGACATAAATGTAGTAAGTAACGAGCACTAATTATCCAACCTCCGTGGACTTAAAAAACTGCAAGAAAACCGGAATTGGACAACAGTAAAGACCTCGCCACACAGAACGCGAACCACGCAACGCGCTGAAAAACCACGGCAACGGGGTTTACCTCGTCCACGTTGTCATGTTTTTTTTTTCGCGAGCGGACCAGTCCGCCCGGCAGTTCGCGTTCTGTGTGATGGGGGCCTTAAGCATTATTGGACAATTCGATGCAATTATTGCTTCAAGAAAAGACGGGGAGTTTATTGCTGGGCAATTTTTTGGCTATTGCTGCAATTCGCTTTCTTTCAATTATTGCCATTAAAAATTGCCCTGTGTAAATGGGCCTTTAGAAAGAAAAGACCACATAATAATAAAAAGGCCCGGGCGCGCCACTGACCCAGTCGGGGTATTTCCTTTTTGTCTCAAAAACGATAAACTGTGAGGGCTGGACATATGGAGCCCCTGTTCAAAGTCTTACCAGGTTTACTACTACTCAGGGCCGTCTTTAGGGGGTAGGCAGGGTAGGCTTGGAATAAAAATGATTACCAAATAATCGTTCAGGAATTGCACTCGGCTTAATTTTTACAATTTTGAGGCACTTCTGTTGAAACGATTAAAAGTCGTGTTCTAAAATGCCCAAGCCCAGAAAATAATGATTTTTAATGGAGAGAAAATCCGGGAAATTAGGGTTTTACAGAGCTAAAAATCCGAATAATTTGGTTTTTGAAGAATTCAGTCCCACGAAATTGGTTTTTCCAACCATGAAAATCCGCGAAATTGGCTTTAAAGGCGCCTTATCCACAAAAAGGGGTCTTGAATGATCCAAACATGTGAAAGTGAAATTGGCGTATTTGAGCCAAACACCCGAAATTTACATTTTAAATAGCCAAATCCAAGAAATTAGGTTGCTAAAGTGGACCAAACCGTGGGTTTTGAAAGAAGAGAAATCTGTCCAATTGACGCTTTAAAGGGGCAAATCCTGGAAATTTGATTTTTAAAGATCCCGCGAAATTGCTTTTTCGAATGAGGGAAACCTCGCGAAATTGTCGTTTGAAGAAGCCATAATTACGAAATTGGCTTGTCGGTTAAGCCAAACCCTCGAAATTTATATTTGAAAGAGCCGAACCCACGGAACTTGTTTATTCAATTGAGACGGACCCCCCCCCCTCCACCACCAATTGCTATTTTAAAGAGCTCAGTTCAATAAATTCGGATCTTGAAGGATCTCTCGGTACGAAACTTGAACGTATTTCAACTTCGGCCCTAGGAACGACGTGTCTCAATGGAGGCCACTCTTACTGTGCTTGCAGTCTGCCTCTGCAGTTCGACAATTTTCCACTTTCGATTAAATTGATCGTGTCCCGGCCAAGTTTGTGAACATTCCCCGTCCAAGTTCTTCGTTTTAGCCGCTTATTTGGGGCACTTTTGACGGCTACAGAGCCGAACAGACAGGTAATTTCACTGGCCGGAGGAAAATATCCCTTCCATAAAAGTGCAAAATAGGTTAATCTGCTATTAATCGCAAAAAAAAATCCCGCAGTTTCATGGCTGAATCGCCATTTTTGAACATCATTAATTTTATTGACAAATAGTCTGTTTTAGGGGGGCTTATTGGATCTTTTTGTACGTTGTAACTGTCTTGGGGTTGTAGAATTTTCATAATGAAGGCAAATAAATGAAAAAACTTCTCCCACTTGTTTTATTTGAATTAATAGTTCGAGAGCTAGCGACAGTCCCATTCAACCGGAAGAACATAGTCACCGAATGTGTGCAAAATGATGGCATTTGACCCCCTATTTACGAGTCCGGAAGTCTGCCATGCTGTATCTGGGGCCTAAGGATTTTATAGCTAATTAAAGTCCTTAATTTGGGACATTAATTTAACCAGAAGAACATAGACCCGAAACTAGTCTCATTCGAAAGGTTTTATGAAGCTGATTACGAATATGATCGTCTGCCGCCGTCTGCCTGGGGCATTTGCCCTCTGTGGCTCGCCAAACTCACGTAATTCGGTAAATTTTAATTAACCGGAAGAACACAGTCCTGAAACTGGTCTTATTCGATAGGATTTATGGAGATGATTACAAATAAAATCGTCTGCCTGGAGCATTTGCCCTCGGTGGCCAGTAAACTCCTTAAATCAGGGGCATTAATTAACCGGATGAACTAAGTCCGGAGAATGGTCTTTTGCGACACGTTTCATGTGGCTGAATACGAAAGTGACCGTCTGCCGGTGTCTGCCTGGGGCACTTGCCGTTAGTGACTAGTTAAAAACTGCACCGGAGGAAAATGATTAACCGGAAGAACGTAGTCCTGAAACCAGTCTCATTCGAAAGGTTTCACGGAGCTGATTACGAATATAATCGTCTGCCTGGGGCATTTGCCCTCTGTGGCTCGCCAAACTCACGTAATTCGGTAAATTTTAATTAACCGAAAGAACACAGTCCTGTAACTGGTCCTATTCGATAGGTTTTAAGGAGATGATTACAAATGTAATGGTCTGGCGGCGTCTGCCTGGAGCATTTGCCCTCGGCAAGTGCCAGGCAGACACCGGCACACGATCACTTTCGTATTCAGTCACATGAAACGTGTCTCGTGAAACGTGTGACTTAGTTCATCCGGTTAATTAATGCCCCTGATTTAAGGAGTTTACTGGCCACCGAGGGCAAATGCTCCAGGCAGACGATTTTATTTGTAATCATCTCCATAAATCCTATCGAATAAGACCAGTTTCAGGACTGTGTTCTTCCGGTTAATCAAAATTCACCGAATTACGTGAGTTTGGCGAGCCACAGAGGGCAAATGCCCCAGGCAGACGATCATATTCGTAATCAGCTTCAATAAAACCTTTCGAATGAGACTAGTTTCGGGTCTATGTTCTTCTGGTTAAATTAATGTCCCAAATTAAGGACTTTAATTAGCTATAAAATCCTTAGGCCCCAGATACAGCATGGCAGACTTCCGGACTCGTAAATAGGGGGTCAAATGCCATCATTTTGCACACATTCGGCGACTATGTTCTTCCCGTTGAATGGGACTGTCGCCAGCTCTCGGTCTATAACGTGACCGCGGTTTCGGCAAAGCTAGTATTTTCAAACGAGTCAACGAATAAAACACAACCGGTGTTGATATACAGGGTGGAACAGGATAAGTGTGACAAAAAAAATTGGGTGAAAATAGGCCTCATTTGCGATCGAAAACACCCTATAAACCATGGTCCGAAAATCAAAATCCTACGAGATATGATTTTTTAAACGTTTTTTGAGGCTTGCATCACTTTTCTTAACTAAATGCGAATAGATCAGTTTACAGCTGACATTTGCAACTTTTGACGATGGATTTGGAAAGAGCACACTTTTTTCTGACAGGAAAGCCATTTTCGATAAAATTCAACTATTTTCTGTGGGCTTGAGAAATTGTTGTCAGGCACTCGCTGCCTAAAAATAGCTTGACTAGCTATTCCTACCATCTACTAGCCTGAATATACCTCCGACTAGGCCGACTGTAATCGCGCCCATAAATGGCAAAACTGACGACTCGCGTCTTGAAAATAGCTAAACTGGCTATTTGTGCCCTAAAAATATGACTAAACCGGACTATTTAAGCGGCTCTGAAAATTCCGGAAAAATAGTGATTTCCGTAATGAAAATGACTAAATTGAAGCCCAGGAGAAGACAGAGATGATTCCTGTCCTGCGAATTGCAAAATCGACCGAATCACACACCAAGAATAGCCAAACCGACCATTCGCGCCTTGTCTTGAACATTTGTGCCCTACAGAGATGGCAAAACTGACGAATAGCGCCTTAAAAATTGCTGAACTGATTATTTGTGCGCTAAAAAAAAAGCCAAATTGTTTAATCCTGCTCTAAAATGTCCGAAATGACAGTTAGAGCCCTAAAAATCGATAAATTTAATAATTTGCGCCCTAAAAATGCGTGAACTGGTGATTCCTGCTCCAAAAATGGTAAAATTTACCATTCGCGCGCCAGAAATGGTCAAACTGACTGTTTTCGCCTTGGTTTGTCGTAACTATTCAAGCCCTAAAAATGGAAAAACCTGGCTCTATGCGTCCTGAAAATGCCCAAATTGGTAAATCGAGCCACACAAATTGGTAAAACTGGCTCTATGTGCCATAAAAAAAAAAGCCTCGAAAGTACCTAAACAGACGATTCCTGTCCCGAAAATGGTCAAACTGAGCGTAATTAGCACCTAGGTTCTAAAAATGACCAGAGTGCCAATTCCCACTCTATAAAAACTGCCCGTTTGGACCCTTAAGGGGGAGTTGTACAGATGTTTCCTCGACCCCCCTCCCATCGTACCTCGCCTACTCGGCGTTACGAATATTAGCACCGTATTTCTGCACCGGATTTCAAGGCCTCATTTAAATCTTCACGAAATTCCGCAATACCGTACGATCTTCTTTTTTCACATTTCACCCCTAAAATAACTGTAAAACGCACTTTTACCTTTAAAATTCACACTCATTCGACGACTTATTTAGGAAAGCAAGATCGTACGGTTGTGCGGAATTTCCTGAAGATGTAAATGAGACCTTGAAATCCAGGATTGGTGCAGAAATACGGCGATAATTTACGTAACGCGGAGTGCGGCCAGTTTTCACAAGCAATAAAAATTGCTGCAATTCGGCAATTATTGGACAGTTCAGTTCTACAAAAATTTCAGCAATATGGAGCAATTTTCCCTCATCGGGTAGTTGAGTTATTTTGTAAATCATTGCAGCAATTGTAATGCAGTGAATTTCTCAATTTCTGCTGAGCAACAAAAATTGCTCAACTTTTACGTTTTTTTCCCCCGTTTACGACTACCGTTAAAAATTTGTTCCGTTTCTTCTTTTCCGAGAATTGTCATTCGGGCCACCGCACCCGGCCCCTGCGGTGCCATATTGATGACATTTTTGTAGAAAAATTGCAACCGTAGCTGTACAGTTGTACTGACAACTATAGCTGTGTGAAGTCAGCCGGGTACCGTCTCCGTCTTTCAACTAAAAAAAAAATAAAATAAAACAATGTTTCTTTTAGAGTGGATCCCGGGGTTTTAGTGTTGTAAGATCTCGTCTTACATTCGTTATCCACCCGTGTGAGGTGGAAATCGTCCGATTATGACCGTATTTCAATCTACGCAATCGAAAAACGACATAAATGTAGTAAGTAACGAGCAATAATTATCCAACCTCCGTGGACTTAAAAAATTGCAAGAAAACCTGGAATTGGACAACAGTAAAGACCTCGCCACACAGAACGCGAACCACGCAACGCGCTGAAAAACCACGGCAACGGGGTTTACCTCGCCCACGTTGTCATGTTTTTTTTTTTCGCGAGCGGACCAGTCCGCCCGGCAGTTCGCGTTCTGTGTGATGGGGGCCTTAAGCATTATTGGACAATTCGATGCAATTATTGCTTCAAGAAAAGACGGGGAGTTTATTGCTGGGCAATTTTTTGGCTATTGCTGCAGTTCGCTTTCTTTCAATTATTGCTTATAAAAATTGCCCGTGTAAATGGGCCTTTAGAAAGAAAAGACCACATAATAATAAAAAGGCCTGGGCGCGCCACTGACCCTCGGGGTATTTCCTTTTTGCCTCAAAAACGATAAACTGTGTGTGCTGGACATATGGAGCCCCTGTTCAAAGTCTTACCAGGTTTACTACTATTAGGGCCGTCTTTAGGGGGTAGGCAGGGTAGGCTACCGCCTAGGGGCCCCAACCCATGGGAGGGGGGGCTAGCCTTGGAATAAAAATGATTACCAAATAATCGTTCAGGAATTACACTCGGCTTAATTTTTACAATTTTGAGGCACTTCTGTTGAAACGATTAAAAGTCGTGTTCTAAAATGCCCAAGCCCAGATAATAATGATTTTTAATGGAGAGAAAATCCTGGAAATTAGGGTTTTACAGAGCTAAAAATCCGAATAATTTGGTTTTTGAAGAATTCAGTCCCACGAAATTGGTTTTTCCAACCATGAAAATCCGCGAAATTGGCTTTAAAGGCGCCTTATCCACAAAAAGGGGTCTTGAATGATCCAAACATGTGAAAGTGAAATGGCGTATTGAGCCAAACACCCGAAATGTACATTTTAAATAGCCAAATCCAAGAAATTAGGTTGCTAAAGTGGACCAAACCGTGGGTTTTGAAAGAAGAGAAATCTGTCCAATTGACGCTTTAAAGGGGCAAATCCTGGAAATTTGATTTTTAAAGATCCCGCGAAATTGCTTTTTCGAATGAGGGAAACCTCGCGAAATTGTCGTTTGAAGAAGACATAATTACGAAATTGGCTTGTCGGTTAAGCCAAACCCTCGAAATTTATATTTGAAAGAGCCGAACCCACGGAACGTGTTTATTCAATTGAGACGGACCCCCCCCCCACCACTACCAATTGCTATTTTAAAGAGCTCAGTTCAATAAATTCGGATCTTGAAGGATCTCTCGGTACGAAACTTGAACGTATTTCAACTTCGGCCCAGGAACGACGTGTCTCAATGGAGGCCACTCTTACTGTGCTTGCAGTCTGCCTCTGCAGTTCGACAATTTTCCACTTTCGATTAAATCGTTGATCGTGTCCCGGCCAAGTTTGTGAACATTCCCCGTCCAAGTCCTTCGTTTTAGCCGCTTATTTGGGGGCACTTTTGACGGCTACAGAGCCGAACAGACAGGTAATTTCACTGGCCGGAGGAAAATATCCCTTCCATAAAAGTGCAAAATAGGTTAATCTGCTATTAATCGCAAAAAAAAATCCCGCAGTTTCATGGCTGAATCGCCATTTTTGAACATCATTAATTTTATTGACAAATAGTCTGTTTTAGGGGGGCTTATTGGATCTTTTTGTACGTTGTAACTGTCTTGGGGTGTAGAATTTTCATAATGAAGGCAAATAAATGAAAAATCTTCTCCCACTTGTTTTATTTGAACTAACGTGACCGCGGTTTCGGCAAAGCTAGTATTTTCAAACGAGTCAACGAATAAAACACAACCGGTGTTGATAATACAGGGTGGAACAGGATAAGATGTGACCAAAAAAAATTGGGTGAAAAGGCCTCATATGCGCTCGAAAACACCTATAAACCATGGTCCGAAAATCAAAATCCTACCGAGAATGATTTTTTTTAAACGTTTTTTGAGGCTTGCATCACTTTTCTTAACTGAATGACGAATACGATCATGTTTACAGCCTGACCAATTGCACCAACTTTTGACGATGATTTGGAAACGAGCACACTTTTTTCTGACAGGAATAGCCATTTTCGATAAAATTCAACTATTTTCTGTGGGCTTGAGAGATGCTCAAAGTTTTGCAAATCGTGGATCTCTAATTTTTCAAAAAATTCAGCCCCAACTTCTCCACACTAAATCTAAGCGTATCGACATCCCATGGGTCGGAAAAACTTCTTCAATTTGTCCTTCTTAAAATTACTCATGAACGTTTTTTTAGTTCTTCAGCGAGTTTTCGGCAGAAAGGCCATTTCTTGGAAAAAAGAATTGATTTTTCTCTTAAAAATCGCTTGTTTTGACCAACCCAATTTGAACGAGCTTTGTGATTCAAAACATGCTAAAACTCATTAAAGCCTTATCCAAAGTTTTCCTTCGAACCGAATGGAATGCGCACTCCTACCAAAATATCAAAAACTATCGCTCCGGCAGCTGGCTGTCGGCAAGGGTGCATTTCACTACTGCGAATTTCGGCGTGTTTAGCTGTTATTCGACGAAATTAGTGCACTTAATGACTCTACTTATTGTTACCAATTTCCGATTCGAATACGAATTCGAAATTCGCAGTAGAGAAATGCACTCTATCCGACAGCTAGCTGCGGGAGCGACATTTTTTGGACTTTGACAGGCGTACACAGTCCGCCCCGTTCAAGGGAAAACTTTGGATGATGCTTTAATGACGTCATTCATGCTAAAAAACACAAAGCTCGTTCAAATGTTGTAGGTGAAACAAGCGATTTTGAAGAGAAAAACCATTCTTTTTTCTAAGAAATGGTCATTTCTGCCGAAAAATCACTGATTAACTAAAAATACGTTAATGAGCAATTTCAAAAAGGACACATCGGGGAAGTTTTCCCGACCCATGGGATGTCGGTGCGCTCAAATTTCGAAAAGAAAAGCGGGGGTTGACTTTTTTGAAAAATTAGAAATCATCGATTTGCAAAACTTTGAGCAGCTCAAGAGCCCCCAGAAAATGGTTGAATTTTATCGTAAATGGCTAATCCTGACAGAAAAAAATGTGCTGTTTCCGAATCTGCCATCAAAAGTTGCAAAATGTCAGCTGGAAACTGAGTTATTCCCATTTCGTTAAGAAAAGTGACGTGAGTCATAATAAACGTTAGAAAAATCATATCTCGTAGGGTTTTGATTTTCGGACCATGGTACAAAGGGTGTTTTCGATCACAAATGAGGCCTACTTTCACCCAATTTTTTTTGTCACACTTATCCTGTTCCACCCTGTATTTAGGGCACGAATGTATTTTAGGGCGTATAGAGTCAATTTTTGCAATTTTTCGGGGGCGAAGTAAAGGCGGGAGTGCATAGTTTTTGCCATTCTTGGCGACCTTTGCCATTTCATGGCGGGAGTCATCTGTATAGGCATTTTTAGGGCGCGAATCATGTACTTTTCAGGTATTTTAATGGCTCCATAATCGTACCGTCTAGCAATTTATAAGGCACGAGAAGTCAGTTTGGCTACTATTAGAGCGACAATCGCCAGTTTTGCTATTTTTAGGTCGTAAATAGTAAGTTTAGTCATTTTTAAGGCGCGAAAATCTTCATTTTTTTGGTGCGACTGTAATCAGCTTATCCGGTTTTTCGTGGGAATACCTAGTTTAGCTATTTGAAGGATGCGAGTGGCTATCAAGCCAGTTTTTCGAAGAGCAAAGCAAACAATTTCTGAAACCCCTGCCTTTTAAGCAAAACCTGAATCCGCGTCTCCACCGGCTGCTAGTGAGCCCCCCGGTAAATCTCGCCTAGGGGCCCCGCGAGGGCTAGAAACGGCCCTGCTACTATTACACACAACTCGAAAATAATGTCCACCTCAGTTCTTCGCCACCGCTGATAAAACAGCACATGACAGTAGAAAAAAAAGCACATGTTTCCAATTATTATTGTTAAAAATTGAAAGTAATCACTCGTTTTTTCCCCCACTGGTGCAGCACTACGACTAGGATTATAAAAGTAAACCATAGAAACTTCCCCACGTTACCCGTGGCGTATCCATCATTCTAGACTACTCTTCTTACCTAAATCTTATTGTCTCCGTCTAATCCAAGTCCTCAGTCGACGCGGCAAAACCATTTTGTAGACACTTCCCTCTAGTACTGGCAACTGTAGTTGAGTGAAGTCAGCCAGGTACCGTCTCCGTCTTTCAACTAAAAAAAAAATTATGTTTCTTTAGAGTGATCCCGGGGTTTTAATGTTGTAAGATCTCGTCTTACATTCGTTATCCACCCGTGTGAGGAGGGAATCGTCCGATTATGACCGTATTCAATCTACGCAATTGAAAAACGACATAAATGTAGTAAGTTGATATAGTGAGCCAAGAGAAGACAAAAAATAATTCAGCGAATTTCAAGAGACAGATTGAAAAATAATGGATCATAGCTTCATGGGCGTTAATTTGTTTTAGCATGAAAACTCTTCCTTTAATAGCTATTTTATTATTGTAAAAAAGGAAGTAAATAGGTCCGGAGGTAACATAACCTTTTGATACGTTCAAGAGAGGTTATGAAATTGTTATCGACCTGTTTTAGCAAGTCCTAAATAATTTTTTCAAATTCATTTGAGAACTTTCCGTAAACATTTCTATTTAAATAGCAATTGACTCTGTCGGGGATTTTACTATTCAAGCGTGACGGTAAATTTTTTTTAATGTTTCGGCGACGTCTTAACGAGCGAGACGACTAGCGTACTGACAATCTCAGAAAGCTAGAGCCCCCCGAGAGGTAATCAAATTCGCGAATTACTGGGATGTCTTTAGAAAGTTTTGCGATAATTTTAGGCCTTCAGATCCAAGTGGCATTCACACATTGAAAATTAAAAAAACTGAGAGCATAAGAGAAGCACGGTAACATTGTTGTGCCCTTTAGTTAAAGGTCTCAAAAATGTACGTGGTACACTTCGCCAGAAGTTCTGAGCACCAATGCAAGAAAAGTAGGAGAGAAATTATGATGTGAATCCATACAGACCATAACTACAAACGGATTTGTTTACTCACCGAACGTATCATTTTTGTTCCTTGAAATCTTCTACATGATTTCGCGAATTGAGTCACATAGCGTCAGTAATGTGATAGGAGAGAGAAATAAAACTTAAATAGAAAGAAAAGGCCGTTTGAATTAATAAGGAACTTGAAATTGCAGGCCTTCTTACAGAAAACCAGCACTTTCCCCAAACTTTGGTGTCCGCTGTTCAATGCACACGGACGGCTGGTTTACTTCACTTTTTACAATGCAAAGCGGAGTGGCAGGGAATGATGAGGGGGGGGGGTGCTAGTTACCATCACAGTCCGAAGTGGTGCGCGGTAATCGCAAATCACCGCCACCTTTTTAAACAATTCAAATACAAAAGCGCAAAATTTCGAGTTTCCCCGGTCCAAAACAGGCCGTTTCAGACCAGTTTTGGTCGCCGAAGAGCGATTTGGTTTACTTTGTGTGTGAGGTCAGAAGATGACAAAAGGAACAACCAAGAACAAACTTCCTATACCTTCGGTATTCCAGGAAGTAATTAACAGTTTCTCAATAAACTGTCACTATTTGGAGCTCGCTTTAGCGGTTAATTGATTTTAAGAGAAAGAGAGAAAAAAAGCGTATTTCAAAGCGGTGACCGAAGATTTATCAAATTTTGGGAAATCGTATGTCCTCCACGACTGTATCTACGCATTAAATATAAATATGTGCGCCGTTTTTATTCGTATAAAACTGTATTGCCCGCAATGAGAATTTAATGAAAAAAGAGCGTTCCTTAAAGTGCGAACTTACTCCAAACGCAATGTGAATACACTGAATTTCCTCTGCCATCAAAAGTTGCAAAATGTCAGCTGGAAACTGAGTTATTCCCATTTCGTTAAGAAAAGTGACGTGAGTCATAATAAACGTTAGAAAAATCATATCTCGTAGGGTTTTGATTTTCGGACCATGGTACAAATGGTGTTTTCGATCACAAATGAGGCCTACTTTCACCCAATTTTTTTTGTCACACTTACCCTGTTCCACCCTGTATTTAGGGCACGAATGTATTTTTAGGGCGTATAGAGTCAATTTTTGCAATTTTTCGGGGGCGAAGTAAAGGCGGGAGTGCATAGTTTTTGCCATTCTTGGCGACCTTTTGCCATTTTCATGGCGGGAGTCATCTGTATAGGCATTTTTAGGGCGCGAATCATGTACTTTTCAGGTATTTTCATGGCTCAATAATCGTACGTCTAGCAATTTATAAGGCACGAGAAGTCAGTTTGGCTACTATTAGAGCGACAATCGCCAGTTTTGCTATTTTTAGGTCGTAAATAGTAAGTTTAGTCATTTTTAAGGCGCGAAAATCTTCATTTTTTTGGTGCGACTGTAATCAGCTTATCCGGTTTTTCGTGGGAATACCTAGTTTAGCTATTTGAAGGATGCGAGTGGCTATCAAGCCAGTTTTTCGAAGAGCAAAGCATACAATTTCTGAAACCCCTGCCTTTTAAGCAAAACCTGAATCCGCGTCTCCACCGGCTGCTAGTGAGCCCCCCGGTAGTTCTCGCCTAGGGGCCCCGCGAGGGCTAGAAACGGCCCTGCTACTATTACACACAACTCGAAAATAATGTCCACCTCAGTTCTTCGCCACCGCTGATAAAACAGCACATGACAGTAGAAAAAAAAGCACATGTTTCCAATTATTATTGTTAAAAATTGAAAGTAATCACTCGTTTTTTCCCCCACTGGTGCAGCACTACGACTAGGATTATAAAAGTAAACCATAGAAACTTTCCCACGTTACCCGTGGCGTATCCATGATTCTAGACTACTCTTCTTACCTAAATCTTATTGTCTCCGTCTAATCCAAGTCCTCAGTCGACGCGGCAAAACCATTTTGTAGACACTTCCCTCTAGTACTGGCAACTGTAGTTGAGTGAAGTCAGCCAGGTACCGTCTCCGTCTTTCAACTATAAAAAAAAAATTATGTTTCTTTTAGAGTGGATCCCGGGGTTTTAATGTTGTAAGATCTCGTCTTACATTCGTTATCCACCCGTGTGAGGAGGGAATCGTCCGATTATGACCGTATTCAATCTACGCAATTGAAAAACGACATAAATGTAGTAAGTTGATATAGTGAGCCAAGAGAAGACAAAAAATAATTCAGCGAATTTCAAGAGACAGATTGAAAAATAATGGATCATAGCTTCATGGGCGTTAATTTGTTTTAGCATGAAAACTCTTCCTTTAATAGCTATTTTATTATTGTAAAAAAGGAAGTAAATAGGTCCGGAGGTAACATAACCTTTTGATACGTTCAAGAGAGGTTATGAAATTGTTATCGACCTGTTTTAGCAAGTCCTAAATAATTTTTTCAAATTCATTTGAGAACTTTCCGTAAACATTTCTATTTAAATAGCAATTGACTCTGTCGGGGATTTTACTATTCAAGCGTGCCGGTAAATTTTTTTTAATGTTACGGCGACGTCTTAACGAGCGAGACGACTAGCGTACTGACAATCTCAGAAAGCTAGAGCCCCCCCAGAGGTAATCAAATTCGCGAATTACTCGGATGTATTTAGAAAGTTTTGCGATAATTTCAGGCCTTCAGATCCAAGTGGCATTCACACATTGAAAATTAAAAAAACTGAGAGCATAAGAGAAGCACGGTAACATTGTTGTGCCCTTTAGTTAAAGGTCTCAAAAATGTACGTGGTACACTTCGCCAGAAGTTCTGAGCACCAATGCAAGAAAAGTAGGAGAGAAATTATGATGTGAATCCATACAGACCATAACTACAAACGGATTTGTTTACTCACCGAACGTATCATTTTTGTTCCTTGAAATCTTCTACATGATTTCGCGAATTGAGTCACATAGCGTCAGTAATGTGATAGGAGAGAGAAATAAAACTTAAATAGAAAGAAAAGGCCGTTTGAATTAATAAGGAACTTGAAATTGTAGGCCTTCTTACAGAAAACCAGCACTTTTCCCCAAACTTTGGTGTCCGCTGTTCAATGCACACGGACGGCTGGTTTACTTCACTTTTTACAATGCAAAGCGGAGTGGCAGGGAATGATGAGGGGGGGGCGCTAGTTATCATCACCGTCCGAAGTGGTGCGCGGTAATCGCAAATCACCGCCACCTTTTTAAAAAATTCAAATACAAGAGCGCAAAATTTCGAGTTTCCCCGGTCCAAAACAGGCCGTTTCAGACCAGTTTTGGTCGCCGAAGAGCGATTTGGTTTACTTTGTGTGTGAGGTCAGAAGATGACAAAAGGAACAACCAAGAACAAACTTCCTATACCTTCGGTATTCCAGGAAGTAATTAACAGTTTCCTCAATAAACTGTCACTATTTGGAGCTCGCTTTAGCGGTTAATTGATTTTAAGAGAGAGAGAGAAAAAAAGCGTATTCCAAAGCGGTGACCGAAGATTTATCAAATTTTGGGAAATCGTATGTCCTCCACGACTGTATCTACGCATTAAATATAAATATGTGCGCCGTTTTTATTCGTATAAAACTGTATTGCCCGCAATGAGAATTTAATGAAAAAAGAGCGTTCCTTAAAGTGCGAACTTACTCCAAACGCAATGTGAATACACTGAATTTCTCTCAGACATCCAAATCAAGATCATCGTCCGAGTCAATGGCAGCTCTTCTTCTATCAAACTAAGAACAGTCGGCGTCAGAATTACGATTTTCATTTTTGTATATTTCAAGAGCGATTTACCTTAACTTTTGTCTGTGTCTGTGTTTGCTCGCTCACTCGTTCCAATATCGACTTCAACTCCTGCTCATTCATTTTGCCCATGATTTGTCCCCGTTGAGCCATTTGTATTAACAGATTTTCCACCATTTGACCTTTTTCTGGTTTTCCAACGATCAGAGTGTTGACTGAAATTGACCCGAGTGAGTCATTGTAATTACAAAAGGCGTATTTCGAAACATACGCCTGGCTCTGGCGTTTTGATCCAAAATTTGCGACAGCACGCTCTGTTTCATGTCTTCCGCGGCTTTTTTCTTCTCTTCCGCCGCCTTTTGATCATCCTGAGCGTTCATTCTTTGCTGTTGTGAACGACAGCAATTAATTACGGCTATTATTAGGAACTGTAGCAAATTATAGTGAAATAGTCAAACCTACCGGCATTGACCCTCTCATTTCGGCCATTCTGCGCGCTCTAATTTGTTCCAGCTCGTCGTCCATTTAAAGGCGTTTTAATAATATTAACAACGATTTACACAAATTTTATTGTAAAATTAAAATTAGGGATTCAAGAAAGAAACTTTGAACGCATCGCCTACACAAAGTGAAGGTTATGAACGTTTCGGGTTTAAGAAACCTAATTACAACCTACCCAGCTCCCCTCACCGCCGACCACCGAAGCGCATTCAGCAGAAAAGACATCGCGGATGGTAAACAGTGACCCGTTGATTTTCTAGAATTTTCCATAGCCCTCCCCGGTGCGTGAATATTCGTTGTTAAACGGCTTAAAATTTATAATTTTGTCGCGCTCAACGTTCGAGGCTGGAAGAATAACTTAATCGTCGTGGTACGTATTTGAATTTTCGTCTCTTCATAATTTTTATTCGCGGTTCAAGAGCGGCGTTTGCGATACTCAAGCCTGTTCGCCTCATTTCAGGGCTGTAAAGCAAAGTTGTCAAGTCATTTTGGATCCCTTTAGTAAGCAAAATTTGACAATATAACGTTGGTTTTCGTTTCAATAGGACTTCTTAGTATCATTTCACTTGGTACTCGCGTGTTCACGTTCGAATTTCCTTCAGTAGCCCGTTATTCATTAGCGCCTCTGAAAACCCGGATTTAAACTAATTGAATGCGAAAATTAAGCTGATACTAACGAGATTGTTACGGAGCTTGTAATAGGAAAAATCAATAGTCACCGGCGCTGCAGATGGACTCACGTATTATTTAGCGGTGTGGGCCTCTGCATCTTTTGGTGGAAGGGAGAAGCACGCGCCCCTTCGAAAATCCGTGTCGTGAAACCACAATGTTCGCAGTTTCCTCTAATTTCGAACAAAAAACGCGCAGGGGTAGGGCGTTTTTAGGGTAATTTTTCAAAGGCTTTTACCCGGTTTATTGGAGTCCCTAGCAGTGGCGATCCAAGGGAGGGACCACAGGGGCCATGGCCCCTCCCTTGAAGTCGCGAGGTCACTTTCGCATAAATATAATCAAAAGCACCTCCCAAAATCTAACGAGGGATTGTCACATTCTCAATTTTAGGGTGAAAGGTTTTGGTTTGAGGCTGACGTGATTTATAGGTCCCCCCCCCCCGAAGCGTTTTTAACAGAAAAATACTGTCCCTTAAACGGTCCAGAAATGAATATTTCACGTCATGGTTGGTATCATCCGATTCTATTGACTCCAGGATCACTAGTACGAGTGGACGGTGACAAAACAAAAATTTTGTCTCAATTTTCAGTTTCCCTGTGTAGAGGAACCCCAAAGTAGAAAGATTCAGCCGTCGATCAGACTTGCTAATATAGGCGGGGCTTGGAAAATTGTGTGTTTCCCTCTACTAGAAATGGCTTGACAGCCATTAACTGCTTTAAAATAGCCAAACTATGGCTATTCCCAGTCCCAGCATAAAAACAGCTAAACTGGCTGCAATCGCATCCCAAAGTGGTTAAACTGACGATTAGCGCCTAGCAAATGGCTGAACTGACTATATTCGCGCCCTAAAAATTGCCAAACCGGAAATTCCCGCTCTAAAAAATAGCCAAAACGGCTTTGGGGCGCCTTAAAAATGGCCAAGCTGACGCTGAAAATGGCTAAATCAACCATTTGCGCGCTTAAAATTGAAAAACTGGCAATTCGCGCGCCAAGAATGGCCAATACTAATCATTCGCGTCTTTGGCTAACGGACCGCATTCACGTTCCAAAAACGGCTAAACTGACTATTCGCACTCAGAAAATGCCTGAACAGATGATTCCAGCCCTGAAAAAGTGCAAAATCGACCGTTCGCGAGCAACGAATGGCCAAACTGACCATTCTTTGCTTTTGGCTTGACGTGACTATTTTTATGGCCTAAAAAAATGACGATTCGCGCCTTGAAAGTGGCTAAACTGACTGGCGATTCACGCTCTAAAAATTTATTTATTTAACAATTTTACGGACACTTAGTCCAATTGACATTAAGAAAGAATGTAAATATAAATAACATAAAAGAGTAAGAAAAAACAAAGTTTAAAGAAAGAACAAATGAAGAGAAGAAACAATAAAGCAACACCTTGCTAGAATGCACCACGCGTTTAAAACTAACTAAATCACCAAACTAGTCAATCATAAATTCCGCCTACAATTTAGGACTGCGGACTTGTACACATGTAAAGAACTCGCAAAAATGTCACACGATGGTTCTTGCAAGAATAGATTGGCATCACGAGGAAGGCGGAGTAGAGGGCGATTTCTCAGGTAATTAGTTGCCGCAAAAGGAACGTGAAACAATCCGTGCGAGCGGGCGAAGTATTGTGGGACGCTCAGTGAAATCCTCTCAAGGAGTGACGGGCAATCAATGACGCCATTTATGAGCTTGTGGAAAAAGCTTTGATCAGCAACTATACGTCGATCGACAAGCGGGGCAATTTGACACACACGCATAATTGACTCGTAATCCACATCCACCGCGCGGACACCCAACTTGAAGGCAACGTATCGCAGAAATATGTGCTGGACAACCTCGATTTGATGAATCTGAGTGGCATAGTGCGGCGACCAGACAATGGATGAGTACTCCAGGATGGGACGGACGAGCGAGCAATAGAGCAGCTTGATGGCTTCAACATTATTAAATTCACGGGTGTTACGTTTGAGTAACCCAAGTGCCCTACGCGCACGACCGACAACTGCGTCCAGATGAGGGCCAAAGTGAAGCTGTGAGTCAAGCAAAACCCCAAGGTCCCTGGTGATCAGCTGACGAAGTAAAGGCCCACCTGACACAGAATAGTTATAAGTTAAAAGGGTTTTGGTGACGATCCGGTGACGATAGAACGAGGTAACAGAGCACTTTGATGTATTCAACTGAAGACCACTATCTTCACACCACCTCACGAAGTCCTGGAGACGAAGCTGCAGAATCTCACAATCAGCAACAGCTGTCACAGAGCGAAAAATCTTGAGGTCGTCTGCAAACATCAAGAAGGAGACATCAGGAAAAATACTGCCCACCGAACCACAGAAGACGACGAAGAGCAGTGGTCCTATGTGAGACCCCAGCGGCACTCCTGAAGAAGCAGAAAAAGGCAGCGAGGTGACACCCCTCAATCGTACCATCATTGTGCGCTCCGTCAAATAATCTGCGATCCAACAAAGTAAAGGGCCGTGAACACCCAACGACCCTAATCGGGCAATCAAGTGTCTGTGGGAGACCCTGTCAAACGCCTTTGAAAAGTCAGTTGAAACTGAGTCAACCTGAGCACCATTCATAAACGCACCATGGATATATTCCCGGTAAACGAGAAGGTTGGTCGTGGTAGAGCGTCCGCCAACAAAACCATGCTGCTCCAGTGGGATCGTTGGCAAAAGGAGCGGAGTTAAGATCTTGACCACGAGTCCCTCAAACAGCTTTGGAATCGTTGACAGGGATGAGATACCTCGATAATTCGTCACCACAGACTTATCCCCAGATTTATGAATTGGGGTCACGTACGATTCCTTCCAAGGTTTAGGAAAGACTCCATCAGCCAGGGATCTATTGAACAGCACAGTTAATGGGAAAGCGAGAAAGTGAGCACACTGCTTAAGCAACACTGGCGGGACTCCATCAGGTCCAAGACCCTTATTAGCATCCAACTTTAATAGGCCCGTCAACACATCCTCTAAAGAGATCTCAAGCCTTCCCACGTCGACAACGTCCTCCGTCTGGAAGAATATGGGGTCCGATGACGGGGGCAGGAAAACTGATGAAAAGTACCTAGTAAACATCTCAACTCTCTCCTGTGGCGTTGACGAGCTTTCATTAGCATAGGTAACACTGTCCGGAATGGAGTTGCATCCCTCCTTATAGTTCACGTAATTCCAGAAATACTTTACGTCTGTCGAGATAGAATTTTGCACCCTGTCAAGATAGTTCCTGTAATCAATCCTCGAGATATACCTGGCCTTCCTTCTCAAATTAGAAAACAGTCTGTAATCGTCCTCAGAACCACTACTCCTGTAGCGTGAGTGTGCCAAGCTCTTAGTCCTGACCATGGAAACAAGCTCTGATGAAAACCACTTGGGAAAGGGAAATATATTTGATAGAGTCCTAGGCACAAAATCAAAAATCACGAATAGCACCCCGCATCACGTCGTAGAAATTACCCACTGCAGCCTCCAAGGGAAGGGAATGGCAGAATCGACACCTCGCAAGAGCTCACACATTTGCGCATAGTTTCCTCTTTTGAAATTATAATTGAAGTTCTTAGAACAATGAGGCCGCTGTCGTCCGGATGGTGGCAGGAAGAGGCACTCGAAGGGAGGATGAGCAGGATCGACATTCACGATTGGGGGGCAAGGCCGCAGGGTCACATCCAGCATATCGGTGAGTGCCAGATCAAGAACATTATTCGCCGAGTTGGGGAGAAAATTGTATTGCCTCAAGCCAAACGACCGCAAACCAGCAAATATGACCCCAGCTCTAGCACTCGGAGGACGGAAGTGTTCATCATTCCACGATGCCCAAGGCACCCTCGGAACATTGAAGTCACCGAAGACTGCCATTTTATAATCCGCGTGTTGAAGCAGCGCTGATTCCAAGCCTAGGAAGAGTGATTCAATACTTGAGGGAGGCTGGTAGTCAGGCACATATACACATGCAAGGATGACCCGAAACTCGGGTAGGATAACAATTACATGTTCACCCGTGGCGGAGGAAACCGAAAAACTGAACGACTTGATCGATCGCGATACCGCCAAGAGCACCCCGCCACCCCGCAACTTGAAGACGTTGTTCTGAGGGGATCTGTCTGTGCGATAAACTGTAAAGTTGTGAAGCTGAAGTTCGTTGGATTCTATATTTTCACAGAGCCAGGTTTCAGTAAGACAAATTGCATCATGAGAGAGATGAGAAGTATTATGACGGAATTCTGAAATTTTGGTATTTAACCCTCTAACATTTTGATACAGAATCGAGATTTTGTTGAGGCTGTTAATTAGTTTTTTGAATTATTTGGTGCTTGAGTGGCTGTGGTAACGATCTTGGGGACACCCTTGACAAATTTTATTGTCAAGTAAGGCTCACCACTGTTGGTTCTGCGTCTCAACTCCTCTCTCAGGTCCTTAAGAAATTTTTGCTGCATTGGCGTCCGGTCGGAAGAGAGACGGAGAACGGGAGGGTTTAACAGACGATTCGCGGCCAGAAGTCCCGTCGCAGAAGACAAGGAGTCAAACTCAACCTTCAGCGGACGAGGGTCATCCGAGCGACGAGCCCCAATGCGAGAAATGCGCTGCACCAACCGCCCAAAGTTCGGTGATAGCTTGTTTAGGGACTCCTTCAAATTCGCTATGTCTTCCTCTATATTGCGCTAAGCGGGTTAATAGATTAGGCTCAGGAAACTGGAAGACCATTACATTCTTAGCCCTACGACGACGATCCTCCATTTCGGCGAAAGCTATCTCGAGATCAGGACCAGATTGAGAGAAAGGAGCCGATCCACTCGCCACACCCGCTGACTCAAGGGCAAGAACGCGTTGGGGAAGGTTTTCATTTTTTATTTCAGCCAAGTCCTTTTGAATGTCATCAATTTTCACTGCCAAGGTATTATAGCTCTCCATACATGTAGCGATTTGGGTATTGACGTCCTGTATGAGTGCATTAGTGCTCGCAAAGCCCTGGCTTAATTGCTTTTGCATCTCCTCGAGCATCGATTTCTGCATAGCCTCAAGCATTGCCCTGACATCAATCTTGGAGCAATTCTGGCTTACATCTGGAGAGGATGACCTTGATGATTTGCATGTGCCGCACTTCCAGTGCATGAGCGCAAGTTTGGACGTCTTGCGAAAGTTTGTCTCAGTTAAGGCGGGGTTTCAGGCGGGTCTCCTCGACCCCTTCCCAGTCAACCCTCGCCTAAACTTCGCACATAAATTTTGGCTCCATTTCTGCATCAATATTCGATTTCAACGTCTCATTTTAATCTTCAGGAAGTTCTACAGTGACGTTAGATCTTGCTTTTCCAGATTTCATCCCTAAAATTACCTTAAAACACATTCAAGTTGTAAAGTGATTTGGGGTTATTTTGTTTGCAAAAACAATTTGCGCCCTAAAAATTGCCAAACCGGAAATTCCCGCTCTAAAAAATAGCCAAAACGGCTTTGGGGTGCCCTAAAAATGGCCAAGCTGACGCTGAAAATGGCTAAATCAACCATTTGCGCGCCTAAAATGGAAAAACTGGCAATTCGCGCGCCATGAATGGCCAATACTAATCATTCGCGTCTCTGGCTAACGGACCGCATTCGCGTTCCAAAAACGGCTAAACTGACTATTCGCACTCAGAAAATGCCTGAACAGATGATTCCAGCCCTGAAAAAGTGCAAAATCGACCGTTCGCGAGCAACGAATGGCCAAACCGATCATTCTTTGAACGACGGCGTTGGGGCGCCCTAAAAATGACCAAGCTGACGCTGAAAATGGCTAAATCAACCATTTGCGCTCCTAAAATGGCAAAACTGGCAACTCGCGCGCGTCAAGAATGACCAATACTGATCATTCGCGTCTCTGGCTAACGGACCGTATTCGCGTTCCAAAAACGGCTAAACTGACTATTCCCACCCAGAAAATGCCTGAACAGATGATTCCAGCCCAGAAAAGTGCAAAATCGACCATTCGCGAGCAACGAATGACCAAACTGACCATTCTTTGCTTTTGGCTTGACGTGACTATTTTTATGGCCTGAAAAAATGACGATTCGCGCCTTGAAAGTGGCTAAACTGACTGGTGATTCACGCTCTAAAAATGACGAACTGACTTTACGAGCCCCGAATTTGCGCCCTAAAATGCCTGAACAGGTGATTCCAGCCCCAAATACGGGCAAAACTGACCGCTCGTGCGTGAAAAATGTTAAACATGCAATGCCTGCTTTAAAAAAAAAAAAAAACGCTGTGAATTATCGAACAATGCCTTATTATTTCGACTGTTTATGGGTTTATTATTCATGGATGTAGTCAAATCCGGCTTGAAATTACTTGAAAATCGACACCCCACACCCACCCCTATGATCCCAAATCCTTTGAAAATCCCCATTTTGGACCCGCTTTTGGCCCATAAAACCCCAGGCAGTTATTTGATCAAACTGATCAGATGTTAGGACCAACTAGACCCCAAATGGAGTCTATGTGCGAAAGAACGAGTTTTTCGAGCAATCCTAGGGCAAGATATGGTCTGGACGGCGGGCGGACATTTTTTTTTTTACTTCAGATTTGGATTCTACGAACTTTGAAACGTAAAACTACAAATTTTGTGGGGAGGGGGTAAAAAAAGTTTTTTTGCGATACGATTACAAAGACTTATTATTGAGAAATAATAAGTCAAAAAGGCAAAACTGACGGTTCTTGCCTTAAAAATATCGCACTGGCTAATATTCACTTGTTATATAAATGATAAGACGATTTGCCCCTTGGAAATGGCAAACATGACCATTCGCAACCTAAAAATGGTATGACGGACTATTTGTACCACACAAATGGCAAAACTGACTGTTTGCGTTCGAAAGTCGTCAAAACTACATTTTCGCCATGCATGTATATTATGTATACGGATTAAATGACGCTATTCATAGCACGCCTGATGTGACTTGCTGCGCCAAGAAAAATTGCCAAATAAGAGGCTATTCTCACCCTTAAAAGATTAATTGACTCAATCGGTGAACCATTCGATCCACCCCCCCCCCCTCGCTGAATAGCACCGACTTCACCTTACCAACTGAAATGAAGGAGAAGGCTCAACCCTCCTGAGCCTGGGAACCGCGACTACTAAGATTGAACTTTTGCAGTGTACTATGGTTTGAAACCTGGTATCACAGACAAAACCACTTCAACCGCTCGTCAAAATACGCGGTTTTGCCAATGTTTTAAAAAAAAACTTTTGGTCGTTTTTGCCAGAAATTGCCCAGGGTCGGTTTTTAGGCTGAACGTTTATGTTTTCAAAGTGTTTCTATTTAAAGTGGACGTGGTTTATGAGACTCCTGGGCATTTACCACTAGAAACGTGTCAAAGAGGTCAAAAGAATGGCGGGGTCAGGGTTGAACGCGCAGATTTTCAGGTTCATGGCGTCCAAAACTGTGGTGGATGGGTCTCATGGCCCCCTCCTTGAGCACACTCTGGATCCGCGCCTGGTCCCTGGACCCAAAGGCAGTGGCGCCGAAACGATTTGAAAGAAGTGTACATGGGCGTAGCCAGAGGGGGTCAGGTGCCCTCTCCTAGACTCGAAAACAAAGACTTAGTGGGGCCGCTGCCCACCCTTAGATACCGTTGGAATGAACATCAAATCCTTCAGGGTCACCACATTTTGTTGCGTTCACGCTCACAAAAAAAATCATTTCTCAAATTTCGTTCACTAAAAAAAACTTGACTGAAAGACAATCTCAATATAACATTAAAACCCCAATTTTGCGAATTTCAATCTTTTTTGGGGTTTTGTGTTACAAATCGGTGGACGAATCGGCAGAGTCGTAATAGTTTCGGCGGAAAATCATCCGATTTGGGGAACACGTCAGTCACAGTGTAAAATTGTCAGTTTTGAAGTTAAATGTCCAGTTATGGGGTGGTGCCGTCAGTTTTAGGGTGACATTGTTAGTTATAGGAGGCATAACATGAGTTTTTTGGATTCAATCGTTAGCAGAGCTGGATTTGGTTTTTGGCCGCCCCGGGGCTAATTTGTTTGCTGCCCCGTGCGCCTGACGCCCACCCCCGCCCGGCCAACTTCCTCCAATTCTTGTGGAGTCAAGCAAGTAACGAGAGAATGAATTCTACAAGTTACTATGTAGAGGAAAACTATGTTTCTTCAACCATGGACGAATGAGGATTTTTACGTTTTGTGCTCATGGATGTAGGATCGTGAAAAGAACATTTGGAATCCGCTTGGACAACGCTTATTTGGCCCCATCCGATAATTTTTATTCCATCCGTCTAGGAGAATAGAACAAGTCAGGTGACCAGCAGTTTTTGTGACTAAATATTCGACTCTGCCTCCAATTCAGATTTGATTTGTATACTTCTGGGAATAATCCATGCCGTGTGGTGACCAAGGTTCAAAATAATGACCTCAGTGCTACTTTTGAGTCATTGAGCGTGTCAAAGGTCGTCGCCAGGAGTCATTTCTGCCAGTAAGAGGCTGGCCAAAAACGGCGGCATCGGAGGTGGAACCGCCTAAACGGTTCGTCTTAACGGCTCGTTTATTCGATTGTTCGATTCCCCGAGTCGAAACCCCCAAAGATATGCGATTCCTTCCAATTTTAATTTTTTGTCCATTTTTGTCTAACTCAAGAAGGGCTTTAGTAGGTGATTTTCAGGTCCTGAGCCAAGAACGCCCCCATGAGGGGTCGTCGGCAATAGCCTATCAAGCCCCGTGTGCGCAGTTCTTTTCTGTGAGCAAGCTTACTGGCAAGCCTACGTCTGAAATTAAGAAGCCACGCTCATTTTTCGCTGGTCTGCGGTGCATTACTCGGCTAAACGTTTTGAAAACTCTAATAATCCCGGCTAAATTGAGAAAAAGCGCTCATTCTTGGCTAAAATTGAAAAAAAAAACCCTGGTGTGTAGTTCCGGCAAATCCGCGACTAGAGTTAGAAAAGAGGTAATTCATACCGGATGGTGGTTAGAACCATTGAGACAAAGTGTCAACTATCCGCTAAAATTGTAATTAAAACTCGCTAACTCATGGCTAAAATTAGGGAAAAGCTCTAGTTCGCGGCTAAAATTGAGAAAAAGTGGTCATTAAGTGATCAAGTGAACAGCCATATTGGGGTTGAAAGAGCTACAGATATTAAATTGTTTGTGCTTGAATTCGGCAATTTGGGAAAACAAAGGATGATAAGGGGGCTCGTAGAGTTTTCCGCTCCGGCCCCCATAGATAAAGCCGCCATCTGATTCTGCTATTGCATAATTCACTATGAGGCTGCGGTGGCTTCGTGTGACCGTTCCTAGCGGTGCGACAGAGTTTTGAAGAGAGAGTCGCCAGTTTTGGAGTAAAATATCCAGTTTTAGGGTCAGTTTTAGTGTATAACGTGAGTTTTGGGGGGTCAAATCGCCAGTTGTGTTGTGATGACTTCAGTTTTGGGGTACCTAACACTTCAGTTTTTGCGTGAAATTGTCTGTTTCAGAATAAAGTATTCAGTTTCAGGGTAACATTTTCAGTTTTGGGTTAGAAAATGTCAGTTTTTAACGTCTCTCAGGCAAGAAGTTGAAAATTCGGACACCCTTTATTGGAGGGCTAAAGTTCGATACAGACTATTCGGACGTGACGTGGGAACACGCTGTCTCACGTGCGATGTGAAAGTCCAACATAAGCTTTTGTCACTTTTTTCTTTATGTGTCCGACAATTAATTGAATAATTGAGATTAGATGACCCTATCTACGGACATTTAAGGGATTACTCCCTCCTTACCGCACCACCTTAGTCACAACTGTGAATTCGAGGGGATGGGGAGGCTGAAAATAAAGAAATTAAACTTTCAAAAAACTACTTACCATTCTACTTGTTTTGAGTTCCGAGAAAAAATTGCTCACAAGGCGGGATTCGAACCCACGACCTCCTGGTTTCGCGGCAGGTACTCTAACCAACTGAGCCACCCGGGAGTCCACGCAAAGAGCGAATCCACCCGGAAGAAATCCCCCTCTCCCGATCGTGGTGTGGTGAGGGGGGAGTAATCCCTTAAATGTCCGTAGATAGGGTCATCTAATCTCAATTATAAGCTTTTGTATTTTAACGTTCACGTTGCTCGGACACGCATCATCCCACATGTTCCCACGTCACGTCAGAGCAATGTGTACACAAACAAATAAGAGCATTTTCTGGAATTTTTAATCACACGTGGGAATGCGTGTTCCCACGTCACGTCCGAGTAGTCTGAATTGACCTTAAGCCCTTCCTATACAAGTATCAATATTTCTGGGGGAAAAAATCAGTTTTTTGGACAGAAAATCCTAAATAGAAGGCAACAACAATCGGAAATGTTAGTTTTTGACGGATTCTGTAGCCCTTTTTGTGAAAAATCAGTTTCTGAGGAGCAATTTGACGATTTAAAGCACTTATATCTGAGTAGACGAACTAACAGTTCTTTGAAGGCGAGGGGAGCGCGCCTCGATGGTGTAATGGATACAATGCTCGCTTCGCAACCCAGCGGGCCTGGGTTCGAATCCAGCTATTGCCCATTACACTATAAGGCTGCGGCGAGCTGTGACACGGCTCACTCGTCTTCGTGTGGGCGTTCACGGCGGTGCGCGTATGACAAACCGCGTATCGACCGAAACGCCCGCGTAGTACGGGTGTGAAGTGCACAGCTAATGGATTCTCAGGGTATGGCGTAAGAGCCGCTTAAGAGCTTAGGCGCCAGCGGACTCGGTAGATCCGAGTCCGTAATCTAAAAAAAAAGGGGGGGGGCTCTGGTACATCCGACATCTTCCAACCCTAGACCAAGGGCTGGCTACGCCCCTGGAGGTGTAGCAGAACTCTCCACCCACCCAACACTAGTGATGTTCCCATTGTAAAAATCCTTGAAAAAGCCCTCGAAAAACGATTATTCGTCTATACGTCGGACGAACAAAAAGAGCAGGAGAAACGTCCAGTAAAGCAATTCCTCTTCCTCAAATACTCAATTTTAGGTCAAATACTCAATTTATGGAGGAAACTGCTCAACCTGAGGATTTTCCCCAAAATTGGATTTTTCTGGCAAGAAATGGAGCATTGACAAAATGCTCTGCAAATTGTCTGTTCTTGGAGAGATCTTGATTGCTGGATCAACCCAACTTGGCATAACCGAGTGAGCTGTGTTGATGTTTGAACTGTGGGCAGCGACGGCGTGCAGCCGCAACGCCCTGAGCCTCAGTTTGACCCTCACGTTTCTCTTCAGCCCTAGTAGTCACCCGGTCCTCTCTGTCTAGGTTTTCGGGGCAACCCCAGTGTGCCTGAGTTGTTTGAACCCCGCTCAGTTGTTCGCCGCGAGGTAGGGGTGAGTGGGGCAGACCTCCCCAGGCCCCCCGAAAAGCTAGAAGACGGAAAAATGAGGATTTTCAGGTTTCATTCTCATGGATGTAGATCGTGATTCAGATTCAGTTCTTGAACAGTGATTTAATAGGTTTCGACGATTTTCATTCCATCCGACAAGAAAATAGAACGAATTTGCAGGTGCCCAGCAGTTTTTGTGGCTAAATATTCTATTTTTGTACTTCCGGGAGCAATTCGTGCCGCGTGGTTACAGCTGAGGTGCTTCCAGAGCTAAAATTATCCCCGAAATTGGAAGTTTTCTGGCTGAATTATTGGGGAATTGCAAGTTTCAGGTCTTTACTATCTAGAAATTTGAATTTCCTGACATTTATTTTCGCGAAATGTGAGTTTCGGAACTAATTACATAGGTATTAGTATTCGCAAAATTGGATGTTTATCGCGTCTTTATTTTCGCAAAAGTGCAAGTTCCTGGACTATATTTTCCGCGAAATAGCAATTTTCGAAGCCTCCCTTCCAGTAGGCGCTGCCCCTGAGTAAACCGGCCATGACGAATAGCCGTGTAATTGTAACATTCAGAGCTAAATTTGTTGTGAGTGTGCAAGTTCGGGTCCAAAAAGCAAAATGAAAAGGTTCTGGGCTAAATATTCGGGAAATTTGCAAATTTCCGGTTTTTTCTGACGTGAAACTGCAATTTGCTTGTCTTTATTTTCGCAAAATCGCAAGTTTCTGGGTTAATTTACAGTGATTGTGGAACCCGGTCCAGCCGTCCTCGACAGCGCCCAAAGTCTGATGTCAGCCAGAAAGTTGCAACATTTGGGAACAAATATCCGCGAAATTGTAAGTTTCCTGACTGAATATTCGGGAAATTACAATTTTCGGCTTCTTTGCAATATGTGGTTCCATCCAATTTTAAATTTTGGTCATTTTTGCCTTCCCTGCGGTATCTACCGAGGGCAATTGTCAGGTCCAATTTTACCAGCCCCAGCCAAAAACGCCTCCATTAGGTGTAAGTGTTTTGTCGTTGGTTTTGGACGATTTTTCTCGACTCCAGAAAGCAACCTTTCGATGCGCAGTTTTTTTCTGTGAGCAAGCTTGTGTGGGCAAGTCTACGCCTGAAATTGATTTTAAAAAACGCTGTTTTCCAGTTTTTGTACGTCCTAAGGAGGCTGAAATTGAGAAGACACGCTTTCCTGTTTTAGGGGCAATTACGCGGCCAAAACTTTGAAAACCCCTAGTATTTTTGGCTAAAATGACGAAAAAAACCCCGATTCGCGGCTACAATTGAGAAAATGCGTCAATTCGTGGTTGGCCATACAACTTTCTGGCCAAAGAACCCTGGACAAGCCATGAATTTATTTTGCAACTGTAATTGAATGAGTTTGTGAGTTGAGATCCTAATTTTAGCGAAATTACAAGTTTCCTGGAAATTGATAGCTTCGGATCTTCGGATTTTAATTTCAGCAAAATTGCAAGTTTAGGGTCTCAACTAGAACAAAGTGGCAGTTTCAAGACCTTTTTTTGCAGTGGTGAAACCCAGACCTAGCATGTTCGACCCTGGAGAAGTTTGGGGTCTTCAGTTCAGCGAAATTGCAAATTCCGTGTCTTAGTTTCGGGGAAATTGCAAGTTTCAGTGCTAAATCTCCATGAAATTGATGGTCATCAAATGTTTTTTTGTGGACGCGTCATAGGCTGACTTGGCCTGTAGGTACTCCCAACAAAATTGTATAGGGGGGGGGGCAAATATCTGCAAAATAGGACGTTTGCAGGCATAGTTTGCGTGAAATTGTTAGTTTCAGGTCCTAATTTCAGCGGAATTGCAAGTTTTGGGAGTCAATTTTTTTTTAGAGGTCGTGACCATGGGCTAGAGCTGGCCCCGAATGCGCCTACACCCTGATGAACTGCCGTGTAATCGCAACATTCAGAGAATAATATTTGAGAGTTTGCAAATTCGGAGGATAATTTGAGCAAAATTATAAGTTTCCTGCTGAATGTCCGCGAAATTGGTAGTTTCGTGTCTTCGGATGTTAAATTTAAGCGACAATGCGAATCCAGGGAGAGCTCTAGTTCAATAAAAATTGTTTTGTGGTCTTTTTAGTGGCCGCGGATCCAACAGACTAACCGGCCCTAACCGAACTTTGACGGTGACGATAAACCGGAAATTGAAAGTTTCATGGCTGAATATTCGCGGCAATGCAATTTTCGGGTCTAAAATCTTGCGGAAGAGCTTGTTTCGGATCTTAATTTCGGATAAATTGCAAATTTTAGGGCCTTTTTTGGCCAAGCCCCCTCAGCTTGATGAAACCCGTGGTCCCCTTCCACCACTGTCAGTATCCGCCCCGTTCATAGTTGAGACGAACCGTGTTTTCTCTATTTTTGGCCGCGAATCAGTGATTTTTATCGCTATTTGCTATGAATGAGCGCTGGTCGAGGTGGTGAAATCAACCATTGGTGCATAACCCGTTCATTCTGTTTAATTATTAGGGGGGTTTATTTTTCTCTATTCAGCTTCTCTCGTTGTTATTTTGTTTTATTTTTCCTTTCTTCCTTGCTTTGACTTCCATGTTATTTATCACGTCCTCGATCATTGACCACTCACCCCCTAGAGAGGTGTAGCGGCCGCTACACCTTGGATGCGACCTTGGTGTCGGCGCGTCTGCCCAAGGGGGGACTCTGACACCTGTTAAAAAGGAGCGTTTTGCGATGTCGTTGCTGGTTTGGATTGGACAAAGGCAAGCGAGATGCACCGGCGTCGAGGCACATGGAATTCAGGGCAGTTGATTGCGTTGGCTGCTGTCCTCGCGTGTAACGCCCCTGACTTATTGAATTTAAGGTTCGATTTTTAAATTTCCCACGTGTCCGTTCCAAGATTTGCAGTTTCGTCCAATTTTAAATTTTACCATTTATGTGAAAGTCGTTCAGCGGTTGAAGGGCGTTTTTTGGGGCTATTTTTGCTTGGGTAGAAGAGTGTTGTTCCCTTCATCAAGGGGGAGGGATGTTGTATTTTTTTTTTTCAACAGTGTTTATTTTGCTCAATCTGCAGATGGAGTCCTCAAATTCCACAATCGATATCGAATCGCCATTCCCAGTCGTTGATGAAACTCCCGAAGATGTGATGAAAACTCCGAAAGAAAGATTGCTGGGCGTCTTGGACAAATTGGAAGCTCACGTTGAATCGCTTCGAAAGGTGAAAACGGTTATAAATCAATCGATTTCCTTATTTTCAATTCGGGGTGTTTTTCCCTTAAAAGGAAAGTCTCGCTCTCGAAGAAAAAAAAGATTCAATTTTTATAGCACTGGACGCCATTAAAGGTTCCGAACTTCTCTCCGAGTTGACGTCCGCCGATCGTGAAGACATTGACCGTTACATGGAGAGTGTCAGCGCTCGAGCTACAACGATTGACATCTTCGTAAGAACCGATCGCGACGGGAATCAACAAGACGCTCTCTATCAGGTTTGACTGAAGAAAAAAAATTCCGTATATTTTCCGACTATTCAATTTTAATAATTTCATCACTATAGGTGAACGGTCTTATAGACTCGCTCGTCACGTCCTATAAACTTGATCCGTCGACGACGGCCACCCGATGTTCCTCCTATTTGGCTTGTTGTTCGAGCTCCGGTATGGACACTGCTGGAGATAAAACTTTTGAGAACGCTCTTCTTGGTTGCGCTTTAGACGATCAGAAAAAGATAAAGAAAAGACTCCACGGTCTGCTGAATTACATGAATCAAGGTGATTTAGACATCATTCATATGTAAAATAGCCGGAAGAGCGCGACTTAATCGTAATATTAATTAGTGTAGGTGTCTATTATAAATTCATTACATTCTCAACTCAATATTTTTGTTTGTGTCTATAGCATTCCAGAATGTAACACAGTGCGATATTTGAATAAACACGCATTAAATCGAATTTCATGCGTCAAGCATTGAAAGACTGACAGTTTCTCGGGGTGGACACAAAACTAGAACGCTGGAGAGATCGACCGAAATGTCCCCGCTTCACGGTGGGCCAGCAAGGTCCGCCTGCCGCGAGGCTTTTCCCCAAGACTTCCGGGCTGATGATATCGTAGCCGCCGCCAACGGGAAAATTCGTGCGGCCACGGAAAACGAGCCGAGGCGGCCAATACCGCTGGAATCACGGTGAGAACTCCTTCAACGGCTCGTCCGATGGAAAATCTGCTTCGATTTTCCGATTCCCCGTGATATACGAGGTTTCGTTCATTTCTATTGTTTGGCCAAAAGTCGCCCAGGTGGGCGAAAAATTTGGCCAATTTTCTTAAAGTGTTCCGATCTGCATCAAACGCAATTTATGAGCCCCTAGGCCGGCAATGCTGAAATGAGAAATGCTGGTGGTTTTGCGTAATTTGTCGGCTCCAGGAGAATATAATGTGCTGGGAGCTCGTCGACGAAATAAATTCTAACGGAAGCCGAGCTCCTTGCACATCCTATTCTCCTGATAGGATGGTTCCAAAATTGTCGCAAATGACGGGTAAAAAAGGGGCAAAACTGTCGATTTTGACAAGTTTTGGTACCGAATCATCAGGAGAATTGGATGGCCCAGGAGCTCGTGTATGTGAGGGGAATACGTTAAGTGGGGGCCGAGCTCCCTTCACATTATATTCTCCTGATGCAATAGACCGAAAATTGCCAAAAACCACGAGACAAAAGGGGCAAAATCGTCGTTTTGAACAGATTTGGTCCATTGATTAGGAGAATAGGATGTGCTGGGAACTCTAACACACCTACCTGTATGCCTGACGGGGATAAAATTCTCCGGAGTCGAGCTCCAATCACATTATATTCTCCTAATACGATAGATCGAAAAACGCCTCAAAACACTGAAAAAAAAGGGGCAAAATCGTCGTTTTTATCAAATTTTGTTCCCGAATGATTGGGAGAATAGGATGTGCCAGGAGCTTTCACAGCGAGGAGAAATTCACCTCTGGGTTGGCCCAGAGCATTCTGGGCTATTGAAGTTTTACCTCTACGTTTTATGTTCATTTTGACCCTTGACCTCAACGTTTTGTATCTTCATTTTGACCCTTGACCTCTACGTTTTGTATCTTCATTTTTTTTTATACCCTGTTTTTATACCTTCATTTTGACCTTTGACCCCAACTTAATATATCTTCATGTTGACCTTGGAACCCTACTTTTTATTTCATTTTGACCTTGACCCCTTCTTTTTGTATCTTCATTTTGACCTTGAATCCCTACTTTTTATATCTTCATTTTGACCTTTGACCTTGTGTTTAAAGAACGTTCTAAATGAGTTGGGCGGGGATCGAAATTTCTAGGGAGAGTGCCCGACATCAACCTCGAGAGCAATTTGGGCCCACTTACAAGAAGTAAATCCCTTGATACACGGAGAAAAAGAAATAAATCCCTTGACAGGCACCCATCATATTCCTTTTTCCTGGTCATTGGGGACCAAAACGTGTAAAAAACGACGAATTTTACCAATTTTTTCTCGTGATTTGAGGCGATTTTTGGTCTTCGGTATCAGGAGAATATGATGTGCCTGGAGCTGAGAAGACTCCTCCGGAGTTGAGCTCCCGGGACACCATATTCCCTTATTATTCCCTCAAGAACAAGAAAATAACCGTAGCGCCTACGGACTCGCAATACACCGCTGTATTGCCGGTTGTGAGCCTCCTCGCTACTTTGTCCTGATTGAACTTAAAAGTACTACCTAATTTGAGGCTTCGTGTTTAAAAATGTTGAACTCCTGCTCCTGGGGGTGGTGTAGCATACTGAGGGGGATGGACGGAACATCATTTAGAGGGATTATTCACGTTACAGTTGTAGGGAGGGGGAGGGGGGCTAATATTGGGCAAAATTGAAACTGCTCGTTATAAATTCCAGTCTCAACTCTACGGATATGTGTATGCCCGTATGGCTGAATGGCTCTACCCATTCGCGACGCTGTTTGCTTGCGAGACGCGTCAAATTCTTCCAATTCGGCTAAGTTCGGCGGGCGTATGGCAAGCCCTTTAGCCCTCTGAATAATAAGAAAGAATGAGCGTTTTTTCTCATATGTAGCCGGCGAATGTATCGCTTTTTCTCAATTTTATCCGCGAATTAGCTAATTTTCTCATTTCTATTGTTTGGCCAAAAGTCGCCCAGGTGGGCGAAAAATTTGGCCAATTTTCTTAAAGTGTTTCGATCTGCATCAAACGCAATTTATGAGCCCCTAGGACAATGCTGAAATGAGAAATGCTGGTGGTTTTGCGTAATTTGTCGGCTCCAGGAGAATATAATGTGCTGGGAGCTCGTCGACGAAATAAATTCTAACGGAAGCCGAGCTCCTTGCACATCCTATTCTCCTGATAGGATGGTTCCAAAATTGTCGCAAATGACGGGTAAAAAAGGGGCAAAACTGTCGATTTTGACAAGTTTTGGTACCGAATCATCAGGAGAATTGGATGGCCCAGGAGCTCGTGTATGTGAGGGGAATACGTTAAGTGGGGGCCGAGCTCCCTTCACATTATATTCTCCTGATACAATCGACCGAAAATTGCCAAAAACCACGAGACAAAAGGGGCAAAATCGTCGTTTTGAACAGATTTGGTCCATTGATTAGGAGAATAGGATGTGCTGGGAACTCTACCACACCTACCTGTATGCCTGACGGGGATAAAATTCTCCGGAGTCGAGCTCCAATCACATTATATTCTCCTAATACGATAGATCGAAAAAACGCCTCAAAACACTGAAAAAAAAGGGGCAAAATCGTCGTTTTTGTCAAATTTTGTCCCCGAATGATTGGGAGAATAGGATGTGCCAGGAGCTTTCACAGCGAGGAGAAATTCACCTCTGGGTTGGCCCAGAGCATTCTGGGCTATTGAAGTTTTACCTCTACGTTTTATGTTCATTTTGACCCTTGACCTCAACGTTTTGTATCTTCATTTTGACCCTTGACCTCTACGTTTTGTATCTTAATTTTTACCGTTGACCCCTGTTTTTTATACCTTAATTTTGACCTTTGACCCCAACTTAATATATCTTCATGTTGACCTTGGAACCCTACTTTTTATTTCATTTTGACCTTGACCCCTTCTTTTTGTATCTTCATTTTGACTTTTTATATCTTCATTTTGACCTTTGACCTTGTGTTTAAAGAACGTTTTAAATGAGTTGGGCGGGGATAGAAATTTCTAGGGAGAGTGCCCGACATCAACCTCGAGAGCAATTTGGGCCCACTTACAAGAAGTAAATCCCTTGATACAAGGAGAAAAAGAAATAAATCCCTTGACAGGCACCCATCACATTCCTTTTTCCTGGTCATTGGGGACCAAAACGTGTAAAAAACGACGAATTTTACCAATTTTTTCTCGTGATTTGAGGCGATTTTTGGTCTTCGGTATCAGGAGAATATGATGTGCCTGGAGCTGAGAAGACTCCTCCGGAGTTGAGCTCCCGGGACGGACTCGCAATACACCGCTGTATTGCCGGTTGTGAGCCTCCTCGCTACTTTGTCCTGATTGAACTTAAAAGTACTACCTAATTTGAGGCTTCGTGTTTAAAAATGTTGAACTCCTGCTCCTGGGGGTGGTGTAGCATACTGAGGGGGATGGACGGAACATCATTTAGAGGGATTATTCACGTTACAGTTGTAGGGAGGGGGAGGGGGGCTAATATTGGGCAAAATTTAAACTGCTCGTTATAAATTCCAGACTCTACGGATATGTGTATGCCCGTATGGCTGAATGGCTCTAACCATTCGCGACGCTGTTTGCTTGCGAGACGCGTCAAATTCTTCCAATTCGGCTAAGTTCGGCGGGCGTATGGCAAGCCCTTTAGCCCTTTGAATAATCAGAAAGAATGAGCGTTTTTTCTCATATGTAGCCGGCGAATGTATCGCTTTTTCTCAATTTTATCCGCGAATTAGCTAATTTTCTCATTTTTAGCTGTGAATCGGCGCATCTTATAAACTCTTAGCCATGAACTAGTAATGTACAGTGTTTGACTGCTCTTTTCCTATTTTATCT
This sequence comes from Corythucha ciliata, assembly GCA_038030265.1. Classification (NCBI taxonomy): domain Eukaryota; kingdom Metazoa; phylum Arthropoda; class Insecta; order Hemiptera; family Tingidae; genus Corythucha; species Corythucha ciliata. The sequence goes on from CM075937.1 coordinate 46,657,777, forward strand.
GCAAATTAGCAATATGCTGTGGCGGCGGAAGTGGGGTTCAGGGTCAGCGAATGCTCCCCCAATGGTCTGGTTAGGGGAGCAGCGCTCCCCCAATCCGATGTTTGAGGAATCGATAAAAAAATGGCTTCGTGTTGAATTTGCCTTCTAAAAAATTATCGTTCGCACCTTCCACAACATGATTCGGGTTCACCAGCCCGATGTGCAAACTTTGGGCTTTGAAAGAGCCAAATATAACCACCGGAGTTGCTCGTTTTTATGGAGCCAAACGTGGAATTGGTTCTCGAATTTGCTAAAACAGCAAAATTGGGTTCCCTTAGAGACGAATCCGCGAAATTGCTTGTATGCAGGCCACAAACGTGTGAAATTGCTATCTTGAACCCCGTGAAATATGACTTTTTAATGAGTCAACCCTGCTGGATTTTGAGGGAATCAATCCTTCAAAATTTATTTTTCAAAGGGCCCAATCTTTGAAATTTGAGCTTAAAGGGGTGAAAACTGTGAATTCTAGCCATCTAACCAAGAAAATTCCAGTCAAGACCATAAAGAAGAGGAATGCCGCTCTGGAATCAACTGTTTCGTCCTCCTGGTTGATCTTTTTTTGTGATTAAAACCCGAGAAATTGGTTCTTTGGAATCCAAATCCACGAAATTTGCCTTTGCAAGGCTGACCCCCTCGAAATTTATATTTTAATGTGCTTAATTGGCATTTTGGTTCATAGGGGAAAGTACTACATTTCACAGCCACTGGCGGACCTACACCTATCGGGGCCCGGGGCGGATAACTCTATGAGGCCCCTTAGTATCTGCTCTGTATTAGTGCTTCTTCTTACTTTTAGCCACAAATAAGTTGCATTCAGAAGCCGTGAATCGGCGTATTTTCATTTTGAACATTTTGGAATTTTTGCCCATTTTATCCGCGAATTAGCGCTTTTACTCAATTTTCAGCATGGAATGAGCCCTTTTCTGAATTTGAACGTAAAATTATCATCCCATGACGGCGATTTTTATCAATTGTTGCTGCAAATTGGCGTTTTACTCAATTTTTAGCCGCGTTAGCCCTTTTTCTCAATTTCAGTTGAAATTTAGAGTTTTCCTTAATTTTAGCCGCGCTATAGTGATTTTTTCAATATTAGCCGTGAGTAAGGCGTTTATGAGTGCCGCGAATGAGTGATTTTTTAAATTTTTATCCGCAAATTAACGTTTTTCCTACAGGTTATTCACGAATTAGCGCTTTTACTCAATTTCATCGACGGATTAGGCAATTTTTCGCAATTTTAGCTGCGGGCATGGCCCAAAAACAGCACATTAGGCGATTTTTAGGTACATTTTAGCCGTAAAATTGCCACTATTCATATACACCGGGAATCAGCGATTTTTTCCAAACTATAGTCTGGAAGTTGCATCGACAAACCTGGGATTAGCGTTTTTTTTGCAGTTTTAGCCACGAATATTAGCACTTTTTCCAACTTTTTTGCCGCCTACTCGCCCCACAACATCGGCACATTAGAGAGCGTTCTCAATTAAATCTGCTTAAGGCGGGGTTTCAGGCGGGTGTCCTCGACCCCTTCGAATTTTGGATCCATTTCTGCACCAATATTCGATTTCAGAGTCTAATCTTAATCTTCAGGAAGTTCTACAATGACGCTAGATCTTGCTTTCCCAAATTTCATCCCTGAAATTACCTTAAAACACATTCAAATTCTAAAGTGCTTTGGGGTTATTTTAGGGATAAAATTTGAAAAAGCAAGATCTAGCGTCATTGTAGAACTTCCTGAAGATTAAAATTAGACTTTGAAATCGAATATTGATGCAGAAATGGAGCCAAAGTTTATGTGCGTAGTTTAGGCGAGGGGTGGCTGGGAAGGGGTCGAGGAGACCCACCTGAACCCCACCCCCCCTCTGAGGCACTTAAAGAAACTTGGGAATCAGCCAGCGTATTTTCTCTCTATTTGAGCCGCGAATTTGCTTCCAAAAGGCACAAATTTTCTCAATTTTAGCCGTCAGTACTGCGATTTCGTGGGCTCGATCGAATATTTATCCACACTGTTGGCTGGTCACCAGTAAACGTTCTATTCTCCAAGTCGGATGGGCTGAAAATCGTCGAAAGGAGCCAAGTCACTGTCCAATCGTATACTAACACTCCTTTTCACGTGCTTTAAATCTATGAACATGGATCTAAAAGTCATCATTTTTCCATATTTAAGCTTTTCGGGGGCCCTTTCTGATAGGTGGCCCGGGGCGGTCCACCCCCCTCGCCATTGCCTCGGACGCTACTCTTCACGGCACACCCTTGCTCTTTCACATTAATTTTCTGCTCTGAATAGTGTGAATACCTATTCCTCAAGAATCCGAAAATTAGATAGCGTTTGAGCGCTCTTTCCCACTTTTATACACAAATTGGCAATTTGTCTACATTTTAGCCGTGAATTAGAGTTTTTCTCCATTTTAAACGTCAATTTCGTGTTTTTCACACGCGAATAAACGCTTTTTCAGTTTTAGCCGCTTGAATAATTAGCACTTTTTCTCAATTTTATTTCAGAAGTTCCCCAAGAATCTGCGAGTTGGCGTTTTCTCAATTTCATCTGTAAATTAGCCTTTCTCAACTTAAGCAGATTTTATTAATTTTAGCTGCGAATTATAGCTATTAGATTTTATCCGTAAAATCGAAATTTTTTCATTTCTTAGCTGCGTTTTCCTCCACTTTTAGACGCGCATTTGGGCAATTTTTAGCGAACATGGTGAAAACGTACGAATGGACAAAACCGCGTATTTTACAGATTTCACGACACAGGGAATCCAAAAATTTTGAGGCGGATTTTCGTCGAATTTCGAAGCCGCATGAATTTTCCCGCACACGGTGGCCACATGATCGATAGCTTTCTGAATCACAGCAAAGCTCCAAATACAGTAATCCTTCACCAAAAATAAAATTGACTAGGCAGTTCTGTTTAAAATTGACAATTTCTACTTCAAATTGCCAATTTCTACGTCAAATTGATAAGTTGTTCATTTATTTGACAATTCGCTAATAAAAATGACGAATTCCTCTTGAAACACTGACGATGTACTCATTAAGACCGGTCGTCCAATGGAAGCGTTTTTTGAGCGCCGCTACAACGCGCGACAACGAGTGTACATTCGCGCGCTCGTTGTCACGCCGCTCGAAAACGCTTCCAGTGGACGACCGACCTAAATTGACACCTTTTAAACTGAAAATGTAATCATAAAACCAACCATTTAGCTCACAAGCCTAAGAATTCCCATAAAATTGAAAGTTTCCTTATAAAACAATTTCCTTATGAAATCGACAATTTCTTCGTGAAAATGACATGTTTTTTCATGAAATGGACAATTTGATCATAAAATTTCCCTTGGAGAGGCGTTTTGCATGAACTTTGCCTTGAAATTGACGATTCGCGTCTTTCGCTCACAATTCGCATGAATACTGTCTAGAATGTGCAGTTTTTTATGGATTTTATCCTGAATGAGCCCTTACGCTTAAATATTGGCTTGGATTTGACGTAAAATGGGATTTTTTTTTTTATAAATTTCCCATTTTCGGCTTCAAATGGAAAATGTCCTTTTAAACAACACAATTTCCTATGGCAATATTCATGAAATGGACAATTCCTCATATAATTTGCGAGTTGAACGTGAGTGTTTCCCTCAATGTTGCGTTTTGCCCTCCAAATGGGGGCATTTAGCGTAAATTTTTCCCTTTTGGTGTGCCACGGCCGTTTCGAAACAGTTTTTCTCTCACCCATTATGTGACGTTTCGCGTAAATTGAGGCATTTTGCGCATACGGAAAAAACAATTTTGGATGGATTTTCGTTGCCGGCACACCAATATTTTGCTGGGAGGCCCAATATGGCCAGAGACCAATCTGATTTGGGCCTCCCATCGAAATTGGTTTACTCGCGCCAAAAAAATCCCCGAAATTGGTTGATCAAATTGGAAAATCCGAGAAATTTATTTTACAGTGAGCCGGATCCGAGGAAATATTTTTGTTTTGCGAGAAAAATCCACGAAATTTGGCATTTTAGAGATCGAAACTTGAGAAATAGGTTTTTGGTGAGCCAAATAGTTTTAAAGTGAAAAATAAATAAGTGATAAATTTCGTCCCTTGAGGAAAATATTTCATCGATGTTTCACAAATTAGAATGACTGATTTGAAGTTCTTCAAGGGAATATTTTCCTCAAGGGACGACTATGAATTTGGGCCTTAATTTTTGATGAAGTCGACACGCGAAAATATCCACAAAATCTGTTTTTAAAGAGCGAAATCTGAGAAATTTGTTTGTAGGTACGTGAAAACGAGTTTTTGGCATGCAGTTGGCGGCGATATTGGCTCCTTTCGACGATTTTCAATCCATCCGACCTGGGGCCGTAGTTGGAGTCGACAAAAAGCGCTAATAAGCGGCTAAAATTCGGACAATTTGAGCCACCAGAATAGCGCTTTCGGGGGCTTAATCGAATATTCGGCCCACAGTCTTTGCTGATATTACTTGCAACGTTATATTCTCCAGGTCGGATAAACAGGAATTTGTAGAAAGTAGCCAAATCGCTGTCCTACCGTCCGACCTCTTCACATACCTACATCCGTGGATAACCTAAATGTCCTCATTTTTCCGTATTTAAGCTTCTCGGGCGCCCCCCCCCCTCTCGACCCTACCGTACGCTACTTCGTGGGGTCTCGAGTCCAAGGAAACATGGACGCACGCGGACCTTTTCGGGCTGCTTGAAGTCGAGAAAATCTGCTAAACCTAACTTCAACGAGAAACACTCATTTTTGGAGATTTTATGAGGCTCTTTAGAGCGTTGGTACTAGTGCCCCTTCGTTCGTATACTTGTAGCTCTGGGGGGGGGGGATTTATCCCCCATATCCCCCCGTACTACGCCTCTGAGCCCGATCGCCCACCCCCTGTAACCACCCCTGCTAGCGGCTACTCTGTTGCGCGTCAACCTGGAACCGCCTGTATTTCTTGGTTGAGCGTGACTCAAGGGACTCGTAAATAACCTGTTACTCACGAGTCCGGGAGTCTGCCATTTGGTATCTGGGGCCCAAGGATTTTATAGTCCTTAATTTGGGACATGAATTTTACTGGTAGAACATTTTGGTCCTGAAACTGGTCTCATTCGACAGGTTTTATGTGGCTGAATACGAAAATGATCGTCTGCCAGGGGGTCATTTTGCCCTCAGTGACCAGTCAAACCGCACAGAGGGAAAATAATTAACCAGAAGATCATAGTCCTGAGACTATTCTCATTCGAAAGGTCTTGTGGAACTGTTTACGAATACGACCGTCTGCCTGGGGCATTTGCCCTCTGTGGTTCGTCCAACTCACTGGACTATGGCAACTCAGGGCTATGGACCTGTGCCCCCCCCTTGGACCCACCTGTGGTATTCTGAAGAACATTTTCGGTCCATTCAGACCGCTTCGTAACCATCTGAATTATTGTTCAGAGAGCGTTATGTTCCACCTTTTATAATTTCGTTTTTTTCTCATATCCCTTTCCAGATAAAGGGCGTAATCACACAAATCAATTCTTGGAGGGGCGGAATTAACTAACCTGCGATGGGGGGTGTATCACTCGCATAGAGGGGGGGGGGAATTCAAGGGACGACTATGAATTTGGGCCTTAATTTTTGATGAAGTCGACACGCGAAAATATCCACAAAATCTGTTTTTAAAGAGCGAAATCTGAGAAATTTGTTTGTAGGTACGTGAAAACGAGTTTTTGGCACGCAGTTGGCGGCGACATTGGCTCCTTTCGACGATTTTCAATCCATCCGACCTGGGGCCGTAGTTGGAGTCGACAAAAAGCGCTAATAAGCGGCTAAAATTCGGACAATTTGAGCCACCAGAATAGCGCATTCGGGGGCTTAATCGAATATTCGGCCCACAGTCTTTGCTGATATTACTTGCAACGTTATATTCTCCAGGTCGGATAAAGAGGAATTTGTAGAAAGTAGCCAAATCGCTGTCCTACCGTCCGACCTCTTCACATACCTACATCCGTGGATAACCTAAATGTCCTCATTTTTCCGTATTTAAGCTTCTCGGCCCCCCCCCCCATCTCGACCCTACCCCGGTACGCTACTTCGTGGGGTCTCGATTCCAAGGAAACATGGACGCACGCGGACCTTTTCGGGCTGCTTGAAGTCGAGAAAATCTGCTAAACCTAACTTCAACGAGAAACACTCATTTTTGGAGATTTTATGAGGCTCTTTAGTGCGTTGGTACAAGTGCCCCTTCGTTCGCATACTTGTAGCTCTGGGGGGGGGGGATTTATCCCCCATATCCCCCCGTACTACGCCTCTGAGCCCGATCGCCCACCCCCTGTAACCACCCCTGCTAGCGGCTACTCTGTTGCGCGTCAACCTGGAACCGCCTGTATTTCTTGGTTGAGCGTGACTCAAGGGACTCGTAAATAACCTGTTACTCACGAGTCCGGGAGTCTGCCATTTGGTATCTGGGGCCCAAGGATTTTATAGTCCTTAATTTGGGACATGAATTTTACTGGTAGAACATTTTGGTCCTGAAACTGGTCTCATTCGACAGGTTTTATGTGGCTGAATACGAAAATGATCGTCTGCCAGGGGGTCATTTTGCCCTCAGTGACCAGTCAAACCGCACAGAGGGAAAATAATTAACCAGAAGATCATAGTCCTGAGACTATTCTCATTCGAAAGGTCTTGTGGAACTGTTTACGAATACGACCGTCTGCCTGGGGCATTTGCCCTCTGTGGTTCGTCCAACTCACTGGACTATGGCAACTCAGAGGCTATGGCACCTGTGCCCCCCCCCCTTGGACCCACCAGTGGTAGCTCTGAGAACATTTTCGGTCCATTCAGACCGCTTCGTAACCATCTGAAAATATTGTTCAGAGAGCGTTATGTTCCACCTTTTAGAATTTCGTTTTCTCATATCCCTTTCCAGATAAAGGGCGTAATCACACAAATCATTCTTGGAGGGGCGAATTCAACTATCCCTGCGATGGGGGGTGTATCACTCGCATAGAGGGGGGGGGGAATCAAACTTCAAAATTGACGAGAAATAGAGCACGAACTCACGAAGTCCTAAAAATGCATTCCCTAATGAATGAAATTAGTTATATTTCCTGATCACATGAACTATATTGATAAAAACCACCTACCCTCTAGCGTACCGAGGCAGGGGCGAGAGGGGGCGGACCGCCCCGGGCCCCTGTTCGGATGAGGCCCCTGAAAAGCTTAAAGATGAAAAAATCGGGCTTTTTAAGAGGAACGAATGGCTAAAATCGCTTGTAAAATTGAGAAAAACGCTGATTGCGGCTGAAATTGAGAAAAAATACTAAAATTTGCGGCTGTTAATATCGAGAAAAAGGGTTATGTAATTCACAGCTGAAATTGAGAAAACGCGTATTCTTTTCAATTTTGTTCCATTGGCCGACTAGCTTCTTCGACTATAGTAACTTCGCAATGCAATGAAACAAACGCTAATTCGATAAGCGAGAGAAAAATTAAGAAACGCCAATTTGTGGAAAGAATACACAAAAAGTGCTAATTCGCAGCTAAAATTGAAGGGGGAAAACGCTAAAATTGAGCAAAACTAGTTCTTTCGGACCAAAAATGAAGAAAAACGCTAATTCGCGGCTAGAATTGTGATCAAAGGCATCAATGTGCGGCTTTAAAACTTGAGAAATATCCCTATTTCACACCTGACATTGAGACAACGCTAAATCACGAATTCTTGGGGCGAAATCAGGACTAAAATTGGGGAAAAAGCAGCCCTACCCTAATTCACGCGGCTAAAACTGAGAAAGGCGCTAATTCAAGGACAAAAAAGACAAAAACGCGAATTCGCGTCTAAAAGTGGAAGAAAACGATAATTCACGTCGCTAAGGTCTGAAAAATTACGATTTTACGGATAAAATCGAGAAAAAGCGCTAAAAATCGCATCTAAAATTAAGAAAATGTGCTAATTCACTGCTAAAATTGACAAAAAACCCATAATTCACAGCTGAAAATGAAAAAACGCCAACGGCGTGAAACGGAGACAAACGCGAATTCGCGCCTAAAAGTGGAGGAAAACTCTAATTCACATCTAAGATATGAAAAATTACGATTCTACGGATAAAATCGAGAATAAGCGCTATAATTCGCATCTAAAGTTGAGAAATGTGCTCATTTACAGCTGAAATTGAGGGTAAAAAAGGCTAATTCACAGCTGAAATTTAGAGAACACCAACTCCCTGATTCCGCCTGAGGCTACTTGGAGAATAAAATTGAGAAAAAACGGTAATTTGCAGGTAAAAAGTAGAGAAAAACACGAATTGGTGTTTAAAATGGTAAAAAGCGCCAATTAACGGTTGAAATTTTTAAAAAATTGCTAATTTGCGGATAAATTACGGCTCAGAGCTTATCAATAGCGCCGATTCACAGCTAAAAATGAGAAAATGAGCTAATTCACGGATAAAATTGAGGAAAAAGCTATAATTCGCAGTATTATAGCTATGAAAATATGCTAGTAGAATTGAGAAAAGCCAATCATTCGCAGTTTAAATTGACGAGACGCACGTACACGGTTTTCGGAGGCAATTTCGTGACTAAAATTGAGAAAAATATGTACTTTATGGAACCAGTAGCGTACCGATGAAGGGGCGAAAAAAGATGGACAAATTACGATCTTTAGGTTCTATGTTCATGAAAGTGGGTACTGTTCGGTTGGACAGCGATATTGGCTCTTTTCGACGATTTTCAGCCCATCCGACCTGGGGCCATTTGGAAAAACTCACGTGAGGTGGTCGCTATGGTGATATAGTTTTATTTGTGACGTACCGTCATTGGATTAGCGTGCGAGAATTTTTTTTTTTCTCGACATTTCTGACTAGGGTCTCTGGAGAATGGAACGTTGTATAGGTAATCAGCAAAAAGTAGGTATAGCTGAATATTCGATTTAGCCTACAAAAGCGCTATTTTGAAGCCTAAAATTGTGAGAAAACCCGCCTTCTGCCGGTAACTTCGAGGCTAAAATAAATAAAATTAGCTGATCCCAAGTTTCTTCAGGTCCTTGAGCCGATAAAGTTGAGAATGCGCAGTAAACGTAACAAAAAGTTTGGAAAAAGCGCCAATATCCGTGGCTAAAACTGCGAAAAAACGTTCATTTGTGGTTTCTGGCAAATTGGACTAAAATGAAGAAAAAATTGCTCATTTCGCAGTGGATAGGGGCCACTTTACGAATGAAATGAGAATAAAAATTCTAACGTGCTGTTCTTTGGCCAAACTCGTGGCTGAAATGGTGAAAAAGCGCTAATTCAAAGCTCTAAAATTAAAAAAAAAAAATTGCTGGTAGGGCTGAAATTAAGAGTGGGGCTTAAAATGGAAAATTCTCTACGGAAATTGCGAAAAACGTTAATTCACGAAATTAAGAAAAAATATTAATTATCAGCTAAAATTAGTTGAAGTGATGATGAGAAAAATCACTAATAAAATCGCTGCTAAAATTAAGGCAAATCACGAATGAAATTGACAAAAAGCGCTAATTAGCGGCTAAAATTCGACAAAAGGCTAATTCTCGGCCGCAATTGAAGAGAATCACTAATTAACTTGGGCCTAAAATTAAGTAAAATCGCTAATTCGCGGATAAAGTCTAGAACAAACAATAATTTGCAGATACAAAAATGAAAAGACCGCTAATTTAGTAGGTAGCTAAAATTGAGGGAAACCCTAATTCGCGGCTAAAATTTAGGAAAACGCTGACTCGCTGGTCAAATTTAGGAAAGTGTGAATCCGTGGCCTCTGAAGGCAACTTTCGGGCTTAAATCTGGGAAAATGCGCTAAATCCATAACTAAGAGTGGAAAAAAATTATAATGCAGAGCGAATTGTTTTAAAAAACTGATAATTTTCTAGTTTGTTGCTCAAATTGAGGAAAAGTGCTAATTAGCTGCTAAAAAAGGCAAAAACATCGCTATAATCAGCAGAAAAAAAGTCGCTTTCAAGGAATTAAAAACGCTATTTCGCATTTCGCTGCAAAAATTGAGGAACGGGCATAAAGTGCAGAAGAAATTCTAATACGCGGTTAAAATTGAAACAATAGATCAACCCCAAATCAGCGGCTAAAATGTAGGAAAACGCAAATCCGTGGACTCTGAAGTCAACTTCGGGCTTAAAACTCGGAAAAAGCGCTAATCCATAGCACCAATTTAAAAATAATTTGCTAATTTGCTGCCATTAATGAGAAAAATCACTAATTAGCATGGCTAATTTGATTTAAAAACGCCATTTGCAGTTCAAATCGGGGAAAAGTGTTAATTCACTGCTAAAAAGGTAAAACATCCCAAATTTGCAGCAAAAACTGAGGAAAACGCCAATTCAAAGTCACGACCAAGAAAAATCACTTTTACGGAATAAAAACGCCACGTCGCTGCTAAAATTGACGACATTCATACTAATTCGCGGAAATATTGCAGAAAAATATCTAATTCACGGCTAAAATTGAAAAAATTGTAATTTTCGGCTGTGGTTGAAAGTACGCCAGAGAAAAACGCTTCCACGGATGAAAGTGAACAAAAAAAAAAAAAAAAAAAAAAAAAAAAAAAAAAAAAAAAAAAAAAAGAAGGAGAGATAACAACGTAATTAAACAAAATATTACTTAGTTGTCATTTATCACGGTTTTTTGACATTTTCATGTCTTTGATAAAACGCTTGCATACGAGTCTGCAACGCATTAGGACATTTTCATGTACAGCCGTTACCATGGCAACCGTTGTCATGGTAACCGTTTCTATGGCAACCGATGCTACGGTATCCGCTACCATGACAACTGTTGCTATTTGACCCGTTATTATGACCACCGTGCTATGTGAGCCGTTACCATGGCAACCGTTGTCATGGTAACCGTTTCTATGGCAACCGATGCTACGGTATCCGTTACCATGACAACTGCCATGGCCACCGTGCTATGTGAGCCGTTACCATGGCAACCGTTGCTATGGTAACCGTTACCATGGCAATAAAGGCACTGTAACACAATTTGAAAATGTCAAATTGTGCGTAACACAATTTCGTTACGCAATTTCGTTACGCAATTTCGTGACAGTTTTTTGTGCTATGTGCCAGGGCAAAGACATGAAAATGTCAAAAAAACGCTGCGAATTATCGAACAATGCCTTATTATTTCGACTGTGGGTTTATTATTCATGGATGTAGTCAAATCCGGCTTGAAATTACATGAAAATCGACACCCCACACCCCTATGACCCCAAATCCTTTGAAAATCCCCATTTGCTCAAATTGAAAACAAGTGCTAATTCGCTGCTAAAAAAAGTAAAACATAGCTATAAGTTGCAGCAAAAATTGAGGAAAACTCCAATTCGCGGCTAAAATTGAGGAAACTCACAAATTCGTGGATAAATTGAGTAAATAATAAATAATAAATTGAAAGCATTCAAATTTTCGACTGTTATTGAAAATAAGCTAATTTGCGGATTCTGAAGGCAACTTTGTGGCTAAAATTGAGAAAAAACGCGAATTCCTGGCAAAATAAGTGTAAAAACATCCGCTGCTTCCCGACTAAAATTGATGAAATATCCAATTTCTGGCTTAAATTGAGCACAAACTCTAATTGACGGATAGGATGTTGTACAAATACCTAGAACTCGTGGCTAAATTGAGGGGAAATCCATAATTTGATGCTACGTAATAATTTTATTTCTCGCTTATTTAGTGACTCAAGGGGCCTCATAGAGATTTCCGCCCCGGGGCGCCGATAGATGTTGTTCCGCCACTGCACCTACCCAATTGTTTTTATTCACCAGCTCTCTGGTGGGGGAGGGGGAGTCCACCGATCCCCCTCCCCCTGCTACCCTAGTTACGCGACTGTCGCCGAGCGAAATCCCTCTTAAGCCCCTTGGTTGACAACTGAGGAGATTATACCGTCCCAAAAATGATGAAATCAAAATATAAATTACGAAAAAAAAAAAAAAACGTTTTAAACTGGGGCTCGTGTGGGTTGCAGAAGCAACAGGTAAACAGGTGGGTGCCCACACGCAACTCAGCGTTCGCCGGAGAATTTCGTCCCAGGATTTTTTTTATGTGTGTGTGTGTGTGTGTGTGTGTGATCTTTTCAAGGACTCCCACGCTTTAAAAGATGTTCTTTCGTCGTCTTCCTTAAGAACCCCGCGGTGGAAGGATTTTTATAAATATCTCGCTGCGCTCCCCAGCTTCTTTACAGGAGTCCTATACGACGTTTTATTTTCGCAATAGGTCATTTTGGAATACTCTCTGACCAGGTGGACGGGCGGCGGCGGTGGGGGTTTTCGGTGCTTTCATTTTGTCTTTTTTTTTTTAAACTTTCTAGAAATATTATTTTACAACACAAACTCTCGTATTTTGTTGCTATATGCTCCCATGTTGAAGATAATCCATAAATCGGAGAAATTGAACCGTTAAGTAAAGTTTGACTGAGTTTATGTCAATAATAGGCGTTAGAATCATAGAGGGGGGGGGGAGGTTAAGCACACCCCTGTAACGTGTAAAAGCTTGAAAATTCATTCAATACACGTTTTCATTTCTGTTCTATACACCAATTTTTTTCAAAAATAAAAGCGTGGGCTTTCTTGAGAGAAAGGTGTCAAGTTAAAAGTCAATGGAGGCCATGGGAATTTCTTACATTAAATAGAAAGCGTCTTTTGGGCGTAAGTCAATTGGGTTATCAGTTACTTCTATCAGAGAAAGACAACACTACGATGATGAAAGTATCCTCCGAAGATAATTTCTTTAGAACTATGTTTTTTTTTTTCTCCCCTTTCGACTAGGTACGTCATTTACTGGGAAACGGGGGGGGGGGGGGTCTTATAGTGACGTTAATGCCTCCGCCTATACGCGGGCTTTGAATTTATAAAAAGCCCTCCCCTACTCCCCTAATCGTCCAATTGAAGTTCTCCCGACGTACTTTAATTGTTAATGAGAGTACGAACGACAGACCCCCCCTCACCCCCTCTCCCTCAAACACAGTCCAGCACGGATTTGAATGTTTTCAAGTACGTTGAACTTGAACAAGTTTATGTCGGGCGGTGTAATTTTATCGTTGAGCCCGATAATATTATTGTAATGCTTCCCATGTCCCCCTCCCGCCCTTCACTCTATCTTCAATCGACGAGCGCACGTTAATAATAACAATGGCAATAACGAGGCGGTTTCTTGATCGCTATACGCGGTGAAAACAAAGAAATCAGCACGCTACGCTTTTCTTTTTTTAATTACGTACAAAAAGTCGAGACAAGAGGAAGCTACTAGTTCGAAAAACGTTGGTTCCCTTTCGTGCTGCGTTATTAACGCAAAGCGAAATCAAGACTAAAACGAAAGATTTTTTTTTTTTTTTAGCCCAAAATATCGTGAGCTGCTTCATATTTTTTAGGTTTCGCCGTTTTCCTTTTGAAAATTGTTCATTGTTTCTCACACTTAAAAATATTCAAAAAGTGAGAGAAAATGCAAATTTACCATTGTTTTCTTCCTCGTTAATTACCTATTTTTATAGCTACTTTTTTACTTATGCTGCCCAACCCACAAAATAAAAAAAAAGAAACTAAAATTTCACGGGCTAGGGTGACATAACGCATTTTTAGACCAATTAAGTGCAAAATTGTTGATTTTCGTTGAGCTTTTAAAGGCTTTCTTGAGAGTTTTCAAGAAAAACACCCCCTCACCCCTCCCTGAGACATAATTCGTTTATAGCAACAAGCTTTCTCTGTCAAAATACGTTTTCCTCTCAAGAGAAAAATCCTGTAGTCTACATCGACGACGAGTTTTTCCACATCGCCGGCTTCCCTGGTCGGATTTTGAACGGTTCACACCGTTAAAAGGCGTAATTTATAAAAGCGAGGAAATTTTTTGAAAAAACTTTTCCGCATCACGTAACGAGGTGACGAATTTTTTATTGTTATGGAGTTAAATGACGCGGAAATGAACGAGGGGGAGATTTACGAGACTATAGATCGACGCGATTCCTTTTTAAGATTGTGTTTAAGGCGAGACAACCATCCCCGCGCCCGTCCATTTAAGAATTTACACGAAGCTCACGAAGAGAATGAAAATACAAATAAGGACTTTTTACATCAAGGTCGCCTGACAAGAATCTGACGGCTAGGAGAGACCAGTTTCTCTTCCTTGAATACCACCACCCTCACCACCTCCGCTCTAGACTTTATAGTCAGGCTGGACACTCTTGAATGTGCACTTTAAAAATTTGCAACCAGGCTTTTAGATAAAAAAACACATTTTGTTGACCTCAAAGAAGTTGCCCCCCCCCCAAATTAGCCCCCTGCGTCCGCAATGGTGCCAAAAGAAGGCACCCGAAGTGCACCACCAGGCACTACCAAACTTAAATAGTGCACCAACCCTCAGTGGCGGATCTACGGGGAGGGTTTTGGGGGTTTAAACCCCCCCCCCCTAAGAAGATGGCGTCCGCCAAAAATTTGTTGATAGTCATTCCACAGATTTCTTCTAATACCTTGCACATACCAAAGGGCGACTGTTGAAGGGGCATCTGCACAGAATGATGATTTCTCGACAAATGGGCGATCTCGTGCAGGGTGAGGCCACCATTCATTGAGGGGGGGGGGCACCAAAAAGCATAAATAGATGGGAAAAAATGGATTTTTAGGTTTCAAAGCGATGATTAGCGGCAAATATTGAGAACAAGCGATCATTTGCCACTTAAATTAGGAAAAATACATCAATTCGAGATATCTGAAGGCAACTTCGCGGACAAACCAGAGAAAAAACGCCAACTCCAAATTCCTATAGGCCTTTAAGGCAGAAGAAATTGAATTGCGTTCTAATGTGCTACTCTATCGGGCAAGTACCCGGGAGAACATTGAAAAAAAAACAAAAAAAAACGCCAATATCAAATAGCGGCTTTTGGCGGTAACAGAAAAGCGTTGATTCACAGTAGAAAACGAAAATAAATCACTAATTCGTGGCTGAAAATGAAAAAAATCACTAACATGTGGCGAAAATTGAGAAAAAGCTAAAGCCCATCGCTCACCTGGCTAAACAATTAATTTTTGAAAACGCAAAATTCGTGGTTTTTTCGAGGCAACAACAGAAAAAATCGCTATAATTTGCGCTCGGCTAAAACTGAGAAAATCTACTAATTCCGGCCTAAAAATTGAAGTAAAACGCTCATTCAAAACTAAAATGGAAAAATAAGCCGATTCGCGGAACAATTTGAGAAAATTGACTAAAATTGAGGAAACGTGGTAATTCGTGGCGAAAATTGAGAAATAATTTGCGACTAAAAAGGTGAGAAAAAGCGCTTAGATCGCGGTAAAAATTGAGAAAAAAGCTAATTCACGGATACAAGGGATAGAAAAGCCGCTTATTCACGGCTAAAACTGAGACAAACCGCTAATTCCCGTCTAAAATTGATGTAAAATGCTCATTTGCAAATAAAACAAAGATAATTAAATATTTAATTCGAGGCTAATTTTGGCAGAAAGCTCTTATCAGCAGCTAACATGGAGAAATACGCTATTTCTCGGCAATACAAACGCTAATTTCCGGCTAAAATTGGGAAATTGTGTTGATTCACGGCCAATATAACAAAAGGCGCTCATTCGCGGTGCTGAAATGAAGATAAACGCAAATTCAAGGATTTTGTGAAAATTCTCCAGTTCGAAACTAAAATTGAGTAAAAGCGGTGATTTAGGGGTGAAATTAAGGAATAATTCACGGTTAAAATTCGGAAATAATGCTCAGCTAAAACGCTAATTCTTTGCTAGAACGGCTAAAATGGTGATGAGCGCTAATTCGCATGACTAAGAAGTGAGGAAAAACGCTAAAGAGGAATAAAACGTTAACTCGTGACTAAAACTGAGACAAACAGCTAATTGTCGTCTAAAATGTAGAGGAAGAGCTCATTCGCTGTTAAAGATTCAGTGAATTCGCGGCTAAAGTGGGCAAGAAGCGCTTATTCGCCGCTGAAACGGAGAAAAACGATAGGTGAATCGCGGATCAATTTGAGAAATTCCACTAATTCACGGCTGAAATTGAGAAAATGCTGTGATTCGCGTCTGAAATGAAGAAAATTGAGAAAAAGCACTTTGATCGCGGCAAAAATTGGGCAAAACCGCTAAATCATGGTTAAATTTGAGAAAAAGTCAATTATTGGTTCATATATAGGCATTTTTGCGGCTGAACCTCAGGAAAAAAGAGAGAGATTCATGATAGAACCCCTCCCAAGTTAAAATCCTAGATCCGCCACTGACCAACCGCCAAGTCGAGAAAAACGCAATTTTTATTATGGGGGGGGGGGGCTAACTTCTTGCCAGCCCCCCCCCCCTCTTCGGAATTTTCGAAGTTTGACGAAGTCAATCGACGTGCACCAATGGGCACCACCACATTTATCAAAATATCAAATACACCACCTTGAGAACAGGTAAAAAACGAAGGGGGTGGGTAGCCCCCCAAGCAGTGATTTGACGAGTGGAATAGATGGCAACCGTTATGCACCGACAGGCACTACTAAAAATATTTAGAGCACCAGCCCCAAAACCCCGGGAAAATCCATTTTCCCCTGTGATTTTCGGTGATGGCGAATCATACCGAACGTACCTGTTATGCACCAGACTACCGATCAGGCAATGGGCAAATTGCCCGTCTGCCGAGAAGGTTTCAGGCTCCGTGATTTTACGTTTCTGTTAGCTACGTACTACACTATCCAGACAGGGTGCTAACTGCCTAAGCCCAAGAGGGCGCGGAGAAATAAATAAATATATATCCAAATAAATAAATGAAAATAATTACATATGTTGAAAATTGAATCACTCCATTAAAAAGGAATCAGCTGAAGAATTACGAACCGTATGAGAATTCAGTCCAGTCTTGCTTTAATAGAAGAAAAAATAAATCAATAATTTCCTTTTATTTGTTTCCTAATTTTTCTATATTCCTTCCATTTTTTTTTCGATTTTTAACAACTGGCGACCGTGACTAACAGGACCGGAGGAATGGAAAAATTAAAGAAAGAGCGAGCATGTCAAGAGAGCAAGTTTCACGCGATGCTTCAATCAGCTAAAAAAGCTAAAAGATGCTGAGATCGACGTCGTGGAAGTCCGAGCGTTTTTCGAAACTCTGACAATAAGGTATCAGGAGTTACAAAAAGCCGATGGTAATTTTTTTGATCTTTTATTAGAAATTGAGGACGAAGTCGAAATAATTACCGATGAAACGACGGCTTGTGACGACTACATTTCGAAATTCAACGTTATGAAATTTAGCGTTGAAAAGATTATCAACGAGACGGATAACGAAAGCAATTCAACCAGTCGTAACAGTGTAAACTCGTCTCATAATTCGTCGAAAAACTGTTAAGTTGAAGCTACCTAAGTTACACTTAAGTAAATTTAACGGCGATTTGAAAGAATGGTTGAAATTTTGAGCCCTATTTGAGAAAATTGATAATGATGAGGAATTAGACGAAGCTGAAAAATTTCAGTACCTCATACAGTCCACAGTCCCTGGTTCAAAGGCTCGGGAAGTGATCGATGCCTATCCTCCATCGAGTCAAAATTATTCGAAAGCTATTCAAGCCTTAAAAGATCGTTTTGGGAGAAAATATTTATTAATCGAAGTTTATGCTCGGGAACGTTTGTCCTTGGTCGTGCAGAAAAGTCTCGATCCGAGAAACTTTAGTTTATCGTCTCTGTTCGATCGGCTAGAAGCTCAATTACGAGCTCTTGAGTCACTCGGAGTGTCAACCGACACTTTGTGCTGCCATTCTATTCCCGATGGTTGAGTCACGTCTACCTCAGGAATTTCTTCGAACGTGGCAGCGTCAAGCGATTGTTTCTGACGGAAATGATTTTCGTGAAGCTTCTTCAGCCACGAAACTTGATCGTCTCGTAAAATTCATGAGGTCTGAGGTTGAAGGAGAAGAGCGCGTCACCCTTGCAGTAGCTGGCTTCGGCGTGAAGGAGAATGTTCATCCATTAAAGAAGAAAGTTCAGTCATCTTCGTCGGGTACTGGCACCACTTCTGAACTAGTTTCGAACATTCTCGCCTGCTGTTTGTTCTGCAAACAGGCTCATGACTTTCCTTGGGTGAGAAGCGACAAATCCTTCTCAAAGCCGAGGACACATACAACGTAAGTGTCCCGTTAAAATTGTGTGTTCCAAGTGTCAAAAGGGGCACTCATCAACGATAATCAACGAGAGTAACGGAAACTCTTCAATGTCGTCGTCTGGACAGGTTCTTTCGAGCGTCGCTTCAGCACCTGTTGTTTTACTCCAAACCCTCGCCGTAATCGTCAGAACGGAAAAGGGTCACCGTCGTGTTCGAGCGTTACTTTGATTCGGGAGCCCAACGGAGCTACATTTCGCAGAACTTGGCTGATGAAGTCGGCTTAGTTAATAAACGTCATGAGAAAATGACACACTCGTTGATTGGGAGGCATGTTACCAAAATTACACTTCATCCCGTT
Organism: Corythucha ciliata; assembly: GCA_038030265.1. Classification (NCBI taxonomy): domain Eukaryota; kingdom Metazoa; phylum Arthropoda; class Insecta; order Hemiptera; family Tingidae; genus Corythucha; species Corythucha ciliata. The sequence goes on from CM075937.1 coordinate 46,676,242, forward strand.
TTCAGAGTTAATCTTTGTGATGTTGGTTTCAAGGTGGAGGAGGGGTATGGGCCGTGTAGTGGCGAGGGCACGGTCTTAAAAGAACTCGCTACCAACCCAAGGCGTTATGCGATCCGTGCCGAAGGGTGCGTGACACAGGGTGAGCTGTGTATTTAACGGAGCCTCAGGGATACCAGGCGACCTCCCTGAGTATTAAGCCTTCCCACGTCATGCGGGGCTCTGCCGTGGGTGACTTTTATTTCCCTAGCTGCTCGTGGGACCGTTTATGGATCGCGACCGTTTTACATCGACAAACCCAGGGTTCATAACCCTGGAGCAGGTTGAGGACGAGCTTCTCAGTAGTCCTAAGCCTGCTCAGCCCGGCACCGCGGGGATGACGGGGGAGACCACCTCAATGGAGGTGGTTGAGCCCGAAACCCCCGGTGGTGTCGCTGAGGGAGTAGTCTCCCTCTCGGGTTCGCGGGTATCCGGCGTACCCGAATTACAAGCGGGTCAGGGAACGGTATCCGAACCCGTCGATCCCGCAACAGCGGCGCCTGGAGACCAGGAGATCGCTGATTTTGACAAATACGTCTCTGGCCTGAACAGGGATCAGAGGCGACGCTTTTTGTGGCTGGTTCGGAAGAAGGGGGAGGAACCGGAAGCCGCCAGGGCGAGTGCTCTGCAGATGGTGGAGAAGAGGAAGAAGGGGAGAGCCTCTGCAGAGACGACTCCGGAGGGAGCCGTGAAAAAGAAGCGAAGGACGACCGTACAGGGTCCTTCGTACACCGGAGCGCTCATGGGAAGGAAGCTTGGTGTGGTTCATAGAGACTACCCAGCAGTCCTCCTCTTGGACGACCAGCTTGAGGCCCTGGAAAGGAGCATTGAAGCTGCTATTGTTGCGCTGGAACCTAAAGCTAGGGAGGTAGTGCCCCAGTTTGATGGTCTGGTGCGAAGGAGGGGATGGCTATCCATCACCTGCGAGGACGACGGGACGGCTGTTTGGTTAAAGTCGCTCGTTGAAAGTATTGTACCCTGGGAGGGGGCAAGGTTGAAGGTGGTTGAGGGGAGTGACCTGCCTAAGCCCAGGGTGGCGGTTGCATTTCTCCCGAAGTACGCGGATCTGGGGAATGAGCAAGTCCTTCAGTTCCTCGAGCGTCAAAATCGGGGGTTAAATGTGGGACAGTGGAAGGTACTGTCCAGGAGTGTGCCTCAGGGCACGCCGGCTTTGATGATGACCCTGCTCATCGATGAAGAGTCGGCGAAGATCCTGGAAAGGAATAATGTAGTCCACATCAGGTTCGGCAAGGGGACCATCCGGCCTAAGGCTCGGAAGGGGGAAGGATCATCCTCCGGCCCCCGGCAGCAGCCGATGGAGGTGGATCAGGTAGCGGCTGCTGTGCGGGGTCTCACCCCCGTACCGCGGCAGGAAGTGCTATCTGTGGGAACAGCGGTTGGCGCCACGGCATCCGGGCAGTCAACGCAGGTAGCTCCCTCATACGCTAGGCCATCTACTAGAAAGGCGGGGAAGAGAGGTGATAGTGTCGGACCAGCGGGGGATGAAAGAGTCCCGAAGGCGGCAGGTCGGGCACGGAAACCCCACCCTACTCCGAGTAAGGCGATGCTGAAGAAGCAATCACGGAGTGGGGTACATAAGGGGAATAAGTGACCGCTACGGGGTTGCGCTTCCTCCAGGTGAATCTGCATCGTGCGGCAGCGGCATCGGCCGTCTTGAGCAGGGTGTTCACTGGGGGAAGCTATGACGTCGCCAAAGTTCAGGAGCCATGGGCATGGGAGAGGCAGGTCAAGGGCCTCTCTGCGACAGCAGGTAAGCTGGTTTACTGTAGGGATGGGGAGCGGCCACGAACTGCGCTGCTTCTAGGTCCCGCAGTGAAATTTTTAACTATGCCAGAATTTCTGTGCAGAGATTTGACAGCAGTCATCCTGGAAGCCAAGGACGAGGACCGGACCCGGAGGAGTGTGGTAGCTTCCGCGTACTTCCCGGGGGACGCTGAGGTGACGCCGCCGGAAGAGCTTCAGCGTTTGGTCCTGTACTGCAGCGCGAGGAACCTGTAGCTGCTTGTGGGTTGTGATGCGAATGCTCACCATACCATCTGGGGAAGTACACATGTCAACGCCAGGGGTGAGTCACTCTTTCAATTTTTGATGACGCATGACCTGGTGGTGGTAAATCAGGGCTCGATCCCTACTTTCGTGACAAGTGCGAGGAGTGGATGTTACTCTGGCCAGCCAGTTTTTTGCCAATAGTGTCAGAGATTGAAAAGTCATGTCAGAAACATCAATGTCTGACCATAGGCTGATTTCGTTTGAGGTCGAGTTTCCTAGGGTTAGAAGTACAGAGTATCGGAATCCCAAGTACGCGGATTGGGAGGTCTTTAAGGGGCATCTTGAACAGGAGTTGTCTGAGATGGACCTGGACATTCAGTGCCAAGCCGACCTCGATAGGGCGGTGGAGGCGATCAATTCAGCGGTCCTTAGTGCGTATGAGGAAAGCTGTCCTGTTAAGGTGAAGAAGGGGAACAGGGAGGTCCCTTGGTGGAACAATGAGCTGGAGATGCTCAGAAGAGAAGCGAGGAGGCTTTACAATAGGGCCAGATCACGTGGGGAGTGGGAGGCTTATAGGCACTCCCTCACGGAGTATAACAAGGCCCTTAGGAAAGCAAAGCGGGCCACGTGGAGACCTTCTGTGAGGGGATGGAGAATGTGTCCGTTATGGGCAGACTACAGAGGGTCCTGTCCAAAGAGAGCCCGGGCCAAATTCGTCTAATAAAAAAGGCAGATGGGGCGTATACCGAGAGCGCTAAAGAGACCCTGGAGGTCCTCCTGCGTAGTCATTTCCCTGATTCCAGGGATGCAGGGGCCTCAGATGTTCAGGGCGAAGTGGTGGCTGACTGCCAGCCAGCAAATAATGCAGTATGGAACGCATCGGGGAAATTGTTTACGCCCGCGAAAATTACATGGGCTATCGGCTCATTTAAGCCCTATAAATCCCCTGGGCCGGACGGGATATTCCCGGTCATGCTACAGCGTGGCCTGGAGGTCCTGGAGCCGCGCCTCAGAAGGATATTTAGGGCAAGTTATGCATTATCGTACGAATAACGTACAAGGATTTTTTAAATGTGCCGCCAACCCAGACTCCCTCAAGGTCACGGGGTGCAGGTTAGACCGTTTTTTTTCTCTCGTACAACTCAACATTCGTGAGCAATCCAGTAGTTCTAGATCTTTGATGAAATCACATGGTTTTCTACACTAGTGTAGCACTAGCAGAACAATGGAACGGACCTATGGTATGAGTCATGGAGCTAGGAACAAGTGGAGGGAGTGAAACGCATTTTTCGTGAAGCCAGTCGCCATTACTACACAACATCTGTTATCAGGACTAACCCAACAAAAACTTTGACTATTTGCAAGGATACTATACTAAATAGGTAGCGCCGTAGGAAAATTGAGGGGGGGGAGCTGTAAGCAAACGCGTCATCGGGTATGCAAATTGAAAATTTTATAATTATAATCTGATCATGTGTGTAAACAACAGTGTATTACACAACGAGTGAGAGAAGTAGAATTTTGCACGCGAGTTTTTGTTTGGCTCACGAGGCGCACCCGAGTGAGCTGGAAAAAACCAGCGAGGCAATTCTACTCCCTCATACACGAGTTGTGTACACTATTTTTCGCATGGCTAGCTTCCCAGCTTTTGACATAGAGCCAAATAAGAACACAGTCAATTTTCATTCGTGTGCAATTGATAACGTTCAGTTAACTACATAATTATAAAGCGGAAGCCTAGTTACGTTAAGGCACTATAAAACACGAGTACGGAAAAACGCAAATCGGCGCCATATTTTGTCCCTCATATGATTATAATTATCACCTGGGGCCTTATTCTGAACGGTCGGGAAAAAATGCCGCAAGCGGGATCCAAGGACTCCGAGTGAGAAATAACATTATGCCGCCATAGCAACCACACTTTCGGCATTTTTCCCGACGTTTCTGAATAGGGTCCCTGGTCTCATTGATAAGTTGGGTATTTTTATTTATTTCGACTGCATTCCACATTTGTTTTTTGTTACGATGACAATTTTTTCATTCATGGTATTGTGTTTACCCTAACGACTGAGGGACAAAATATGGCGCTGAAATCCGTGTTGCCGTACCTGTGTTTTAAGGGGGAGTTGTACATGTGTTTCCTCGACCCCCCTCCAATCATACCTCACCTACTTCGCGTTACGGAAATTACCGCCGTGTTTCTGCACCAATCGTGGACTTCAAGGGCTCATTCAAATCTTCAGGAAATTCCGCACAAACGTACGATCTTGCTTTCCTAAACAAGTCGTCGAACGAGTGTGAATTTTCAAGGTAAAAGTTTGTGTGCGTTTTACAGTTATTTTAGGGATGAAATATGAAAAAGGAAGATCGTACGCTTGTGCGGAATTTCCTGAAGATTTAAATGAGCCCTTGTAGTCCAGGATTGGTGCAGAAATACGGCGGTAATTTCCGTAACGCGGAGTAGGCGAGGTATGATTGGAGGGGGGTCGAGGAAACACATGTACAACTCCCCCTCAAACAATATTCTAATGAAACCAGAAAATCAATAATACCAATTTGTTTTACATACGATGTGGTTCACAGAAATCAGAGGCCTTATTCTCCAACTTCTGGAAACATTTCCTTTTTCAAAAATCATATGTTTCCGTTCAGCTTCTTTAATTTCATAAATGATATATATTACCGTTGCTACTGAAACACAGTTTCTAGTCGTTGACAAAAGTTAAAAAATCATCTCCAACGAAGTAGCAACTTGTTTTGGCAGAAACAGTAAAATATCATTCATGAAATTTAGAAATCTGAATAGACACATACGAATTTAGAAAAAAGCAACGATGCCAGATGTAATGAATAAGGCCCCTGGAAATTTCATGACAAAGTTTCATTAGAATTTGTTCACACAGCAATAACAGTATTCACAATTCAGTGGGTCAGATTTCCAATACCCCAGCAACTCACACACAAGAATCAAAAGTTGAACGTCTGTCGAGCAGATTACTGAATCTCTCGAATATTCCAGTATTAACACAATCCAATAATATGGGTAATAGCAAACCTACCATTCGAATTGAGTAAATCCAATAAAATAACGACGATGTCTCTAACTTTTGACATCATTGCTTACTTGAAAAATCATATGTACCCGTGCATCTTTGTTAAATTCATGTTGCGCAAAGAATCAACAAAATGCAACTAATAATACTTTAATAATACGGCTTCAGGTGGAACATTATTGGCTTTGGAACATCCAAAGCAAAATAATGACTTTACATTAAATAATAATCCTCATCGTGTATGAAAATGTTTTTTTCAGAATTTTTACTCGACATCAATTTTAGCGTAAACATGTACTGCGCTCCTGCCGCCCCCAGATAGTCAACTTCCCCCGCGTTCCAAACATGTTTCTCACGTTCCAAATTGATTGTACTGCATAACAATGATAATTAACAATGGAAGTACCGTGAGACACTACGATCACTTCACCCGTGGCGTGATACGGGTACCTGACCGGGGATTCGCCGCCCCCTTCTAGAAATGGCACTTGCCGCGTGTTCCAAAGCAATTTTATGACGTAACATTAAATAACAATCCTCCTTGTGTAAAAAAATATTTTTTTCGGAATTTTCACTGGACATCAATTTTAGCATTAACTTGTACTGCGCTTTTGCCGCCCCCAGATATACGACTTCCCACGCGTTCCAAACGATTCTTTTCGCGTAACATTAAATAACAATCTGCTGAGGTGACAAATAACTGTTGAAATTGAAATTTAAAGACTTTTCGAAATTTACCATTAACTTGTACTGCGCACTTATTTAAAAAAAAAAAAATATGTTAGTGATGCGTTCCAAAGTGTTATTACAGCGTAACAATGAATAACAATTAAAGTACCATGAGACTATGACGTTTTTTCGAAAATATTTGTTACTCGCAGAACAAGTTAATGGACCTGGAAAAAGCTGGACGTACTCGGACCTTTTCGGGCTGCTTTAAGTCCAGAAAATTTGCTAAACCTAACTTCAACTTGAAACGCTCATTTTTGGAGATTTTATGGGGCTCTTCGTTATGGTACTAGTGCTCCTTCGTTCGTATACTTGTAGCTCTGGGGGGGGGGGGATCTTTCCCCCATATCTCTCCCGTACCTACGCCGCTGCTCTACACACGATCTTCTGTGGTGGCGGAGGAGCCACATTGGAGCACGTCCTTCGCGAGTACCATCAATACGACATCAGGAGGGTCTCCGTCATCTCGACGCGTTAATTCATTCGCCAGGCTTGGGCCAGTCGGAGAAGCGATTATGGCGAGCTTCATACTCCAAAAAATTCTTGTATTCTGCGATTGAACAATTGCTAGGGCGCCTGGCCCTATTTATAATCGCCTGATTTGATCAAAAAAATAACAGATCGGTGAGAAACTAAACAATCAAAAGGGGAGCCGGAGAAAGACTTAATAATAATAAGCCTAATTAAAGCCTTTCAGCCGCACGCTAGGGGAAAAGTGTATTGTTTTCAAAAGGTGCCCTCCCCCCCCGCACCCATCTACCTGTTAACTTCTCACCAAACCAATCTTCTTCTCTCATTTTTATTCTTCTTGTTCCCAGAAGAAATGCCGTCGAACCCGGCTTTCTTGAACTTTCAACTGGAAGTCAAATAGTTGCTAGCCCCCCTCACAAACGATACATAGGAGGGGGAGGGGTTCTATGACCCCCCGACTATTTGAAACCGTACAGTCAGCCATAGTGAACTGTCTGGTCGTTGGGGGAGGGGGGAGTAGTTGTAGGATACCCTCTGGGTGTACTCATGTTCAATAGAGGATTCAGAGTTTTACTTTTTAGCGGAAGTGCTAACGAGCAAGTTTTATGTTGTTTTTTTTTTTTTCTAATTGTTCAAATCTCTCCGCCGCCGCCGTGGAATTCTCTACCTTTTAAAGCGTTTTGCTCGTAACCGGTTCTTCGGCAATGGATGTGGCCGTACATTGCACAAAGCAAACGACCTTGCCCTTCTTCAGTATTTCCTATTTATTTCTTTATTCATACAATTCATCACAGAATTTAAAATTAAAACGCTCCATTCAAAAACGAGTAAATGTCACGTTAAACGGCACAATGGTGAGTAAGGAGGGAACGTTCAAAAGGCGACAAATGCCGCGGCAATGAAGGATATAATTAGAAGGTGATTTATCGGGAGTCCTTTTCTACTCAAAACTAAAGACTCAAACCATTTAAGTGGTATCTGTCTCACTTTTCTCTCTCTCTCTCTCTTTTTCTTTAAAGCTGTCTAAAAAAAAAAATCATTTCCTAGTACAGAAAGTGGGGAGACGCGCACCGTCCCGTCGACCCCCGCGAGAAAGGCCTTCAGGAAGGACGAGGGTGCGGGATCCGCGAGCGAGTGGCTCTCGTTTTTCGTACCTTTACAAACAGTTCGCGTTCGGCAACCTGTTGGTTCGAGTACACGACCGGTCCAATCGTTACTTAAAGTTTTACGATCTCGCGGATTTTTTTTTTTTTGTTTGTTTACAAAAAACACCATGGCTGTTATGGTCGAACAGCGGGCTTTTAGGCCATTTAAAACGTCCGAGGAGTATTTATACGCGATGAAGGAGGATCTCGCCGAGTGGTTGAATAATCTCTACCCGGATTTATTCATCAACGTGGACAATTTTTGGGATCGTCTCGACAACGGCGTGATTCTCTGTTGTCACGCTAATAAAGTGAGGGAGTACGCGAACCGATACGTTGTTTGGCGTCAGGGACAGGGGAAAACCGAGTCAAAAGAGGCGTACAACGTTATGAGACGACCGCCTGTTAAATATTTCAATTCCGCCAAACAGGGTACGTTTTTCGCTCGGGACAACGTCTCTAATTTCATCGCCTGGTGTCGAAACGCTCTCGAAATAATCGACTGTCTACTGTTTGAAACCGACGATCTCATTATGTTGAAAAATGAAAAAAACGTGATTCTCTGCCTTCTTGAGCTTGCCCGTCGAGGTGCAAAATTCGGCATGCCTCTACCCACGCTCGTCCTCCTCGAACGTGAAATAGACAAAGAAATAGCTCGCGACGCCGACGAAGGCGTCGACAGCGGCTCAGAGTCGGACGTTGAAGTTGGCAACGCTCAACAACAAGTTGTTACGAACGATTTGAAAAATCTAGACGACATGGTTCGAGTCCAAGTTGAAATGTGCAAGTGTCCGACTCAGTTCCCTATGATTCGCGTCTCCGAAGGAAAATACCGTATCGGCGACACCAAAGTATTAATATTCGTTCGTCTCTTAAGAAATCACGTCATGGTTCGCGTCGGCGGCGGTTGGGACACACTGGCTCACTATTTGGACAAACACGACCCATGTCGGTGTCGTTCGGGTCACAAGGCGACCGTGTCGAGCAAACTGAGCGGCGTCAAAACACCAACGCAAGAAAGACCACACATGGAAATCGCCAGGGCTCGAGTCACGTACGAAAGGAGAGAAGTTAGGAAAGAGACAACTGTTTGGGGGGCCCAACCCTACTGTGGACCTAACGTCCATTTATCTCCGACACACTAGAGAAATAAGTTTATACGAAATTCCTTCACCAACACGGGTCTCATTTTTTCACAACGACTCTAAAAAAAAAAAAAAAAAACCCTTTTCGTGATTCATTCATGTCTTTCCCGGATAATCGGATTTTTTACGCTCCTCTTGAGTTTATTTTGCAATTACTCATTTCCTTCAAACCTTAAGACAACACTTTTTAAATTTCCTACCTGACGCACATTTTTGTTTTGTTTTGTTTTTATTACTGTTCGCTCGGAATTTTATATCATTAGATTCCAAGGTTGACTCAAAAGACCCACGCGCGATTCTTTTACTTAATTAGCGCCTCTCCACTCGTCTTTACGGGGGTGCTTTACAAAAGCATAACCAAAACAACCCGTGCATGTATCGGTGCTCAGTGTATTGTTAGTTTTCAAGTTACCACCCCCCCCTTTTTACTTTATGTGTTTCTGTTGTATTGTGCTCAACTGCTTTTTTGTACATATATTTATTTGCTTTTATTTCATAATTTCTATTTCCGGTTGAGGATTTTTTTTTAAAAAAAAACATTTAAATAAAAATGCGTACTCCTCTATCTCATTTTTTCATCCGCTACAATTGAAAATCTAACTTTTCTTTTTCAAACAATACCAACAACATAAGAAAGATGTCGAGTAACTTAAAGCGACCTTGAACGGTTGTTACTGTCACCGAGACCAACGACGCCGCCGCCGCTTTTGTTGTGATTCCAACTTCCGCGGTGAGGAATATAGTTTGTTAAACAATTCTAGTGACTTTTTTTTTTTCTTACCTTTTACGGAAAGTCTGGCCCTGGTAGCTTCAACTCTCCATCTATGGACAAAATAAAAACAAGGCAACCAGGTTTAGAAAATGAATTAAAAGAATAATAATAATAATTCGCAAGAAGAAGATGGGGGGGGGGGACGAAGACTATCGTGACTAGCCCATTTTGGGGTTTTTAAAGGTGAGACCATCATGGCACGAATTGATTTCAAGTTTAACGGTCTTGCGGTAGGACAAACCATAGGGTCACCCTTCTGTGGGGGAGGGGAAGGGGGGGAGCATTTCCGAGTGACTTTTGACCCACTCGGCCGTGGAAAGTGTCTCCTAGACTACTCTCGACCATCGAGCCTCGTTAATTCTCCCGTTTTGGTGATCAGTTGAAGGCTTTGTTCAATTTCCGGACATTCATTTCTCACCTGCTTCAGAAAAAAAAACAACAACCCTTATTTGACTTTTTAGTGTTAAGGTCGAGGTTGATTCAACGCCAAGATGGATACCCAAAAAAGGAAAGTAATCCATTAAAACACCTTCTTTTAATTCCTTTTTCACACTGCACCCCCCCCCCTCCCACAACAAAAACCATAACATTAGAGCACCGTGTGAGGTGAGCTAAAGTCCTTCTATCTTTTGCAGGACCTTCTTATAACTTTAAAAAAAAAACCATCTGGCGTCAAGGTTTCGACATTTAAATCGCCCAGGGGGACGAGCATTTTAGTCATTTTACGTCTTTCCATATCGGATCATAACATTTTACGTTGATCTTTACTAATTTAATTTTATGATGTTTCATTCGTTGGGAACAAGGCACGTTCGAATTTCAGTAATTTTTTTTTTCTTGTAATATTCAGAAATCTCGACAAAATTTACGGTGAGCATGACTGCACCCTCTGCTGGTAATATTATGAATTATGTTTCTAACATACGCCCAAGGGGTCGTACTATCATGATTATTGTCATTGCGTAACTAGTCTCCGACTAATTCACATCAACTCACCAGAAGAAAAAAGGTAATTCTTTATTTTAGGAACTCGAATTTCAAGCAAAATCACCTCATAATTGTTGTTGCACTTAACAGAGTTCTTTTGTAGTAATAACAGCACTCCCTAAGAAACGTGTGTCATTAATGTTCTCTGACAATTTGCACGTATTGACATTCGGCAATGGTATCTATATAGCTATATAGCTATATAGCTATAAGGAAAGTAGTTCAAGACGAACACATTGAGCCCCCCCCCTCCCGTACTTTAGAATGATTTTTTTTCTCTTTCTTTTGACCTCAAAGCTTGAGTTTTATTGTTGCACTTATTCGTGAGTGGTGGGCCCCCCCTACAGTAGAGCTTTAAAGAAAAAGTACCTACAGTGAATAAACAATGTTAATGAATGGCAGACATTTTCCTTTTTTCGCTAGAGCTAAACTAGTGAGAAAAAAAAAACAGGCCCGCGGACCTCGTAGACGTGGATAACGTTTTGCGTATTAGGGTGACCAGATGTAAAAGTGGTTTCCGAGGACGCCTGGTAAGAAAAGTAGGACAACATTAGGACACTTTTGAAGGAAAGTAGGACGTTTAAATACGAGTCAACTGTCGACTAAACGTTGATCAGGCGAGGATACAGAGTCGGCTTAAGGACGGGGGCCATATTATACGATTCCATCCGGCTCTCGCACCTACCCAATTACCACACGTCACACTCACACAGTTGCTAGACAAACACAGTTCTCAATCTCTGATAATTGAAACATGGGGAAATTGAGGAAACCCAAAGGCCGGAAAAGTGGGTGGGGGGGGGGAAAACAAGAACATTCAACAACTACCTATGTAACGTGAACTATTAGTTTGGCAAAAATATGCCTCTCGCCGAATGAAGTGAACTCAGCTCAGTAGTGCACTCCGCTCAGTAGTAACAGTAGTAACACTGCGATTGTCACCCTAAAAATTGGGTTTTTCAGTGAGCGAAATTCGGGAAATTACTTTTCTATTAAGTGAAACCAGCTAAAAACGGTTTTTAGTGCGAAAAATCCGCGCAATCGGTAACTGAAGTAGACCACCAAACGAAATTGCTTAACTGATGGCAAAAAAATTTCCCGAGATTAGCTGTTCATAAAATTGACAGTCTCCTCATGAAATTGTCAATTTCCTCATAAAATAGACAATTTCCCTATAAAATTTATTATTTCCTCGAGAAATTGAGAATTTCCTCATACAATATACAATTTAATAACAGAATTGACAATTAACTCATGAAATAGACAATTTCCCTACAAAATTGATTATTTCCTCGTAAAATTGACAGTTTCCTCATAAAAAATTCAATTTGCTCATAAAATTGACAATTTGCTCATAAAATAGACGATTTACCCATAAAATTGACGATTTCCTTATAAAATTGACGATTTCCTTATAAAATTGTCAATTAACTCATGAAATAGACAATTTCCCCCAAAAATTGATTATTTCCTCGTAAAATTGACAATTTCCTCATGAAATGGACAATCTCCTCATAAAATTGATTATTTAGTCATAAAATTGACAATTTCCTCATAAAATAAACAATTTCCTCATAAAATGGACAATCTCCTCATAAAATTGATTATTTAGTCATAAAATTGACAATTTCCTCATAAAATAAACAATTTCCTCATAAAATTGACGATTTCCTTATAAAATTGTCAATTTTTTAACAAATTACACAATTTTCCCCATAAAATTTATTATTTCTTCGTTAAGTTGAATCGTAAAGTTCTTCGTAAAGTGACAATTTCTCCTTAAAATTGATAATTTCGAAACGATCACCAATTACTGTATTAACAATAATCACCGAAAGGGCAATTGCCTATCGAGTCATGGGGCAAAATTAATAAGTCCCAAGCAGGGGCGTAGCCAGCCCGTGATCAAGGGGTGGGCAGCCAGCTGGGCACGGATCAACAGTGGGGGGGGGGGAGGTGCGCACGTCTAGAGAAAAAGTTCTCGTTCGTGGATGAAATCTAGAAAAGGACATTTTGCGGCTAAGACTGAGGAAAAACACCCATTCACGGCTAAAATTGAGAAATAGCGCTGGTTCACATTAAACTTGAGAAATAAATCTCGTTATTCGCGGTTGAAATTGAGAAAACACGCCAATTTGCGATTTCGCGATGCAAAGTCCGGGGAGGAATTAAGAAAATGCGCAAATTCACGGTTTATAGAACTCTTTTCACAGCTAAAATTGACAAAATAAATTGCTCGTTCAATGTAGAATTGAGAAAAAACACTCATTTGCGGCTGGAATTGAGGAAAAGCGCCAATTCACGGCTAAAATTAAGAAATGGATCTCATTCACGCAGGTAAAATTGAGAGAAGGCGCCAGTTCGTGGTTTCTCAAACATCGGTAAACATTGCGAGAAAGAGCTAATTGACCGTTTTTATACATATATGGCAAGTTTGCAGGTGAAATTGAGAAAGAGCATGACTTAGCGCATACATTTTTGAAAAAAAGTGCTTATTCACGGCTAAAATTACGGAAAATGGTTCGTTATCAGTTAGCCCGTGAAATTGAGGGGTCAAAATTAATGAAATTCGCTCTCACGCGGATTATGTGAACCTTTTCACTGCTAAAATTTGAAGGGAGAAAAAATTGCTCAAGGCAGAATTAGGAAAAAGCACTAATTTGCGGCTAGAATTCAGGAAAAACGAATTGGCGAAATTGTCACCGTTTGTTGTTGATTGGTGGAATTCTCGGGGCTAAAATTGAGAAATAGCGTTCATCTACATGTTAAATTGAGGAAAAACTGTTTTTTTTTGCGGCTGAAACTGACAGAACGCACCAATTTGCAGATAGGCGATGCCCGGTGCTGGCCGTAATTGAAATAGTATATCAAAAATGCGTTATTTCACGGTTTTTTTGAGACCTTTTCACGGCTAAAATGAAGAAAATGGGCTAGTTCGAGTTAGAATTGAGAAAAAGCACTCAGTTTCAGCTAAAATTAAGGAAAACGTCAATGCGAGGCTAAAAACAGTACACATTCACGAGTAAAATCGGGGGAAAAAAACTCCGTGCAAATACTCTTTAGAAAAACTAGATCCACGCCTGAAGCGAAAATATCAGATGCACCATTGCCTTTTTGCAGGCTTATAACAGGATCTGGAGGTTAGAATCGCGTCAATTCGCGGTCATCGGAGACTAAATTTGCACAGAAACGGCCATTATCCATCAAAAAATTAATATCTGCTGGAAACCTGTCGTTTGTAGCCTTGTATTTCGGATTTTATGTCGAAAACCTGAAACTCCCCCCCCCCCCCGGAAAGTGATACTTTTGGAGCTAAACTTTGAATTTTATATACCTGAGACGGTAAACAGAGCTGGCATTTCCTCTCCAACCATAAGTCTGGATGACACAGTGGGGTAAACACGATTTGAGCTAGCCTAAAACCACGAAAATTGCGAGTCGAACCTGCGAAAATGGGATTTTAGTGTGAAAAATCGGTTTCCAAGTTAAGCCGACCCTCGAAATCGGTTTGTCAGCAACAAAAATCGGCGAATTTTCAATTTACGGTGGAACCGATAAGCGAAAATGTGTTGTTTTTTTTAGTGAGAAAAATCCGCAAAATTGGTTTTATGGAGAGGAATACAAGAAAGCCAGATCAGGGATTTTTGGGGTGGGCAGCTGCCCCACGAAATCTGCGCTTTTGATTCTAGGGGAGGGCAACTGCCCACCCCTGCCCCCCACTGGCTACGCCCATGGTCCCAAGGACCCTAAATAAAACTGTTGTGGATAAGTTATAATTTACTCGTGAAATTGAAAATTTCCACATCAAATTGACAATTTCTGCTTCAAATTGACAATTTTTTAATTAAATTGACAATGCACCGATAAAAATGACGATTTTCTCGTGAAATTGACAATTTTGTCCTAAAATTAACGATTCCTAGAAAATTTACTTTTCTCTCTTGAAATTAACAATCTCCTAAAAAATTGTAAATTCATTCATAACGGGTAATTTTCTCAAAATTACCCAATATAATTTTCTCAAAATTACCCAATAACGACATTGACAATTTCTCCTACAATGGAATTTTCTTCAAAAAATTGACTATTTCCTTATTAAACTGAAGATGTTCTCATCAAATTGACACTTTTTAGACTGAACATTTCCTCATAAAATCAACCATTATATGCTTAAAAGCTTAAGATGTCTTATAAAATTGAAAGTTTTTTCATAAAACAGACAATTTCGTTATGAAATTGACAATTTTTTCGTGAAACCGACGAGTTTTTTCATGAAATGGACAATAATGTCACCTACACATTGCTCTGAATTGCATTGCATTTCACGTAAATTTTGCCTTGAACGTGGCGATTCACGTGAGTGTTTGTCCGCCGTGGGGCATTTTGCATGGTTTACTCGTTGTGCCGCGGCCTTTCGAAAAGAGTTTTTTCCTCACAATGTGACGTTTCGCTTAAAGTTTGCCTTCGGCGTCACCTTTCGCATAAATTTTGCCCTTGACGTGGCGGCGTTCAACGTCAATTTTTCCCCTCAGTGAGGCCATTCGCATTAGAGGTGATCACCCCTCCTCGAAGGGATTTTGGAAAAGGTTTTGATAATTTGTTTTGCGCAAGTGACCTCGACTCCAAGAGAGCGGCCATGGCCCCTCAACAATCCGCCACTGACGTTGATCAGTTTGATCTTAAAGGAAGTCCGCGGTTCAGGTAGGAAATATGTTTTGAAAGAACGAAAACCACGAAACTGAGGTTTCAAAGACCTAAAACTATTATATTATGGTTTTTGAATGAGCCAAATCGGCGAATTAGACTTTGGAAGATCGAAACTTGGGTTTGTGAGAGCCAAAATGACAAAATTTTGTGTTTGATTAAGCCAAATCCATGAATTTGCTTTTTGAAAGAGCCTCACTTGCTTTTCGAACTAGCGAAATTTGCGAAACTGATTTTAGAAAGAATTAAGGATACGGAATTCAGTGAAATTTGGGTTCAAGCTGCCAAAATCACGAAATTTGTGTTTTCGGTTTTATCTTTTCGAATTCGTCAAGACGGAAAGAGCCAAGCCCACGAAATTTGGTGAGTAAAATAATCAAAATCTGTGAAATTGTGGTTGAAATGAGCCAAATCTTCAAAATTAGGTTTTGAATGAAAATAAATCCACAAAATTTAGGAAATATGAGACCCAAATTGACGAAATTTAGGCTTGGAATATTCGAAAATCAGGAATTTGGATTTTAAAAGAGCCAAATTCGTTTTCTGAATTACCAAACCAGCGAAACTGTTTTTAGTAAGATCTAAAACCCACTACTAAATAACAAAAATTTATGAAATTTGGATTTGAAGGTGTCAAATTTGAATATTGAATGTTGAAACATTTGGTTATGAAAAATCAACATTGACATTTTATTGTCAATTGAAAAAGCCAAAACCATGAATTTTGTTTTTTCGTCATTATGTTTTCGCCAATTTTGGTAGTTGACTAAGCTGAACCCAAAGTCCACGAAATTGGGTTTTGAAACAGCGAAAGTTCGTAAAATTGGTCGTGTAAAGAGTAAACTTCACGTAAATTTGGGATTCAAAAGCGAGAAAATCAGCAAAATTGGGTTTTAAGGTGTCTAATTTGAAATGTTTGCTCATGGAAAAGTAAAAACTTCCAGCAAAAATGTTAATTGATTAAGAGAAAATAACGATGGCGATGGCAAAATGGGGACTGGGGACGTGGCGGCTAAGAGTCGCAGCTTTGTTTGAAGATGAAATCTTGAAAGATGTTGCGAATTAAAAATACCACACGTTACATCAAGTAGAAATCGAAAAAAGTACCTAGGACAAAAAAAAGAGGAAAATTTTGACCTCTCCCTGGACCCCCTAAAAATGAGCCCGGACGTCCCTGGACGCTCAGGAAATTAGGACATGTCCGGAGAAATCAGGACGCCTGGACACCCTATGCGTATTTACTCAGTTTTGTCCACTCCACACCACAGATTAGACGGACAGGGTCTCCTCTCCATCACTACCACCGCACCTCGCCCTAAAGGTAGGGCAGCACGCATGCGCTCATGGAGGTCATTTTTGCATTTCATCGAATCCCTCACTATTACACCTCGAGTAAAACGTTATCCATGTTAAAAACCAGGAGATTTCATTGACTTAATTTTGAAAAATTGAGTCAAATCTGATAATTTTCTAGACCACTGTAGCACTAGCAAAACAAAGGTAAGGACTTGGCATCATCTAAAAATGTCCAAAAAGGGGCACGCGCACCCGGCCATTATGGGTCACACCCCCCCCCCCCGGGGGGCGTAATGAATGAGTGCGTGAGAACCCACATTGCGACGCGTTTCGGCAGTGATGAAGTAAGGGGAACAAAGGGTCAAACGGAAAAGGAAGACGCGATCGCTGGGAGAGTGAGTTTTTGGCCTCTGAGAGAGTGAGAGAGTCTGAGAGAGAGAGAGTGAGAGAGAGGGAGAGAGAGTAGTTTTCCTCTTTCAAAAACAACGTATTGTGGCTTTTGCTCTTTCTGTAATCTGTTTCGCAGCTTTGACTAATTCGAAAGCTTTCATATTTTTCAAAACTCAAAGTTACGGATTTGGGTGACTCAAAGAGCCAATTTTTGTTACTTCGGCTGTTACAAACGCCAGTTACACGGATTTCCAAACGGAAAACCCTCCGCATTCGTCTCCTTCAAACCCAAATTTCGGGCAAATTGTGCTCTTATAAAACCCAAATCGCCCTGGGATATGCTCTTTTGAAAGCACAATTTCGTGGTTTTGACTCTTTCTAACCACAATGCCATTTCATCTTCGCTCTTCCATGACCAAATGTCCTCCAAAGGTCCTTAAACCTGTATTTCCCCCAAACGTGACACCCTAAATCCGATTCATCAGTCAGGCATTTCAACCTCAGAACGACACAGCTGCATGGTGCACCTGGAAGGCTCCGTGTAGTGACTTTTAGAGAGTGAATAGCCAGTCAAGCCATTTAATAGCGCTAGCGTAGCACAACGAAGAATTGCATGAATCATCGAGCAGGGGGGGGGGGCGAGTCGACGAGCGAAGACGGCTCTTGTTCGGTGGAGGAACGAATGACCAGTTGATAGATTTTAGCGAGCGAATGTTTGGCCATAGTTGGAGCGCGAATGGTCACTTTTGCCATTTTTAGGGCAGGAATCGTCTGTATATTTAGCGGGGACCTACTAATTTGCGGATTCCATATGTGAAATGACGATAGAGAGCTGCAAATTGATACGTATACTGCTATACCAAACCAGTAACTTTTAATGGCACTTGACGTGATAGTTACTCAAAAGTACTAGTACTTGTCACCACAGGTCATGTTGCGGATTCCAATAAAAGCTTGCGGATTCCATACGTGAAATGACGATAGAGATCTGCAAATTGACACGTATACTGCTATACCATACCAGTAACTTTTAATAGCACATTACGTGATAGTTACTCAAAAGTAGCTTTTATTGGAATCCGCAACATGACCTGTGGGGACAAGTACTAGTACTTTTGAGTAACTATAACGTAAAGTGCCATTAAAAGTTACTGGTATGGTACAACAGTATACGTGTCAATTTGCAGATCTCTATCGTCATTTCACATATGGAATCCGCAAGCTTTTATTGGAATCCGCAACATGACCTGTGGTGACAAGTACTAGTACTTTTGAGTAACTATCACGTAAAGTGCCATTAAAAGTTACTGGTTTGGTATAGCAGTATACGTGTCAATTTGCAGGTCTCTATCGTCATTTCACATATGGAATCCGCAAGCTTTTGTGGAATCCGCAAATTAGAAACTCCCTATTTAGCGGGCGAATAGTATCAGTCAACTACATATTAGCCATTTTCAGAGCGCGACCTGCCTGTTCTGCCATTTTGGGAAGCGAATAGCAGTGTAACCGTATTTTGGGCGTGAATAGACCACCAAGGCAAGGCGCAAATGGCTTGGCGCCAAAGCAAGGCGCGAATGGCTTGGCGCCAAGGCAAGGCGCGAATGGTCACTTTAGCCATTTTTGGCACGTGAATGGTCGATTTAGTCATTTTAAGTTCAGCAATAATCTGTTCAGATATTTAAAAGGGCACGTACCACAAGTTTAGCCCAATTTAGGTTGCGTTGAGTCAATTTGGCTATTTTTAAGCAAGAAGAGCGTGTTGTCTGTTTCTAGCGCTCAAATAGTCAGTTCAGCCATTTAAGAGTCAAACTAGTCAGATCAGTGGCGAAACAACACCTATCGGGGCCCGGGGCGGAAATCTCTAGGAGGCCCTTTAGCCTCTAATTAAACTAGGAGTATACTTTTTAGTGGCGTTGAAGTACATATTTTTCGAAATTGCCTCCGAAAACCGTGTATGTGCGTTTTCTCAATTTTAACTGCGAAAGAGCGTTTTTTATCAATTCTACTAGCACATTTTAGCTGCGAATTGTCTCTTTTTCCCAATTTTATCCGCAAATTAGCTCATTTCTTATTTTTAGCGCGAATCAGCGCTTTTTATAAGCTCTTAGCCGCGAAAGTTGCCTCAAGAATCCGCAAATTAGATAGCGTTTGAGTGCTCTTTCCAAATTTTATCCGCAAATTAACGTTTTTCTCCATTTTAAACGCCCATTCGTGTTTTTCTAAATTTTACCCACGAATTAGCGTTTTTCCATATTTTTAGCCACTTGATCTAGCACTTTTTCTCAATTTTATTCCTGAAGCTATCCCAAGAATCTGCAGGTTGGCGTTTTCTAAATTTTAGCCGTGCTTTCGTGTTTTTTCTCCATTTTAAACGCCATATTCATGTTTTTCTCAATTTTACCCACGCGAATTCACGTTTTTCTTTATTTTACCCACGAGTTAATAGCGATTTTTCACAGTTTTAGCTGCTTGATCTAGCGCTTTTTCTCAATTTTATTCCCAAAGTTCCCCACGAATCTGCGAGTTGGCGTTCTCTCCAGTTTCAGCTGTGAATTACCCTCAATTTTAGCAGTAAATGAGCACATTTTTAAATTTTAGTTGCGAATTATAGCGCCTTTTCTCGATTTCATTCGTAAAATCGCAATTTTCTTTACCTTAGCTGTGAATTAGAGTTTTCCTTCAGTTTTAGACGCGAATTCGCGTTTTTCTCGGTTTCACCCCAAGAATCAAGCGCTTTTTCTCAATTTCAGTCCCAGCCGCGAGAATCCGTGAGTTGGTGTTTTCTCAATTTTTAGGTGTGAATTCGCGCTTTTTCTCAATTTTCAAAGCTGCCAAATTGTAACACTTTATCACGAATTTTAGCCGTGAATATCGTGTTTCTCTATTTTTAGACTCGAATCAGCGTTTTTCTCTTTTCTATCCGTGAATTAGCGTTTTTCTCAGCTTTAGCTTGTAGCTGCGTGAATCATCGCTTTTTTCTCAATTTCAGCCCCGAAATTGCCCCCAAGAATCAGCGGGTTGGCGTTTTCTCATTTTCAGCTGCGAATTTGCGTTTTTTCCTCAATTTTAGCAGATAATTAGCACATGTTCTTAATTTCAGCGCTTTTTCTTGACTCATCCGTGAAATAGTAATTTTTCATACTTTACTAGTGTGAATTAGCGTTTTCCTTTTAGACGCGAATTCGCGTTTTTGTCCATTTCACTCGTGAATTAGCGCTTTTTCTCAATTTCAGTCCCAATGTTGCCCTGAAAATCCATGAGTGGCGTTTCTCCCTTTCAGCTGTGAATTCGCGCTTTTTCTCAATTTTTTAATGCTGCTAAATTGAAGCGTGTTTCCTCATTTTTAGGACGTTAATTCTCGTTTTTCTCTTTTTCGTCCTTGTCTTAGCACTTTTCTCAGTTCTAGCCGCGTGAATTAGCACTTCTTCCGAATTTCAGTCCCGATTTTGCCCCAAGAATTCGTGATTTTGTGTTTTCTCAATGTCAGCTGTGAACTAGGACTTTTTCTCAAGTTTTAAAGCCGCATATTGTTGCGCTCAATCACAATGCTAGCCGCGAATTAGCGTTTTTCTCCATTTTTGGGCCCAAAGAACTCGTTTTGCTCAATTATGCGTTTATCCCTTTCAATTTTAGCTGCAAATTATCACTTTTTGTGTATTCTTTCCGCAAAGTGGCGTTTCTCAACTAATTTTTCTCTCTAATTCAACGAATTAGCGTTTGTCTCATTGCATTGGGAAGTTACTAGTCGAAGAAACTAGTCGGCAAAAGCAATAAAATTGAAAAGAATGTTCAACTCAACAAAACCATTTATATCTAAAGTTAATTTTAATATTCAATAAAAAAATTGAAGTTTTCCTCAAAGTTTCCCCAAGAATCCGTCAATTACGCATTTTCTCAATTTCAGCTGTGAATTAGCGCTTTTTTTCAATATTAACAGCTGCAATTTTTCTCAATTTCAGCCGCGAATTTTACAGGCGAGTTAAGCCATTCATTCTACTTAAAAATCGCGATTTTTTCATCATTAAACTTTTCAGGGGCCCCATCCGAACGGAGCCCGGGGCGGGCCCCCTTCGCCCCTGCCACGGTACGCTTGAGAGTCAGATCAGACGTTTTTTGGCTCGCAAATAGTCCGTCAAGCTAATGGGATGAATTATTGGTCTTTTTTGGGGTCTGATTGGTCAGTTTGGCCATTTTTGGCGCGCGAATGGTCAATTCAGCCATTTCAGACCGGGGATCATGATCTGTTTGAGGATTTTTATGGCTGGGGGCCTATTCTTCAACAAAAAAGCAATGTGTTTTTCAGAGCAATGTTTCTATTTCATTCATATGTTTCAAGACAATGAATAAAATAGAAACATTGCTACGAAAAACATATTGCTTTTTTGTTAGAGAATAGGCGCCCTGGTCGAATATGTTTGAAGACAATGAATAAAATAGAAACATTGCTACGAAAAACATATTGCTTTTTTGTTAGAGAATAGGCGCCCTGGTCGAATCGTCAGGTTAGCCATTTTTAGGGCGCGTGAAGTCATTTCTAAAGTGGAAATTGCCAGTTTGGCTAATTTTAGCGCGCAAATAGTCAGTTGTGTCATTTTTAGGGTGCGAATCGTCAGCTTATCGATAACGAAAAAGACCGTCAAAGGGTGATGACGGGAGAAGAGCTCACATTACTTTAATATTTTTTCACGTTTAACCATTCCCAATACTAGGAAGTCTAGGACAAAGTAGCTGTCCGCTCATTTTTCCCTGACGTTGGTGTCAAAATAAAGAAATTCCCCCGACTTTTCCCGGATTTCCCTGCCCCACTTAAAAATTCCCTGACTTTACCCGGTTTTCCAGGTATGTGGCAACTCTGACCACTCGTTACAAGGGGTGGTCCTGGCTATTTGTGTAAAACTTGCCCCCTGAGAAAATCCCTGCCCCTACCCGCTGCTTCCCTATAACCTGGATTATTCCATCTCCTTGTGTCCAACCTGATAGGGGTGAGCACACCCTACGAAAACCTTTAGGGTTTCATCTCCCCGTATACCTACCCTCCTCTGGTGACGTTTTGAGCTAGCGTCCGAGATAAAATTAACTAAATTGAACCATAATTATGGTAAAGGCAATAATTATATTACGTCTGGCTACGCTGCTCCTAGAGCCCTGATGTTTCCTGATGTTATACATACTAGGAGCTTCAAGGGTGGGGGATGACTGATGTACACCTTGATCGTTAGGACAAAATGGGAATGAAAACACTTAATAAACAAAACAAACGATACATGAAAAAAACTTACAGATTCACCCTCCGCTCCTTTCAACTATCTCACCCAATCAACTACGAATCAAAGGCGCGAACAACAATGACCAGCACCAAGAATCAACCAACAAGGTGGGCTATCGCAGGATGCGGTCGCGTCAGCTCCGATTTTGCTTCGTCCTTCAAAGTGCTCGACTCGAATTGTCATAAAATCGTCGCCGTCGCTGCTCGCGATTTGAAACGAGCTCAGGAGTTTGGAACTCGATTCGACATTGACCGCACTTTTGGATCGTACTCGGCTTTAGCCGATGACGGTGATTTCGGCAAGTTTATTTTTTAAATGCGTTAAATGACTCGATATAATATACCCACGTTTTTCAGACGTCGTTTACGTGGGAACCATCGTCACTCAACATTTCTCGGTGGTCAAATTGATGCTGGAGGCAGGGAAAAACGTTCTGTGCGAAAAAACACTCTGCACCAACCCAAAAGACGCGGAGGAACTCATCAACGTAAAATAAATTACGTTCCCTAAATCAACCTTCGCAAATTTCATGACATTTTTTTTTATTTTTATATAGCTAGCCAGGTCCAAAAAAGTATTTCTGATGGAAGGAATATGGACTAGGTGTTTTCCAGCCTTTAAAAAACTGAGAGAGTATCTCGAATCAGGCGTCATAGGTAAACCCATGGTCATTCACGGCTCGTTTGGATATCCTTTGCAGGACGAGGGCGACAAATAGTAAACCCCCCCCCCCCTATAAGGATTTCGTGTAAAACATTTAAATTGATGTAAAACTGATTCGACGCAGCGCAAAAATTAACGGGGGAGGAGCCATTCTTGACTTTGCCGGCTATTTCATTCAGTTGGCCGCCCTCGCGTTTGGACCGAACCCGACCAGCGTGACCGCGGTTGCAACGCTTAGCCAGGATGGAGGCGATGACGATTCGACTCTAGTCATACGTTACTCAGACGGGAGGATGGCCAACATTCTTCTGAGTCGAAGGATGCTCTTAAAAAATTTCGCTTCGATTTATGGAACAAATGGAACGCTCGAGGTTTAAAATTGATTTGATTCGCTCGACGATAATTCGTTTTTTAAAATAGTTTACATTATCAACAGATTCCTCATCACGTATGGTGCCCGACGGCAATTGTTTTAAACGGGGCTTCCGAAGAGTTTCCACTACCCGAAATAGAAAACGTTAAATTTCATTATCCCAACAGCGTTGGCTTCAGCTACGAAGCCGAAGAAGTTCGGTCGTGCCTCATTCAAGGTAATAATGCGCGTTATAATGAACGCTAATTTCTGTAATGACTCGTTCAATCGTTTGCAGGATTGACTGAATCGCCACGAATTCCACATGAAACGAGCTTGACTATAGCCAAAATTGAGGCGGAAGCTTTCAAGCAGCTCGGAATTAAATATTAAAGCACAAGGCAGTCGAACTTTACCCCTCTCCCTTCCCCGAACTACGCACGATTTTTGGGTGCACTAGCAACCGCGGCCTCCAGAGCGACCAGAAATGTAAAATTCAAACAATTAATGACCAAAAAAAAAAAAAAAATTGCTTCGATGCAACTGTCCTGCCTCGTTTTACGATTTAAAAAGATACCACGATAATTCCAATCATCCAGTACTCTCAGAGGCTTCTCATAAAATCACGTACTGCACAGGCGCGGATTTAGGGTAAAATGTTCGAGGGGGGGGGGTGGCACACGCAAGTCAATTTCACGCCTTTATTTTCTAAAGGTCAAATTTCCACCGTACTGTATCATTTTAAAGAGAAATTTCACGGCTCTGGCTATTTTTAAATATAAAATATCGCAGGGTTCAGACGTGAAATCCAGGATTTTCTTAAGGAAATTTTGTGCTTCGCTATACTAAAAATGGTTTGACAGCCATTCACTGCCTAAAAATAGCTTAACTAACGATTCCCACCAATAAACACGGCTAAACGGACTATAATCGCTCCCCAAAATGGCGTAACTGACTATTTGTGCAACCAAACGGACTTCACGCGCCTTAAAAGTGACCAAACTAACGGTTTGTGCAGCCCTGAAAATACATTGAAACAATGTCATGATTCCCGCTCCGAAAATGGCTTACTTATCGACCATTCGCGCGCTAAAAATTGCCAAAATTATAGCGATTCCCGTTCCAAAAGTGGCCAAACTGACGCTACACGTTCTGAAAATTGCTAAAAATCTTACGATTCGCGTCCTGACAATGTCTAAACAGACTATTCCTGCCCTGAAAACTGCAAAAGCTATCATTTGCGCGCCAAGAATACTCAAACTGACCAAATTAGGGTATTGGCTTGACGGGACTAATTGCGCCCTAAAAATAGCAAAACTGACGATTCTCGATTTTAAAAATAGTCAAACAGACTTTAAGAGCCCTAAAATTAGAGAAACTGACGATTTGTGGCCTATAATTATCACACTAGCTATTCGCTTTTTAACAATGACCATACTGATCATTTGCGCCTGGAAATGGCAAACTGACCATTCGCACCCTACAAATGGCTTGATGGGCTATTCGCACCATTAAAATGGCAAAGCTGACTGTTTGCGTTCACAAAATGGTTAAACTGACGATCACGCATTGAAAATGGCAAAACAAGAGCTCGTACCCTAAAAATTGACCAAATGACTAAGATGACGGATTCATGCCCCTAGAAATGAGCACACTGACAGTTTGCGCCGTAAAAGTGGCACAAAATGGTCACTCACGCTCTAAAATTGGTAAAACTGACTCTATGGGACTATATAAATGGTTAAACTGACGATTCGCGCAGGACGCTAAGAAGACAATTCCTGTCCTCAAAATGGCAAAATCAACTATTCGCGGGTCAAAAATGAGCCTTCACGCCTTGAAAATGTCCAAAACTGACGATTCGTGCCTTAAGAACTATAGCTATTTGCATTCACGCCATAAAAATGGGGTACTCGTACTAGAAATTCACGCTCTAACAATGGCCAAACTGATCGTTTGAGCTCTATACAGAGGCTGCAGACGATTCGCGCCTACAAATTGGCTATCTGCACCCCCCCCCCCAAATCGGCAAACATGGCTATTCGTTATGTGTTCGATACGTGTGAACGAGCCTCTCAATTTCCATATGAGAATAATATTTTGCCATAGTTTGCATATTTTTTCGTGTCCCGGACGGGGCACGTCCCATTCACTGCACTGATGTGTGTGGATCGGCCTTTAATCGACTGTCCACTTGCGTTTGCGCATCGTGCATCTGCCGTCCTCACCTTGCTCGCGCAAGCGTTATCATTTGTGTTGTTCAATAATGTGTTTATTATTATTATTATTTATCGTGGCAATTTCGTGGCTTTCATGATGCAATTTCGTGGCTAACATGATGCTGTTTCGCGGTCCCGAGAAATTTCATCGGTCCTGGCTTTTTGAAATTCCGCAGGACAGAACAATTAAAAACCAAAATCGTCTGATTTGACCACCCAAAAAATCAATTTGGCGAGTTTCGGCCCCTAGAGAAAATCGATTCGGCGGGCCCGAGCTCATCAAAATAAAATTTCGTGCAATTGGCTCGTTCAAGAATAATTTTGTGGGGTTTCCCCCAGGAAAAAAAACAACTAAAATTTAGCGAGGTTGGCACGGGTCCACCTCCTTTCACATACAAATGTCGCAGGTAGCTATAAACTCAAATTTCGCGGATATGGGTCATTAAAAAACCAATTTCGTGGACACATGGCTCGTTCAAAAATGAAATGTCGTGGGGTGTAGGCCATATTTTGTAGCTTATTCTGCTGTTATTCAATTGAAACAGACGGAGGTGTAAAGCTCCCCTATAAAAGCGCTGCATCTGTGTGCGTGTGCCCCTTAGCACCCTACGGATTTGGCTAATTAAAAACCAGTTTCGCCCCACAAAATCAATTTTGTGGGTTTCACTGGTACAATAAAGCATAGTTTCGCGTTCCTGACCTATTCTGAAGGTAATTTTTGTGGTTAATTCGATGAAAAAAAAAGAAGAAAATCATTGTTGCCACAGAATGGATCGCTCGGAATACCCTGACTTTTCCCGGTTTTCCCTGACCATTTTCGTGAAATTCCCTGACCAAATTCGAGTATCATTTGGTCATAGGCTACCGGACCTACCGATTCCTAGCCGAATAAGGGCGATGGTATCAGGCTTAGTGATGTCCAAGGAGTCCGTGATCCCCCATATGGAGGTCACCAACTGGAAGAGGGGATTTTCGTTCGAGGAGTGGAAGATGGTGGGTTTTGAGCAAGACCCCACGGGTGAGAGGGTGCAAATCACCTTCGAGGTACCTAAGAAGGACGCCGAAGAAATTAAGAAGGAGCCCATGGTGGGTATTGAACTCTTTAAAGTCAGGTTTAGGGTTCTGCCTAACAGGTGGATGGGTGAAATGGACAGCGAGGGGTCAGATATGGAAGTGGACCCGGTAGGAACTACAAGGCCAGTTGAGGGAGCGGAGGGGCAGTTAGCAACACAGCAACGGGGGGGGGGGGAAATCCTCACCGTCCATGAGTAGGAGGAGGACCTGTTGCTGGGCTCGCCGAAGTGAGGTGCGTCCAGGCAAACTTGCAGCACAGTAGGACCGCGGCTGTGGATGTAGCGGTCCTGATGAGTAGGGTAAGTTTTGAGGTGGGCCTGTTCCAGGAGCCGTATGTCTCAGGGAACAGGGTGTGTTATCTTAGAAATAAGGATTATAAGATTTTTTATACTGAGGGAGACCTGGCTCCGAGAGCATGTGTGGCTGTGTTGGCGAATTTTAACCCGATACAGTTGCGCCCCTTCGGAACCAGGGATCTCATTGTGGTCAGTTTCAGGACAACCCTGCGAAATCAAGAGGTAAAAGAGGACGTCGTGGCGTCGTGGTACAGAGCGATGGAGGAGGATGGCGTACCAGCGGAGCTTGAGAATCTCTGCTCCCACTGCCGGACAACAGGGAAGCTGCTAGTGGTCGGAGCCGACGCAAATGCCCACCACCTAGCGTGGGGGTCGTCGAACGTAAACCGACCCGGGGAGCAGCTAATGGAGGATTTGGTAAGAATAGGTCTTTTTGTGGAGAATAGGGGGGATGAGCCCACCTTTGTAGTTAGGAACAGGCAAGAGGTCATTGACGTGACCCTGAGCCTGGGGAGTATGGGTAGGCTAATTAGTAACTGGAGGGTGCAAGAGGGGGTGATAACGTCGGACCACCGACCTATTATGTTCACAGTAGGAGCCGAAGGAGACAAAGCGGAGCCCGAACGAAACTCCAGACATACAGACTGGGATAGATTCGAGCGGGAGGTAGGAAGAATGGTGGAGACCGGGGGGTTATCCATTGACGAAGAGGAAAGAGAGGTAAGGGAAATACTAACAGAAGCGTTTCAGGTGGCCTGCCCAGAGCAAAGGAGGAAGCCCAAAAAATCCCCTTGGTGGGGTCTGGGGCTCCGCTTGCTCAAAAGGGCGACCAGAGCGGCTGCGGAAACCGCGAAGGCAACAGGGAACGACGAGGACTGGGAGGCCTACCACGCGGCTAGAAAAGCATACAAGACTGGAATTCGCCGCGCTAAGAAAGATACATGGAGGACCTATTGCCAAGGAATTGAGGAAACAGGAGAGGCGGCGAGACTCGTTCGTATCGTACGGTCAGAACCGAATGGTAATGTAGGATCACTAACGCTTCCGGACGGTGGTTCGGTGGTTGATGGATTAGGTATCGCGACACACTTGCTAAATACTCACTTTCCAGGGTGCAGGAGCGAGGAGGTCGTGCCACTGAGGGGCGGAACAGAGGACGAAGAGGAGTGCAATAGATGCGACGTGGTGATCTCAAGGGAGCGATTCAACTGGGCACTCAGCTCCATGGGACCCTACAAACAAGGCAGCAGGATTGGACGGAATACACCCGTGTGCCATCCAGCATGCCGGGGGGAGGCTTCAGGAGAGACTAAGACGACTCTTCGTCAGATGCCTGGCAGCCAGGAAAGTACCCACGGCCTGGAAACGGGTGAGAGTTGTTTTTATTCCTAAAGGTGGCGGGAAGCATGCCAAAGCGGAGGATTTTATGCCCATTAGTGTAAGCAATGTACTTTTAAGACTGATGGAAAGGATAATTGAATTATACATGAGGGAATCATTGGCTACTGGGGGAGTGATCCACCAGAACCAGCATGCGTACACGACGGGGAAGTCGACCGACTCGGCCCTCCACGACTTACTGGGGAGGGTGGAGGGGTCGGTGGCCCAGAAAGAGTACGCGTTGGCTCTTTTTTTGGATATTGAAGGGGCTTTTAATAGGGTACATAGGGAGTGTATTGTGGCAACTCTACAGCACTTTGGGGTGGAGACGAGGCTGATTCAATGGATAGACTACTCGCTGAGTCATAGGTGGGTGGTCGCTAAGGAGGGCGGCGATAGGGTGGAAAAACGAGCCAGTAGGGGGGTGCCCCAGGGCTCAAGTCTCTCGCCTCTTCTCTGGATACTTGTGGTAGATAGTCTTATAAGGAAATTAGAGGAAAAGGGCTATTATGCGCAATTTTTTGCGGATGACGGAGCCATAGTGGTTAGGGGGAAAGACTTATCCACGCTGTGTTCTCTCATGAGGGGGGCGGTGGGGATAGTCGAGGCATGGTGTAGGCCTAAGGGTCTCACAATAAACCCTAGTAAGATGAAAATGGTGTTGTTCACTCACAAGAGAAAAAGGGAGGGATGGCAATCAATCCACTTTCGGGGAGAGGCCATCGCTCTCTCAAAACAGGTTAAATATTTGGGAGTCATATTGGATGAGAAGTTAAGGTGGAAGGAACACGTAGACAGCGTTTATAAGAAAGCTGTGGTGGCCTTTCACCAATGTAGACAAATCGTGGGGAAGACCTGGGGCCTGAAACCACGGGAATCATGAAGTGGATATACACAGGAATCATCCGACCGCGCATCCTGCACGGGGCGGTCGCATGGTGGAGGGGGATGGAGAAGGGAGGGGGGGCGGATAGGCTCGCAAAAATACAAAGGCTTGCTTGCCTGGCGATTTTGGGGCCATTCCGGACAACCCCTACGAGGGCCATGGAAAGATCCCCCCTTGGACCTTGAAGTCAGGGGTCGGGCACTTGAAGTTGCCTACAGGTTGAGATGTCAGGGAGGCCTAAAGCGGGCCAGGCTGGGCCAATGGGACTGGGAAGGGGAACTAAACAGAGTATCCCCGTCCTCGGCACTTAGGCCGGATTACGTGGTTAAAAGGAATGACTTCTCGACCAAAATCAAACAGAGAGTCATTATGAGAGAGGAAGGTTGGGAATCCCGGCAAGGGGAGCTGGTGTGTTATACGGACGGCTCCAAGAAGGGTCAGGAAGGGCCGACCGGAGCTGGAATTTTCGTGCCGGAGCTGGGGGTGGAAATAAGTATCCCGCTAGGGGGACACACCACAGTTTTCCAGGCCGAGGTGGTAGCGATCGATGCTTGTATTCGGGAGCTACTGAAGCGGAAAGTGACAGGTAGGGCGATCGGTATCTACTCTGATAGCAGGGCGGCGCTGGGGGCGATCACCAAACCCGTGGTGGACTCAGTGGCCGTGGCGAGTTGCAGAGTAGGGATACGGGACCTCCAGGGTGAAGGGAACTCCCTAACGTTGGGATGGATCCCGGGTCATAGAGGATGGCAGGGAAATGAAAAAGCAGACGAGAAGGCCAAGCGTGGCGCGGACCAGCCGGTAATAGGACCTGAATCATCGGTGGGCATTGCCCGCAGGGTGGTCTTGAGGGAGATAAGGGCCTGGGCCAGTGACTAAGCTCTGAGGAGATGGCGGACTGAACCCGGGTGCCGGCAAGCAAAACTGGGAATCAATGAGGAAGACCAGGAAGCTTCGGCATTCGGTTGCTGGGACTAACACGGGTTAAGCTTAGGCGGATAGTAGGGATATATACAGGGCATTACGCCCTTAATAGGCATTTGTCTATCATGGGGGCAGTAGGGGAGCCCGACTGCGAAAGGTGTGGGGAGGCTGAAGAAACCGAGGAGCACGTCGTATGCGAGTGTGACGTCTACGCAGCGGCCAGATACACCATTTTTGGTGACGATAGGATACCCTTCCCCAGCTTCTCAAAGGAGAATGGGACCCGTCTCCTGAGTTTGCTGGAAAGGATAAATAGGGTTGAGGAGCCGTACTAGGCTCTCCCGAGTCCGGGCCCCAAGTGGGTATGGTGTATGGGCCGAAAGGCTTTTGGCACCTTCGGAGTCGGGAGACCGTCCGAGCCCTCAAAAAAAAAAAAAAAAAAAAAAAAAAATCATTGGAAGAACAAAGTCAACAAAATTAAACATTTATAATTCTGTAGACAAGAGAGTCACTTAGTAGCAGTGTTTGGTTCTGGTCAATTTAACCTCCGTCAAAATCTCGGACTCACAAGGGCGGTCGGGGCCGAGACAAACCGAAAATGCCCAGAATGTAAAATAAGTAAAATTTACAGAGTTGTCTAGAAAAAGCCAATTTGGTTGATTATTCGCTCCCTTACAGATCATTTCGTAGGGTCATGTCATTCAATGATGAAATTTCGCTCGTTTGACTTTCACAAAAATTAATTTCAAAGGATTGAGGCCCGTATTCAGAAACCAACCTTAACCTTTACGTCTCCTCGAGTCGATTAATCGAAGTTGCGGTGTACGGAAACCATACAGTAGTCGCATATTTGAGATGGCTCACAACAAGGCTAACATAAATCGGCAACCGCATCACGAATATCAGAAGTGACACGCTTCATGAATCCAAGCATCTGAAACGCTTTGGAGATGGTCACATCTAAAGTGATCTCTAAACGATAATGTTTCATCAAAGATCACCCCGAGATCCCTAACACTATTGAGTCTCTCTAACTACACCATTAATAGTGTAGGCGTGTCTAACAATATCCTTTTTACACGAAAATGAGATGATCGAACATTTGGAAATATTCAAGCTGAGACGATTTCTTTTACACAAAGTACTGAATTGATATCCTGCTGCAACAGCATCCGGTTGCGGAGGCAACCGACCCTGAGGAAAACTTTAAAGTCGTCCGCAAAAAGAAGAAACTTACAATTGCTGACAGCTGATGGAATAATGTTCACAAACAGTAGAAATAAAACCGGGCCCAAGTGCGATCCCTGAGGAACTCCGGAAGTAATTTCATAATACTTGAATGAGGTTCCATTAAACCCAACTTTAAACGCCCATCCGGCCAAATATTGCGCAAGCCACTAGAGGAGACAACCTCCAACACCAAGAAAGCCCTGTTTTTTTCCCAACAAAAGCGCATGGTCCACGGTGTCAAACTCCTTTGCCAAATCCGTATAACACCCGTCAACCTGGCACTCACCCTCCTCCATAGCGCTAGAAACATACTGACGATGAAGCAGCAAATTGGTATCCGTTCTTCAATAATCGTATTTCTGGGTGCCTGAGGAACTCGACTGAGGGGTACACGAGGGAGGTGATGACGGGTTCAGCTCGCACTCGCATTAGTTCAATTTGTCTAACCACATTCCTGACTTTTCCCGGGTTTTTCCGACAACCTTGAAATTCCCTGACTTTTCCCGGTTTCCCCGGTATGTGGCAACCCTGAAAATTTCAAGGCTTTGGTTCACCTAGCAATTTCGTGGGTCAATCATTCAAAAATCAATTTTGTGTGGCATGGCTGTGGCAAATGAACAGTTTCATTGGGTTGGCTCATTGAAAAACCCAATTTCACTATTTCATTGCCTTCAACCCCAAATTTTGTGGATCTATGTTATGATTAACCACAAATTAATTCTACGTTCAGTTTTGGCGGGTTAGCCGGGGTGCTCCCACAGATTTGGGAAGGATGAGCTCCAGCCCTGGAATGGACGTTGTCATGGTATAGTGGGCGTTCGAGAGGACAAACCATGAGTATTTTTCGAAAAGGGGCTTGAGAATAATCATCTTTGTGTGTGTGTGTGGGGGGGGGGGCTAAGTCCCAAAAGCCCCCGCCCCTTAAATCAATCAATGACACTACAGAGTACAAGTACATGTGCTTTTAAAGGTTTCAAAACGCTCAGACGCAACTATAAAAAAGGAACACAGACAAAAATAACTCTTACCGGGTTTTTAAACGGATTTGTATCACAGTTCTCGCAACGAAGGGTAAAGGTTAGTCAACTTGTTCGTTTGCCTTTCAGAGAGTGAGCACTCGCGAACAACTTTTCTAGCTGATTCCTCCGCCTCAAGATATCCCACATCGGCGCAAAATTGTAAACATTTCTAAACAAAAAATTTAATTACGATCGAACGATGTGTAAAAAAATCAACAACAAAAAAAGTACCATCGCCATAGTCGGATTATTTGCTGCGACACAACTATCTATGTAGACGCGAAGCGCCTCAAAATGTGGCTCGCCCAATATTTCGTGCGAGGGAGCCGAAAAAAGACGGTCGGCGACTAGATGAGCCTTTGGAAGCTGATTAGCTGACGCTAAGGCAAAAATGGCGTCTCCGAGCATTTGCCCAGACCATCTAAAAAGAAAACAAAAACCGATTAACTTTTCCACGTCACAGAGAGACTAGAGCCAGATTTTTGTCTTATACTTTAGTCTCGTCTGGTTCTCCATTCTCTCCCAAATGGACCAGACAACGTTGACAACGCTTGTAATGATGGACGGATCGAGCGTCGAATCGCTCAGAGCCTGAGCGGCCAAGTTTAACATTTTCTCCAGTGGTGGCCCTCTTTCGATGTGCTCGAACAGGACTAAATCCCCCCAGAACTTACTCAGACGACTCCAAGACATCTCCAATTCGACGGCGTTCAGAATTTCCTTAACAAAATAAAAATAAATGAATGAATATGAAAAAAAAATAGTTTAACGTTAGTTACCATCATCACATTTGGTTCCGGAGTATAAATATAAGGAACAAGATCGTCGTAAAATACCATAAATTCGTCCAAGGTGCCGGTTTTGAGGAGGACAGTAAAAAAATGACGGCTACAAAAATGGAATCGTGTTAATGTTGAATATTCGAGTTAACCACACAAATGGTGTCAACTTTAAGGTGACTATCAAAGTCCCCCCGTGCCGAAGCTCGGAAGGTTATAACCCATCACCAAAAGTCGATACACTGCAATTTAACAATTACTAATAGCTTGCTTCCTCGTAGGAGTCACCGATGAGGTTGTAATTGTCGCCTTTGTGTAGCACTGAATCGAGTCTCAGTGCCAAATGACGGCTTTTCAACTGATGGGAAATCGTTTCCATGGCTCCACCAAAAAATTTAGTGTCATTAGGATCGACAAGAGTCCAAGTCGATTGAGCCTCCACTTTATTGATGATGTCAATCATGACGCTTTCCGTGTTACGCTCTATAAACAAAAAAAAGGGGGGGGGATACACTTAGTGCTCAAATTTTTTTTTTTTTTACGCTTATACGTACTATCCTTCGAGAAGGCTTCGATCAAATGGTAGAATGTGGCAAGACTGGGTTCAACCCCGACGTGTCTGAATTCGGCGATTAAGTTGAACATGAGCGCGTGATTCATTTTACCGGAATAAGTCGACGCTAAGGATTCCAAGGCACTGTTCAGGATTTTCGTATTTGGTTGTAACCCCTGAGAATTCATTTCGACCAGTAACGACTAAACCCCAAAATATGATTACATGGCGATATACACAGAATGGAAGTAAAAATGAAAGTCGAAGTAATGCTAACCTCAATGAGAGCACTAATAAGATCGAAGCTCTCCCTCAGCGCGCAGGCTTTCGCTATTAGAGCGTTGTAGACCGTTGGGTTCAATTTCAAATTTTTCCTCTTGGCCTCCTCGAATCGTTGCCAACCCAAATCAATTTGACCGTAATTCAGCATACCGGCAATTATGGCGCAGTAAGCTCTTGAAGGGTCGTCGACTCGGGTGATTACGTGAGTAAATAGTTTATCAGCAAAACCACCGTCCCTATAGGCAACATTATTTGTTGGTTTAAGCCGACACCCCCCCCCATTCGGTCACCATCCTACTTACTTCCAACTTTTTTTTTGTTTCTCAGATTTTTTGGTATGCTGCCTAAACCACTGTTCTTCCAGCCATTGTTCAGAAGAGGGCTCGTCACTATTATAGTAGCATACGAGTTCAAGAAGACTCAGCTCAACGTCAGGGCTCAGTTCTAGACCACAGAGGTAGTTTGAGGCTTCGTCGAAAAATGACGGCAATGATAAGTAGAAAAAATAACTCACTTTCTCCCTTTTTCTTCATTAGCTCGTATATTGTCATCGAGTCAGTCAACTGACAACTAAGGATCGTTCGCTTGAGTAAGTCCTCGTTTAAATTACTCTCCTCGGTGTATGTTGGCTTCGGAGCAAAGGCGTCGATAAATGGATCGGCGACGCGGTGTTGAAAAAGCTCTCGATGCTCTGAACGTATCCAATGGGCAGCCTTACGGCCGGCTTCTTGAGCCAAAGCGTATGCTCGTTTGCTTGGGTTCGAGTGCGGTATAAGGTACGGGTCATCGTGGTATTTGAAGTGAGCGGCCGTTGGATCACGTCCGACGGTAGAGCTTAAGGCCTGCCGGACGGGAGAAATAAATTAGTGAAAAAACTATCCGCAAAAATGACCGGTCCCCCCTCGATTCGGAGAGGACTCTTCATTGCACGGGTATGCGCGCCCCCTCCTCCCCAAACACATTACAAAGTTGCTTTAACAGTCACAAAGCTGACAAAAGCTTCGACAATGAGGGGCACAAGTAGGGTTGACAGAACTCCGGTTTTCACCCGGAGCCTCCGGGCCTGGGACCCGATCTCCAGTTTCCAGCCGGGCTGAGAATATCTCCAGGCCAAAAAATCTTTCGCTTTAGTTCAGGAAGTAACAAAAAAATTGAATTATTTTACGCGGGCGTTGTATTTATTTCGGCTCAAACTACAAAAAAGTCCCAACCCTAAGAAAGTTCTGATCAAATATGGGCCTGTCCTCGTCACTTACAGCATGCGAAGAATATATGAAATTTCCCCCAGAATCTGTTTACGCAGCGTATAAAAATTTAAATATAACCTAACGGTCTCCTTTTTCATGTAAAACGTTGACAAATCCCTCCCAGAAAATTGAAACTCGCTGAACATTAACCGGAAAATTAGCCCGAACATTCGTACAAGAAATTGGAGGATTTTTCTTCCCCCATAAACAAAATATATGGCCGAAGACATTACCAATTTCCTTCCCAATAACCCAGGTGGGAAGAAAACCGTTAAATAACCACTGAAATTGCTTATTTCATCATGAAATCCATGGCCTACGTCGCAGTGCTAACACCGGTGTAACTACACATAATATGAGGGCCTTGGGACTTTAATCTCTGACGTTCTCTCAGTTTTTAAACAATCAAGGAATATTATATTTGCGTAGCGTTAAATTATGTATTTTTTCTCAATTTTAGCCATGAAGTTGGCTCCAGAAATCGTGAAATGGTGTTCTCTCAATTTTATCAACGAATGAGACATTTTGCTCTCTAATTTAGCCGCAAATTAGCGTATTTCTTAATTTCAGCAGTGAATTAGCAATTCTTTTCACTTTTAGCCATGAATTAGCATTTTAATTTTAGCAATTTTAGCGCTTTTTATCAATATTAGCAGTGATTCAGCGCTTTTCCTCAATTTTAGCAGCGAAATGTTTCATGTTTTTAGGCACTTATTAATGAGTTTTCTCAATTTCTGCAGTGAATTACCGCTTCTTCTCAATTTTCAAGTTGCCTCCAGAAATAGTGAATTTGGGTTTTCTCAAATTGAACAGTGAATAAGCGCTTTATCTGAATTTCAGCCTCGAATATGCGCTTATC
The DNA here is from genome assembly GCA_038030265.1 of Corythucha ciliata. NCBI lineage: Eukaryota > Metazoa > Arthropoda > Insecta > Hemiptera > Tingidae > Corythucha > Corythucha ciliata. The sequence goes on from CM075937.1 coordinate 46,712,010, forward strand.
TCAACTTCAGCAGTAAATCGAGGAAGTATTCCATTTAGAACTACGAATTAGCGCTATATTGCTTTCAAGTTTAGCAGAATATTAGCGACTTCTTCACATTTATCGATGATTTGTATCTTTTTCTTCATTTTAGCGGTGAATTAGCGCTGTTTCTCTATTTGAGCAGTGAATTATACTAGCGATGTATTCGCAATTAGTCTCGAATTAGCGATTTTCCCAAATTTTAGCAGCGCATTAGCACTATATCTCCATTTTAGCCGCGAATTAACGCTTTTTTAAATTTTAGCCGTAAAAGCGCCTCCGCCAGAAATCGCGGTTCATTGGTGTTTTCCTAATTTTAGCTTTGAATGAACACTTTTAACCAATTTTAGCGGCGAATTAGCGCTTTTTTCAATTTTGACAGTGAGTTAGCGTTTTTTCTCCGCAGGGGTGGCGGATATGGGTCTCAGCTGGAAATTTCGTTGTTAAAGGTACCGAATCCGCGAAGATGGTTCCTGAAAGGGCTAAATCCACGAAATTCCGGGTTCGAATGAGCTAAATTACGCAGTTGAGTGATTATTTAAGTGGGAAAATTCTCGAAATTGCTTTTTGGACAGCGAAATTGCTTCCTTTCTTGGGTGAGTCAACCCCGTGAAATTGGGTTTTGCCAATAAGTAGTAAAGAGCCCATGGCTCTTCATCGAGTTGGCTAAACCCGAAATTATTTCTTTTTGGCGAGCGAATTCCACGAAATTCGTTTTAACAACGAGCCAACCCTCCGAAATTTGGATTTTGAAAGTAGACCCACGAGATTTCTCTTCAAAATAAGCGAATGTCACTTTTTTTTTTTTTTTTTTTTTTTTTTTTTTTTTTTTTTTTTTTTTTTTTTTTTTTTTTTTAAAGGGGGTCGACCGCTCGAAATTGGTTTCCTACGTGCTGATCCGCGAAATCGGTTTTTTGAATTAACAAAACCCGAGAAATTTGGTTGCGCAAGTGCCAATAATCTGGAAAATTCGAGTTCATTCGAGCTCAATGGGGTGAAAGCCGCGAATTGTAGTCATTTCTTGGGTCAAAATGTTTGTTTTTGGCTCAGAATGTTAAATTTCAGAGCTTAAAATCACGGCTGTAAACTTTATATGGACTGAAATTTCGATTATTTGAGCTTTTAGATCAAACTTTGAAGACATAATTCTGTTTTGAAGTCGAACAAGCCATTATTGGATCACGACCAGATCGCGGGTCAAAGTTTTCAGTGTTTTCGACTAACTGGCGGAGGCGTAGAGTTTAGGTTTTCGTTGGAGGAGGGGGGGGGGCGATGGCCAAAATTAGCTTGGCCCAAATCCAGATAAGGGGTGAAGAGGGGTCGAAAACGCTCATTCGGACCTCGCTGGCCCACTGATGAGCAGAGAAATAATGCCAAACCAAGAAAACACGAAACGATCAGATTTGGTCACTTCGAGGGAGGGGGGGGGCGACGCCCCTCAGGGGCTATTTGGCCTTGACCGCCTGCAGTTCACAAGTCAGCATGGTCGGAGGCATTCTAAACCAGCATACAGTTCAAATGGAAGCATTTTGAAGAATGGCCAAAAACGCTCATTTTTAGCCAATTTTAGGAGGGCTGTCGCCCCTTTAAGGACGTTCGCGCCGAAACCGCGGGCGTTTGTCATTTCAGCATTGCCCTAAATCACGTTTCATGCAGATCGGAACACTTTGAGAAACTTTACCTAAAATTTCGCCCACATTTTGGCGAAAATGGCAAAAAAATAAAAATTGGACGAAAACTCGTATATCAGGGTTTCTCATCACAGGGGACCGGAAAATCTAAACAGATTTTCGATCGGACGAGCCATTGAAGTAGTCCTCCCCGTGATTCCGGCGATACATTCCTGTTGGACGGCGGCTACGTTATCATCAGCCCGGTAGTCCTAGGAAAAGCCTCGACGCAGGCGGACCTCGCTGGCCCACGCGAAACGGTCAGTTTTGGTCACTTTGAGGTGGGCTGACGCCCCCCCCCCCCCGTCTTTTGGGCTATTTGGCCTTAACTGGCCTTAACCGCCTGCAGTTCAGCACATTCGGAGGGACTCATAACCAGCGAACAGCTCAAATCGAAGCATTTTGAAAAATGATCGAAAACGCTTATTTTTAGCCGGCGCGGTCACCGTTTGATGGAAGAAATTGTTGAAAATCAGTATAAGGTATTGGGGGGAAAGGGCGATTTCCAAGAGATGCGCGAACTTGTCCCCCCCCCCGTCATTATAAGAAGGTTTATGGTAGATACCCGTCATTAAAATATCAGAAAATTCAGGAACGTCACCATACAGAACGTCCCTCAGACCATACTCCCGATCACTACTAAAAGAGGCTTGTCATTGCCCCTAAAACTGGTAAAAATGATAATTTTGCCTTGACGTTGGTTTCGGTAGATTTTATTGACTCCAAGGCTGCCAAGCACGGCAAGGAGTTTTCGATTACGTTACCACTGCTGTTACGTTCCGAAAACGTACACAAGAGGCCAAAAACGGGTACGTCACAGAGAGAAGGCAGGTCATTGGTAAGTCCCTTCGTAACAAGTTTGACCAAAAACGAAGCTTTTTCGTGGATTCGAGTCTTGTTTTAAAACCTCAAAACTTTTTCCTCATACAATAAATTCGCGCGAGGGTATAAGGGGGGGGGGGAGGCAACAAATTTTAATGGTCCAAGGGGGCATGGGCGTGAAAGGGATGAGAACCACTCGTCGTATATCGCAGAGACGACATAGGCGCACAGAGAACGAATGCACAGCAGATTTGTGATTTCATAAATTTTAGACACGAAATTTTATATCTGAGTGGGCGTTTTACTAAATTTTAGCCATTAATTAGCGTTTTTCTCCATTACAGCCGTAAATTTGCTGATTTTTTTCATTTGTATCCGCGAATTAACGTTTTGTCTAGACTTTATCCGCGAGAACTAGCGTTTTCCCCAAATTTCATCCATAAAATAGCGATTTTTCTGAATTTTAGCCGCAAATTAATTAGTGATTGTTTAGCTTTGTCCGTGAACTATAAATATAGGATTTTTCAATTTTAGCTGCTAAATTAGCTGTTTTTGTCAATTTTACTATCGAACTCGAGATTTTTCTCAATTTTTTATAGCGATTTTCCAAACTTTTGCTGTGGATTAGCGTTTGTCCCAATTTTAGCTGCTAATTAGCCATTCTTCTAAATTTCAGTCGTGAACTAGCGTGTATCGCAAATTTAGCTATGAATTAGCGACTTTTCTCCTTTGTATAGATTTTTGCCGTTTTTCTCAATTTTAGCCCAGCATTGGCCTTTTTTTGTTTGTTTGTATTTTTTTTTCCAATTGCAGCCGCGACTTTTTATACTTGCCTTTTCTGCCTTTTTGCGCTTGTAAATAATCAAAAACCGGGGCGTGACTTATCAATTCACCAAAGTACAGTAAATTAGCGTTTTTTTTTTTCATTTTAGCCCTACAGAGGCTAAAGCTAGTGTCATCAAGATACCGCGAATGAAGCCTTTTTCACAGTTTTAGCAACAAATATTAGCGCTTTTTCCTAACTTTTTGCTACATACTTGCCCTAAGAACAGCAATAAGTGCGCCTTTTCATTTTTACCCGCTGTTAAAGGACCTAAAAATTCTGGGGATAAGCGTGTTTGCTCCAATTTAGCCTCCCGGTTACCTCCAGAAGCCCAGCGAATTCTCTCATTTTAAGCCTTCGGTTATCGCTTTTGTGGGCTGAATCGAATATTCAGCTTGCACTCTTTGCTTATCACCTGTAACGTTTCATTCCAACCCAGGAGTCGGAAAAAAACACTAATTTTTCGATCAATAAGCATTTCGGGGGACTCCTCTCTCCACTACCTCGTTACGCCGCGTGATTCACAGACAGAAATAAGAAAAAGCGTTAAATGACTGCTAAAATTAAGAAAAGTACTAACAAACTACTTCGCGGATAAAATTTCTTTAAAGCTTCCGCGGATTAAATGTAGAAAAGGCGCTAATTAGAGGCTAGAAGTATGGAAACGACAATTTTAGGTATCTGAAGGCAGTCTGTTGCGCTAATTTGAAGCTAAAATTAAGAAAAAACTGCAAATTCATCGATGAAATTGAGGAAAACCACTCATTTATGGCTAAAACAAGGAAAAACACAAATTTACTTTTAAAAAATGCAGAAAAATTGCTGATTCGTAGCTCATTCAGTTATAAAATTGAGATGAAGCGCTGAAGTGAGGAAAAAACGCAAATTCCCGGTTTAAATAGAGAAAACGTCAATTCGCTGCTTCAGAAGGTAACTTCGTGCCAGGAAGTGAAAAAAGTCGCCAATCCAGGGCCAAATTTAGCATGTTATCTAACAAGCGTTAGATAACTCGCGGCAAAAATTGGGGAAAAACTCTAATTCGTGGGAAAATCTATGCTTAGCGGCTAAAATGAGGAAAAACGCTAATTTACGGCTAAAATAAAGATATGGCTAATTGGGTTGTTAATTTGAGAAAGGTTGCTAATTCACAAAAAGTAGAGTTGAAATGGCGAGCTGTGGTACCCAGAGGCAACTTCGTGGCCAATTGCCAATTAGGAAAAAGCGCTAACTTATCGTAAGAATTGAGAATAATCGCTAACTCGCGGCTAAAATGGAGACAAATCTATTATTCGCGGCCAAAACGTGGACAAATAGCTAATTCGTCGATGAAATTAAATTGGAGAGTTGAAAAAACACTAATTCGCGGTTAACATGGAGAAGACGCTAAATCTTATGGCTTAACTGAACGGTGACTCCATGGAGGCGCCAAATGTCTAAGGACGGCACTGGCCCAGAATGTGTGGACAGATGAGTTTAAAAAATGAATGAGCGAAGTATTTTGACCTTTGGATTGACAAAAACATATAGACAGAGAGCCAGTGAAAAAAAACGGTGGTCATAAGTAAATGGGTCTAATGTGTCTAAATTTATAGTACTAGTTGGTTTGAAGAGGGAATGACAAGTCTGGCAGCGATTTGCCGGCCGTGACATAGGTATTTATATCACCACATAAATATGTGAAAATGTGATGAAAAATTTCATGATTAGTAAATGGCTGATTTTTGGTGAGGAGTTAGGGGATGGGTCCTCGCACTCGGAAACCACAATGGCAGACGGTTTGGAGTTGACGAAAAGGGGGGCAGACGCCCCCGAAGGTAAGAAAAGTGGGGGACATTTTTTATGATTAGTAAATGGCTGATTTTTGGTGAGGATTTAGGGGATGGTTCCTAATACTCAGAAACAACAATGGCAGACGATTTGGAGATGACAAAGGAGGGGGCAGACGCCCCCAAAGATGAAAAAATAGGGTGGACAGCATTACAGAAAAATGCAGGAAAGTAGGTACTCTTACGAACATTGGTATAGTTAACCATCTGTATTCAATCTTTTTTAACGGGAAATAAGCTGATTGATACATAGCAACGAATCATGAATAATAGATTAAATCTGATGTGGTAACACAGGAAAAGAAAAAAAAAAGTGCTAATAATAACGCACCAAAATGAAGAGAAAATCGTTCTCGGATTATTGAAAAAAGACTTTCAAGTCTGAAGGTACCTTCATTCTCATAAACAGCAATTTCATAATATTTAAAAAGAAAAAAGCACGGTTCAAAGAAGGAAGAAGGTTACAATTTCACACATTTCAATATTCTTCGTCCTCTTCATCCTCGAGTTCACTGTCTGTTTCACTCCCTGCAAAGAGAATTGGTACCACATTAATTGCAGTAGTATGAGAATTGGAAAAGAAATCGAAACCAACAACAAGTTAATGAGTGACAATTACCATCTTCAATTGTTGAGTCCTCAGAAGGCTGAATGATCACATCCTTGACCAGAAGGGGGCATTGTTCTCCTCCAAACCAGTGCAGTTTGTATCTGCCCTCGTGCTCCGTCCAACCGTAGTTTTGTGGGTTTAGTGCAGTTGGTTGCTTCAAATAAGCATGCCTCCACAAAACGGCAATGTAATGAGACCTCTGAATCTGCTGGAGTAGCTCTGAAGCGCAGGGGGGAAGGCTGGTGGAGTCAAGGTTTTTGAATTTTTTAAGGTAGGGCTCACTCTGGTGACTCATTTTAAAATTTTTTGAGAACATTTGGAACCTGGCTTTGTTCACATTGTCACACTGCTGTATGCCATAGATCCTGCACACAAATTTATTCAGGATTGAAACCACTTCATCTTGCGCAGATTCAAATGCAGTGGAGTCGTTCAGTTTGGCAAGAGCGCTCTGAAATTCACTGCTTTTCATCAGAATTGAAAATGGCTTATTTTTTCCTTTTTTGAAGAAACAGGGATTGTAATCACAGCCTGTTATAGCGTGAAAGCCAAGGAGTGCTTCGCAAAGCGCCTTGCCTAAGTTATCGTAGAGCATATTGACGTCAATGTACCTTCGATTATTGCCTGCTCCGGCATCCATCCAAAGGCGCAGTGGATGATGAAAATGGTCCACGTTGCCCAGAGTGATGATGAGCACATCAGTATCTGAGCATTTTATGACCACATTTCTTCCTGCCTCGACCTGGCAAAGGTGGTAAACAATTTTGGTATCAGCCTCTTCATGGTCCTCACATGTGAAGTGCTCATCTATTGAAGCCTTGATTTTACCTTCTACTGCTTTGAAGATGTAACATTTCTCAAAGTTGAGATATACTTCTTTGTTGCCAATAAATGGAGCAACTTCTTCAGTAGCCCAGTGTAATATGAAGAATCGTACCAGAGCTTCTTTGAACTTGGGGTTTCGGAGTTCTTTACTGAAATCAGTCAGTCTGATTTGATCAGGTCCAGAAATGGAGTAGCTGCGGGCCTCCAAGCCACTTCTGCGCTCTCGCTCTTCATCTTTGATGCTGGGTGATTTGTATTGATCGAATATGAAATGGACTTGTGATGTAGATGACAGACAGGCCATCTGTAGGAGATTCTTGGAAATGCTTCCAAAGGTTTTAGGGACCTCTTTCATGAGATGGAGCATGTAAAAACCATCAACAATATGTACGTCAACTTTTGGTGGTGGGTTGCTGGTGATTCTCTTCTCCAACAGCTTCAACAAGGAAGATTTATCAGTTTTACACATAGTGCCATCAAGGTGGCACATTGACATAGGAGCAGGGGTCAAGGGATATGACAGAGCTTTGGCAACATCTATATGCTCCTCCAATGAGACTGCCAGCATCCGGCCAAACAAATCTCGTTGCATTTTCACTTCTTGAACTTTCCAACCCACTTTGATAGTCTTCTTAGCCGCGTTGCATGCAAAAGTGGCAAGCGCATTCTTCTTGATGGGTTTCTCCAATCGGTTAGGATCCTCTGCACATTCCTGTATAAATGTTTCTCGCTGAGCTTGGCCCAGACTCTCCACACTCAGTAAGAAGTTGGCCACAGAATCTGGTGCTGCTTTCCCAGTGGCCAAGTTGTACATTATGTCATGCTCTAGCAGCAAGTCAAAAGGATTCATTGTGCTTTCGACAGTTTGTAGAAGTTTTTGAAGTTGGGTGATATTCCTGGAAATGTTGGAAGGCTCCAGTTCAGCTGTGACGTCCTGAGGTTTCTGAAGTCCTGTCGTTTCATAAACATGGGATATTATTGCCGACCTTATGGAATGGCTCCTTGCCCATCGCTGTCTTGCTGATATGGAATTGGTAAAATGTGTTACACCAGTCAGTCTTCGTGCTGCATCAGCGTTCACTGCTTGTTCCAGAGTCAAATCAATGGGTTGTCTGGAAAATGGCTTGTCAGTGCGTTTCACACCAAAGGTGCCTTGTTTCATAGACATTTCAAGTCCAGGATGAGTTTGATCGACATTCAGCAGGTTTTCGATATATCTGACAAGCCAACGAGCGTAATTAGGTTGGTTGAAAACAAAGGAGAGGTTGGACAATTTAGGTAAAATGTGCTTGAACAGCTCAAAATCCCCACATCTGATGCTCCTTGACAATATGAGGTAGTAATTTATAAAGTTGACAAACATCATGTAGAAAGCAGGTGTTTTACCGTGTTCTCCTCTCAGTGTTGAATCATGGTAGCAGAAGTACTGACGAATTAGAGTGCCCAAACTGCCATCTTCTCTGCAATTTATTGGACCCTTTTCTTGGTTTTGAATTTTGGTGAGCTCGATAACCACGTCTTCCTCAACTTGAATTTTTTCTTCTTCCAAGAATGCTCGGAAGTGCAGAATTTCCAAGGCCAATGCAACCAGGGGATACAGTCGCTTGCATCTGTTGAAATGCTTACCTAAAATCAAGCCATTGACTGATCCACCTGCAAGGAGTTCGCTCTGAACCATCAGAAATGGCTGTCCACAATCTTCAATGAATTTGCCAACGGCTTTGAAAAAAGCCATCATTATGTGGAACGCCCCTAGGTGAATAAACACTCTGTTAAATCTTTCTCCCTCACACTTCTGTATTTGAAGTGCAACTTTAGCAATAGCCAGATCATATGTCACTTCACAGTACCTCTGGCCGCATTCATCGGCAATCTTGAGCACCTGAACTAAGGTTTCTAATACTGCAGCAGTCTCTGTTGGGGAAACATTGATGGGCGTGAGGTATGTGACTTTTTGCTTGTACGAGCTGTCCTTAACATATTTGCTGTTGAAACCAACCCACATTGGAGTATCAGGGATTCCAAGAGCATGTGAGAGCATCCATATTGCATCTAATTCTTTAGTGAGCGCCAATTATTCAGGGGTTGATAATCGCTTTTCATGGTCTCTTGGCAGTAGGGTGTCAACAAGTTTAGGTTTTTTGGGGTAAGGCGTTAAATCTGCAGTTATCACATCAAAACTTCTACGCTTCCTCTTCCCAGTATCATCTTTTTTGACAGAGGTTGAAGGAACATTTTCAAGAGAGGTCGATGGAGTACCTCTGTTCACATTACCAAGGCATTGTGCCAATTCATCAGGTTTACAAACGGCATTTTGGAATATTATTCCTACAGTGTCGTGGAGTGTATCTTTGCCTGAGGTAGTTTCAACATACCTGTCGTAGTTGTCGTAGGCAGCAACAGTGTTCAATCCAGGAGAAAGTTGGATTCCTTGAGGACATACTCTTGAATGATCGGCTGAAGCGAAGGTAGCTTCAGTCTCCAACTCTTCTATAACGTTATAGCTGCAGCAGGCTCCGTAACGATTCAGAATATCGATAACCTTGCGACTGCTTGTGAGACTTTTAAGAGCCAAGCCCAGCACAATATGCTTAGTTGTCTTCACTCTCCCACAGCGAACAGCATATATGATATCTTGGGCGATAGATTCCACCTTTCGCAAAGTGCCTTGGCTCATCCTTCGTCGGGAATGCACTCCACCCAATAATGTTGTGAGAAAGTCTAAAATCTGCTGTGGAATGGTGCATTCTCCATTTATCAAATCATCTGTGGTTGGCGAGTCAGGAATTGGTTTTTTTTTTTATTTCAAAAATTGTCTGCCGCAAAGAGAGAGCAGTTTGCTGGAATGGATCTTCTTGTTGAAGTTGGTTGAATATTCCTTCATCAACAATTACATTTTTTGGAGCAATTATGTACTTCCATGAAATGGAGAGACTTTCGTACTGGTAGTCGTTATCCTCTAATATCCTTGACATAATTGTCCTGTAATTCTTAAGTAAGTATGTCAAGAAGAAACAGTTTTGATTTTCAATCACTTCTGCATTAATGAACGACCACAGCTCATCTTCAGTCTGCTTGTGGAATTGCCGACATTTATGCCAATCACTTTGATCATCTTTCTTGTTCATTAATCGCTTGTATTTGCTATCATATGAAAATCTGCACTGACAGTGATATATCATGTTTTTTTCACCATTATTTTCAATCCTGAATACAAGTGCCTCATCATTCAGGCTGATTGCTTGCTGTAGAGCCTGTTGCCGAATTTGACTATCAGGCCCAGCCCTGTGCAGCACCACATCAACTCCTTATTTACTCTCCATCTCTTTCTGTTACAAAAAATGCAAGATTGGCTTGCCAATTCAATTAGTGAGTCTTCCTGTGACAACTCGGCTGCGCCAAATTCCCTCGACTTAGTTGGTGTTTGAGTACTGTTGTCTGACATCAGGGGTGAGAGGCTCCCTGGGGTCTTTGAACCTGTTGCTGTTGATGCATGCTGCTTAGTTGGTGTTTGTGTTACCTTTTCCAGGAATGAAGGGGAAATCCTCTCAGGAGTCAACACAGTCTGCGTCTCACTCGTTACTGATGGAGGGAATGGATCGGGGGTGACGGATGAAGATCTTGCACTCTGCATTTCCTGGGACATTGGGTCTGTGATCAGGAGTTGAGGGTTTGATGCTGCAGCTGGTTGATCATGTCCTGAGTCATAGTACTTTTTTTGCAATGCAGTAAAGCTTCTGTAGCACTGAGAATGGTAGCCCTGACTACAGTCTACACTTGCTGGCAACGATAAGTCACTGTACTTTAAATTATGTTTGCGACGCAAAATTTTCACTTCAGGGCACTTCTTCAATGTTTTGTCACTGAACCGAATTGTTTTCCCCCCCCCCCAACTTCCGCACAAAAAACACAGGGGTTTGTATCCATTTTGGGCTTCCTATTTCATTTTCACACTGAAACAGGTACCTACAGGTATAATACTCAATTTCTCAAACTCACCTCATATGTTTCGCGTAACACGGACGGAGCACAGATGAATTCCACAGCACGGGGTCGTATCACGAACCCGTGTGAAAATGCCGCAAGATGCGGTTGCTATGATGGGATAGTGTTATTTCTTATTCGGCGTCCTTAGATACCGCTATCGGCATTTTTTCCCGACCGTTCGTAATAAGGCCCCGAGGAGAAATGGAATAACTACGCAGTGAGACCAGCCAAACAATTAAGGGAGGGGGATGTGTCCAAGGTCTCGTCTACCTGCGTGCTCGTATTTCGATCGTAAAAACGGAAGGAGACGTGCACTGCTGTCCACTTAGCCGAGTTTTCAAAATTAATTAGTAGGTACCTCGCACAGAGACTCGCCTAGTAAGCAGGTAGGCACCGTCCGACCTTCATGGATCCCCGTTTCCTCCAACAGAAATAGCATCAAAAATTGATTGATTATTTCATATAGCTATTTATGAGAATCACGGGACCATCTGACTTGAATGTCCTTTTCAACAATCCGAGAACGATTTTCTCTTCATTTTGGTGCGTTATTATTAGCGCTTTTTCATTACTTTTTCTTTTCTTGTGTTACGATCATATTTAAACTATCAATCATGATTCGTTGATATGTATCAATCAGCTTATTTCCCGTTAAAAAAGATTGAGTACAGATGGATAATTATACCAATGTTCGTAAGAGTACCTACATTCCTGCATTTTTCTGTAATGGTGTCCACCCTATTTTCTCATCTTTGGGGGCGTCTGCCCCCTCCTTTGTCATCTCCAAATCGTCTGCCATTGTTGTTTCTGAGTATTAGGAACCATTCCCTAAATCCTCACCAAAAATCAGCCATTTACTAATCATAAAAAATGTTTCCCACTTTTCTTACCTTCGGGGGCGTCTGCCCCCCTTTTCGTCAACTCCAAACCGTCTGCCATTGTGGTTTCCGAGTGCGAGGACCCATCCCCTAACTCCTCACCAAAAATCAGCCATTTACTAATCATGAAATTTTTCATCACATTTTCACATATTTATGTGGTGATATAAATACCTATGTCACGGCCGGCAAATCGCTGCCAGACTTGTCATTCCCTCTTCAAACCAACTAGTACTATAAATTTAGACACATTAGACCCATTTGCTTATGACCACCGTTTTTTTTCACTGGCTCTTAGTCTAATATGTGATGGAGTGAAAATTGCTTGCAGATTGGCCCTAAAAACATGCTCGAGAAATTTCAGTTTGGCCCCACCGATTTAGGACCTCTAACCGCTTTCAGATTAGCCCTTTGGTCCAATTAATCCAGTTTGGTCTGTTATGTTCAAAAAGTGTAGATTGGCCCTTTGTATGTCTTCCCAACGGCATTATATGTATATCTCCGGAGCCTTGGCTCTCTGGCAACCCTAAGCGCAAGCGACAATGTTAATTTCCCCGACAGCGACATGTTAAGTACCGTAAACGCTAAAGTTAATTTTGGTGTACACGTTGCTAGGATGGTAAACATTTCGTTGGTTGAAATGTAAATAACGTTAACGTTAGCGGAGCTGTTTGCAAAATCTCTCTATTTTCGAGGAAACGTAAATTGGCCCCACTTAAAACACTTGAAGAAATACGAACAAGACGACTTACCTGTAGAATATCTGTCGGTTCTCTACGTATCCTGCGAGGGATTTTGATATCTTCGCTGAAAAGAAATTTTGACTGAGCACGAGTTCCATGGGTCCTGCGAATCAGAGAAAACGTTTAAGTTGACGAACCGGCGTCAGGGGAAACCCGAAAATACTACCGAAGAAAATGCTTCAAATTTGTCCACTGTGACATCATTTTATGGGCACCTTTTTAGGTACATTAAACGAATAGTAAAACGAAAAAGATTATAATGAAAATTAAATGAAATAAAAATTCAACTCAAAAAATAATCAGCACACCACTAAGAAAAAGCAGACAAGATACACTAACCTGATAAAGTGAAACCTCTCGCTAGACTACGACATGAGTTTGATTTTATTTATCTCATTTCCACAGTTGGAGACACGTCGACTGAATTTTCATTTTTCCAGCTCTCTTCAGTGCCCCACTTTGTAGAAAAACGATGAATTGTAATCATTCAGAGAGGTAATTGCCTAATAAATCCGTAAGTAGCCGCTCACATTGCAATTTATAAGCGTGAATTCTTTAACTTGGAAAGCTGTTAGGACCGTCTTTAGCGTTCTCAAAATCAAAATTAAACGTTACAGGTCTGTTCGAGATTCACGCACCAGGTTTCATAAGTCATGCTGTCTCCGCTTCCGTTTAGAATGCCGAGCTGGGAGGGTATAGTGGGATAAACCATTCAACCTTGTTCATGGGGGAGGGGCCTGTGACGATGTTGAATGGGTTGTTTGGGGAGGGGCAACTGGTCAGTTCGGCATTCTGAACGCGAATGAACAGTGGTTTTTTTTTTTTTATTGTGTCGATGTATCGAGGTCACTCTGATAATCAGTGTATCGAGAGAGTCTGGGATCATAAGAGGTAACGAAACCTGTGTGCAAGGGCCAGTGCAAGTGCAATGTTTCTTTTTCTTCAGATTCACTCGAGGAGTGTTCTTTATTTGTTCCACTGAACAGTGCTCGGGGGGGTGTATTTAAGTCTGAGTCATACTGGGCTCTTTGAAAAACCTGTGAAGACCTTTCTACTTCAATTTCTACTAGTTTTTATTTGACGCAGTATGTTCAACAGCTAGCCAATGTCAAAGACCGACAACGGTCTCTCATCATTTTTGGGGGAGGGTGACCCTATCGTCGTTGCAACGGCCGCCGTGACTCAAGCCGTTCAAATTCCAGGCTCGAACGTTGAGCCCCCCGACGAGGAAGAAGACGACGACGACGAAGAGGAGGAGCAAGACTCCGTCAACAAAAGGCGATTACTCGACAGGGAGTCATCATCATCATCGACCGCGGTGTACCCATTGCCGTCCGTGACGTTTAGTCCGGGTTGCTCGACGTCAACGGCCGTGACTACAACACCGTTTACCGCCGGAAGTGGAGCTGGCGGTGGTGGTTCGACCTCGAACGGCGATCCAAGGCACTCGGTCGGCGAAAGGGAGCCCTTGCTTTCAAGAATGGAGCAGACTGCGAGTCACGTCAATTACTTTCCCGGTAATCGTCTAAAACTTTTTCTTGGATCTCGCAACTTGACACCCTTTTGTTTACACAATATTGCTCCCTCAACAACGTTTTTTCAGACGATCCAGCGTTTACGGAGTTGATTCGACAAGCAGCACCTGTTCTCAATATTAGCCGTAAATCATCCAGTGGCGGCGGAACCGGGGGGGGGGGGCAGGGTGGGCGCCCCCCCGGAATTTAGTCTGGGGGGGCGTCGCCCTCCCCAGGCTTCAATGCCAATCTTCTATCCCGAATACTGCACCCAAAGTTCTTATTCTATCCTTCTCGCTTCTTATTCGAGGACCAAGCGACCGTCACTCAGATCGAAAACCCTGGATCATTTGCGAGAAGATGAAAAATAGCAATGCCTAGAACATTCGGCCCCCCCCCCCATCTTTCACTTTTCTGCAGACTTTTTGTTAGGTATATTATTGATTCTTCTTCTACACTTTACCCCTGCCATCTGGCAAAGGAGGGCGATCCACCTATCGGCCACCCTCCCCGGAGAGGGTTTTAGCCCAAATTTAAGCAATATGAAGCACAGGCGTAGCAAGGGGCGTGCGACGTGTGCCAGGGGATCTCTACCATGGGGGCATCAAACCCGCTGTTTTGTTATGCGATCACCGCTACCCAGTGGCGGAACAACACTTGTCCGGGGCCCGGGGCGGAAATCTCTAGGAGGCCCTTTAGTCTCTAATTAAACCGTAAATATACTTTTTTGCAGCTTTGAAGTATATATTTTCCTCAATTTTAGCCACGAAATTGCCTCTAAAGTGCGTTTTCTCAATTTTTTTCCGTGAATTAGCTCATTTTCTCATTTTTAGCTGCGAATCGGCGCTTTTTACAAGCTCTTACCGTGAAGTTGCCTAAAGAATCCGCAAATTAGGTAGCGTTTAAGTGCTCTTTCCCAATTTTATCCGCAAATTAGCAATTTTTCTAAATTTAAGCCGTAAATTCGCGCTTTTCTCCATTACAAAAAAAAACCATTCGTGTTTTTCTCTATTTATTACCCTCGAATTAGCGCTTTTTCACAGTTTTAGCCGCTTGAATTAGCGCTTTTTCTCAATTTTATTCCCAAAGTTCCCCAAGAAAGTGCAAGTTGGGGTATTCTCAATTTCAGCTGTGAATTAGCCTTTTTACCCCCAATTTAGCAGTGAATGGGCACATTTTTTAATTTTAGCTGGAAATTATAGCACTTTTTCTCGATTTTATCTGCAAAATTGAAATGTTTTGTACCTTAGTTGTGAATTAAAGTTTTCCTCCACTTTTAGACGCAAATTCGCGTTTTTCTCTATTTCACGCCGTGAATCGCAGCGCTTTTTCTCAATTTCAGTCCCAGCCCCAAGAATCCGTGAGTTGGCGTTTTCTGTGAATTCGCGCTTTTTCCCAATGTTTAAAGCTGCCAAATTGTAACACTTTATCATAATAGCGTGTTTCTCTATTTTTAGACTCGAATTCGCGTTGTTCTCTTTTTTATCCTTGAATTAGCGTTTTTCTCATCTTTAGCGCTTTTCAACTTCAGCCTTAAAGTTCCCCCTAAGAATTGGCGAATTGACGTTTTCTCTCATTTTCAGCTGTGAATTAGCGTTTTGTTTCTCAATTTTAGCAGTAAATTAGCACATTTTCTTAATTTTAGCTACGATTTTTAGCGTTTTTTCTCGATTTTATCCGTAAAATCGTAATTTTTCATACCTTAGCTGAGTTTTCCTCCACTTTTATCTAGACGCGAATTCGCGTTTTTGACTATTTCATCCGTGAATTAGCGCTTTTTCTAAATTTTAGTCCCAATGTTGCCCCGAGAATCCTTGAGTTGGCGTTTCTCCCTCTTAGCTGTGAATTCGCGCTTGTTCTAAATTTTGAAAGTTGCTAAATTTTAGCACTTTATCACAATTTTAGCTGTAAATTAGCGTGTTTTTTTTTCAAGACGACGCGAATTTGCGTTTTTCTCTTTTTCATCCTTGAATTAGCCCTTTCCTCAGTTTTAGCTGCGTAAATTAGCGCTTTTTCCTAATTTCGCCCCAACAATTCGTGATTTTGCGTTATCTCAATGTCAGCTGTGAATTAGCTAGCGCTTTTTCTTAATATTAACAGCCATAAATTTCAGCAATTTTTCTCAATTTCAGCCGCGAATCAGCGTTTTACTCACTTTTACAAGCGAGTTTAGCCATTCGTTTTCATCTTATCTACTTGAAAATCCCGATTTTTCATCTTCAAGCTATTCAGGGGCCCCCATCCGAACCCCGGATCCGGATTTCTAGTAATGCCCCTACCTGCATTCCCACACTTTGCTGTTTTATTTGAGTACGAATGATTATCGTTTATTATTTAAAACGAATACTTGCCATATTCTTGTGGCAAAAAAACAACTAAGAAATCAATAATAGTATATGTATAAGCAGGAGCTAAAGTCGTGGCTCTAAAACGCCGTAAAATTTGCCGCGGTACATTACATTACAAGCCCGGCGGGCGAGGCGAGGTAAATCCCCTTCCTACGAGTGATGTACGACTTTTTTCACGCGACAGCAAGGAAATGATAAAACTGACTTTGACAAATTGACTACTGACTTCTCGTGTCTTTAGTTTAAGAAGACCTTAAACGAGGTTATAACCCGAGTTCATTTACTCTCCGTACTAGGACGGAAAATATTTTCTGGACTAGTACAGAAAATTTCTCGAATGTCACTGTGCGGTAATGGTCAATTTCCCAGACATTTTTGGGTACAGAAAATGACTACTTTCGGAGCATGTCGCTTGAAAAATACTTTAGTTCCTAGGCATGAAAAGAGACACTTTTGGGACTCATTTGCGACCGTAAAATTCGGTTTTAGTATCATGTGGGATAAAAATAAAATATTATTAGTCAAAAACCTATCAAGAATCAGGCCGTTGTATACCACATTTAAATCATTCCCTAAATGCTGAAAATTCAAGACTATTGGGCACCTCCATACAATACCTTGCCTCCTCTATTTACTTAAAATTGAGAACTACACTACACTTCACCTTAGTTTTCACCTATTGATGAAAACTAAGGAAGTGATGGTAGTGTTTTCGCCCCCCCTGAACCAAAATACTTCCGCCGCCACTGAAATCATCGTTTTTTAACCTAAAAATTCCTATTTGTTCATCTGTAAGATTTTGGGGACCCCCTTCTGGATGGTCGTGGTCTATAGGAAGATCCGCCCCTCTCGCCGCTACATGTGTACGCTACTCGAACCACAAGACGTTCTAACCACACGAAAATGATTTAACCACAAAATGCTCGAACCATAAAAGTCTTGAACCACAAAATGCTCGAACCAAAAAAAGTCTTAATCACAACATTCGAACAACAAAATGTTCATTTCACAGACCGTTCTAAAGCCGTGCTAAAGCCATGACATTTGGTTTCTCATCAATCGCAAATCGTCGAAATTTGGATTTCGAAGGAGCCGAGTGCAATAATTTTGGTTTTGAAACAGCAAAAATTGCCGTAAAATTGGGGTTTGAAAGACTAAAACCTACGAAATTTTGTATTTCAGAAATCTAAAATTCCTAAAATTTGGATTTGAACACCCCGAATCCAAAAAAATTGGGTAATGAAAAAGTGGTGGGTTTAAAATAGCCTCAATTGCGGTAGTTATTTTATTTTATGAGAGCGCATGACGCGCAAGTCGTTAGAAGGTAAATGAAATAATACAAAATGAAAGATTACGATAAAGAAATGTAGCGTTGTCTATGTAGAGCAGGGCCGGCCAACCTTTTTTGGTCGTGAGCCATAAACCTGGTTGTAAGAACTCAGGTGGGCCACCCATCCTCGCAACCCCCCCCCCCCCTCTCATCGAGTTCTTAGCGAGGACGATCGAGATCTTAGTGGGTGACAGGATTGCTCTGAAACAGAGGTCGGCCAGGTTGAAATTTGAGTTTATCCAGGCGAAGCGGAAGGCATGCAGCTCCTTCCTTGGTAGCCTAGACTACCGCAAAGACGGTCTCAAAGCCCATAAATACGTCTCGAAACTGAACAACGAAGGGAATGAGAGAAATCACCCATTGGTCGACGGTGATAGGGTCATAACCGACGAGACTGTCATAGCCAAGCATTTTTGCCGCCATTATTGTAAAGTCAGCAACTTCAAGCCTGCTCGCCGACATGCACTACCCAATGTAATCCTGCCGAACACGGTATTAGAAGAAGGAGACGACGAGCTACTTAACCAGGAGTTCTCCACGGATGAGCTGATGGTTGCTTTGGGTAATAGCAAAAAGAAGAAAAGCCCAGGCCCAGATGGTCTGCTCCCGGAGTTCCTTGCACAACTCGGCGACAAAGCTAAAGAAACCCGGCTTTGCCTGATCAATTTGGTTTGGAGAAAAGGACTGCCCAGCATGTGGAGAAAATCAGAGGTTATCCCTATCCTGAAAAAAGATAAGAGCCCAGACCGACCCGAAAGTTATCGGCCTATTGCCCTTTCAAGTGTGTTGTGCAAGCTAGCTGAAAGGATGGCCCTGCATCGTCTGCAGATCTTCTTGAATAAGCACAAGACCCTGTCTAACGCTCAAGCTGGATTTAGGGCAAATAGAAGCACCATGGAACATGTTATTCGCTTGGCGGAAGAGGTTAAGAATGGTTTCCAGCGAAAGCAGAGCACGCTGGCTGTTTTCGTCGACTTCAGCACTGCTTTTGATGTTGTGTGGAGGAGGAGGCTGCTGGAAAAGCTTATTGACAAGGGGATACATGGTAGAATGTACGGCTTCATAAGGTCCAAACAAGGTTCAAACAAACGAAGCAAGGTCTACCGCAGGGGTCCGTCCTCAGTCCGACTCTTTTCAACTTGATGATTGACGACGTGGTGCTCGAACTTCAAAAAATACCGGGCCTCAACTGTCTTCTGTACGCCGACGACCTTGTGGTCTGGGCGACAAGCAGTTCTATCCCGGCACTAGAAGAATGCCTCAACAAGGCAATGAAAGCCCTCCGGGCCTGGGCCAACAGTAATGAACTTCGAGTAAACCCCAGTAAAAGTAATTTCCAGCTGTTCACGCTCTCTACCAAGCCCCCTCCCGTCTCCCTGAGGTACGGCCAAGAACCCATTGAGAAGACAAATGAAGCCACCTATCTGGGAGTCACGTTCGACAACAAGTTGAACTGGATAAGGAATGTGGAGCGGCTTCAGGCCAAGGGAGCGAAACGTACCCAGCTACTGAAGCGTCTCACGGGAACAAAGTGGGGCGCTCATCAGGATCTGCTAGCTCTCACGTACAAAACGTATGTTCGTCCATTGATGGAGTACGGGGGGGAAGTGATGATAACAGCCTCAGCAACAACCCTAGAAAAGCTGGACAAAACGCAAAATGTTGCCCTGAGGCTAGTTACAGGAGCATCCCAGTCCACCCCCATTGCAGCGATGGAACTGCAGACCGGAATTGAGCCCCTTAGCGTCCGAAGAGAAATCGCAGCAGTAGCCATGAAGGAGAGGCTCCACAGACTTGAAGATCCATACTGGCAGAGGGAGGAAGTGGTGTCCCAGAGACTCTATACACAGCAAAACTTCTCCTCAGTTGTGGAAACCATAGAGCGAAGACATGACATCACCCCCGGTCCTCGGGAGACATTCCATATTGAGGGTGAGCTGACTTCGTGGCGCAGGGCAGAGGGCAGACTTGACCTGACCAGGGATGTGAAAAAGGGACAGTCATCCATCTCTGAGCTGAGAATGGCGGCTCTGGAGACCCTCAATGAAAGGTACGCTAACCCCCTATGGCTGCGAGTATATACAGATGGTTCCGCTAAAGATGCCACGAGGAACGCTGGTGCAGGCGTGTTTTCCTCCGCCTTCCAGATCAAAGCACTAGTTGGAATTGTTGCCACAAATTTCGACGGGGAGGTCAAGGCGATCCAGTTGGCGCTGGAGGAGTGTCTGAAACTGGAGCAAACCCCTGATATAGTAATCCTGGTCGATTCCCAAGCAGCCATCACAGCCGTTACAGGATCTGGACAATCCGGAGACTCCTCGACTGTCCGGGAGTGTAGGAGATTGGCGGATGTACTGCTTAAAAAAGGTAGCCGTTTGACAATCCAGTGGGTGCCCTCTCATTGTGGCCTGTTTGGAAACGAGATGGCCGATCGGTTGTCAAAGGAAGGCTCGGAGATGACCCAACCAACCATCCCAGTAACGCAGTATGCCGCAAGAAGAGATGCTCAAAGAAAGATTCTGGGGACCCTGGCTACTGAGCATGCTGAGCGCGCTGGAGGGAAGAAATGGGAATCCCTAGCAAGAGGTGGCGGTCAAATACCAGCGGATCTTCCCAGGAAAGTTGGAGTTGCCTGCTTTCGCACATTGACCGGCTATGATTTTCTCCAGAAACATCTGCACAGGATAGGCGTGAAATCATCACCAGATTGTGAATTGTGCGGGACCGGTGAAATGGACGGTGAACACCTCGAGACCTGCAGAGCTCTACAGGATGTGAGATCCACACTGACCGAAGATGACGACCGCTTCCACCGGACTGCAAAACTTTACTGGGCTGCAAGAAGTCGGATGGCCGAAGTTGCCTCACCGACACGGCGTAGTTAAAAAAAAAAAAAAAAAAAAAAGAGATCTTAGCAAAAGGCCGTGACACTCTGAATAAAACGCACTTGGGGCGTTGGGGCCTGTTCAATAACTTCAATAACATAAGTTAAACACAATGTATGGTAGCGTTTTCCATTTGCACATGAAATGTATCCTGGGGCAGCTCATTGCAGTGCCGGCCCCCGGGTGAATATTTCACCCACGCCTCCGTGAAATTGCCTTCAGGAGCCGCGAATTAGCGTTTTTTTTTTTCCACACTTCATCACTTCTTCTTCATTTCATCGGTGAATTAGCGATTTTTCTCCATTTTAGCCGTGAATTAGCTATTTATCTGAATTGTGCAGTGAATTCGTGTTTTCCAGAATTCTCAATTTTCTCTGAATTAGCTAAATTTCTCCAATTAACCCCCCAATTATAGCAGCAAATTAGCCTTTTTGCTCATTTTAACCGCTAATTGTGGATTTTTCTACGTTTTATCAACTAATTAGACTTTCCCCAATTTTCGCCGCGAATTACGTAACTCTTTTCTGAAATTTTGTCGTGGATTGACGATTTTTTTTTTTCTCAAAAAAGTTCTTTTCATCGTCAAATAAACATTTTCGCAGTAAAATATTCAATTTTGAGGTGAAATCGTAAAAGTTTTGGGACAAAATTGCCAGTTTTGCACTGACTAGTGTAGTATCGGCTTATTTGGAAACAAATCGTCGGTATTGTGGTGAAATCGAAAGGTATTGTAACGAAATCGTTGGTATTGTGGTGAAATTTGTCAGTTTTGTGTTGAAATCGTCAGACTTTTCAAGGAGTCGTAAGTTTCGCCGTGAAATCCATCCGTTTGGAAGAGAACGTCTGTTATAGTGTGACATTGTCAGTTTTGGAGTAAAAATTTCCACAGTTTTGGGGTGGTGCCGTCAGTTTTAGTGTGAAATTGTTAGTTAAGGGGCATATCATGAGTTTTTTGTTGATGAAATCGTTAGTTTTGGGGTTAAAACCGACAGTGCTTAGGTAGTATGACCAGTTTTTGTAGTGAAACTTAAAAAGAACACTTCAGGTTTGGATTAAAATAGTCGGTTTTGGTGTAAAATTGTCTTACATTGGAACATATCGTCAGTATTGTAGTAAAATCGTCAGCTTTGTGTTAAAATCCTCAGAGTTTTCAAGTCAAAGTCGTCAGTTTTGGAGTGAACTATCAAGTTTTAGGGTAAAATGGTCAGTTTTAATGTGTTGTGAAAACTTCATTTTAGGGTAACATTTCGGCTTTTGCGTGAAATTATCTCTTTCAGAATAAAATCTTCATGTTTGGGTTTAAAAATGTCAGTTTTTAACATTTTTTGTGCAAGGCGATGAAAAGTCGGACACCTTTAGAGTGCTAAGCCGTTCCTACAAAAATCAATATTACTGGGGAAAACATTGTCAGTTTTTGGACCGAAAATCCTAAATATAGAAGGCTACAACGGTAGTTTCCATTGAAAATGTTAGTTCTCGACGGATTCTGGCTTTTTTTTTTTCGTGAAAATTCAGTTTCCTGGGAACAATTTGACGATATAAAGCGTCTATAATCTGAGTAGACGAATCTCTGACATCTTCTGCTCACCCCTAGAACAAGGGCGTGCTACGCCCCTGGTACCATTGACTCGTTTCTAGCACCCTCTACTTGTACACTCGCACAATACAAGTCGGCTAAGAAGGCTGTGTCTCGTTCTGCACTGTTTCCTGGCTGAGTTGTGAGCTTTGTAGGCGACCAGTGACTTTTCAGAAGCCCAAGAATTATCGTGGGATTTTGGGTATTCTCAAGCCCCCACCCTCACCCTTTAAGAGAAACTTCCCTCTGAGTGCTTACTAATTTCTGGTTGGGAGGGATGTAATTAATTAAACGACGGTCTTTATTTTATTATTTCGCAGAAAACTATAGGCGTGTTCAAACCGAAAGACGAAGAGCCGTACGGTCGACTCAATCCAAAATGGACCAAATGGATGCACAAATTGTGCTGTCCCTGTTGTTTCGGCCGGTCCTGTCTCGTGCCCAACCAGGGCTATCTGTCCGAAGCGGGAGCCTCGCTCGTCGACCAAAGACTGAATCTTCGCGTCGTTCCGAAGACGCGCATCGTCAAATTGGTTAGCGAAACATTCAACTATCCTCGAATCGATCGAAGTAAATCACAGTTCAAGCACGCTCTCAACGAGAGATTTCCCAAGCTGGGTAAACATTTCAATCGTTTAGGTTTGAGGCCTAAGGTGAGTTCGGGGGGGGGGGGGGGTGTCCCGACCAAGTTGGTTCGTTTTTCCTATCCTACCTTGTTTTGTTTTGTTTCATACAGATTGGCTCGTTTCAAATGTTCGTCGAAGGTTTTCAGGACGCCGAATACTGGTTGAGAAAGTTTGATCACGAACCGTTGGCACCCTCAATTCAACGGAAATTTCAACTTCAATTCGAACGCCTCGTCGTTTTAGACTATATCATACGGAACACGGATCGAGGCAACGACAATTGGCTCATTAAATATACACCGCCCGTTGTGCTCAATCAACCGAAAGGCTCAGGTGGCCTGTTGATGACAAATGGCGGCGGCAGCGGTGACGCCGCCACCACTCCGAACAATGAGGAGGAACTGAAGGATCCCTGCTCTTGGGCCGTTGTCGGAACGGCCGATATTAAAATCGCAGCGATTGATAACGGCCTCGCGTTCCCGTTCAAGCACCCAGATTCGTGGAGAGCGTATCCGTATCACTGGGCTTGGATTCCTCAGGCCAAAGTTTGTTTGTTTTCTTTTTTAAATTTTCAAAATTCGGTTTGACGTAACATAATAATTTTCTTTACATCTTCGAAACAGACACCGTTTTCCCAGGAAACAATAGATTTAGTCCTTCCGTTATTGGACGACTCAAATTTCGTCGAAGAGCTTATTGATGATCTTAGAACACTTTTTAAGGTGAACTTACTTTCAAGCGGTGGAAGTAAATTTTCAGTAAAACAAATTCCTGTCTTTTCTCGCGCTCTCTAATTTGTATTTATTCATTTATTTGCTTACAGAAAGATAAAGGCTTCGATAGCCACGTTTTTGAACAACAAATGAGCGTCATGCACGGTCAAATTTTAAATCTAACGCAGGCCCTTAAAGAGAACGCAAGTCCTCGGGCTCTGGTTCAAAAACCAGCGATCCGCTTAGAAAGGTCAGTATTGTAAATCACTTGAGTCATTTTCTATTTATTTTATCGCGCACTGTTTCAACAACAGGTCGTCGCCAAGGGTTGGCACAGTGTCGCGATTTCGTTCATTTTCCGACGCTTTGTCAGAGAATGTGCAAAGTAAAAGGCCGCTGTTTCCATGTTGCTGACATTTTTTCTTTTCTCTTTATATATAAAAAAAAAATATTTTTCGTATTTCCGGGGAAAATCGCTCATATTAGTTATTTTTATGCGTGAATAGCCCGTTAGCGATGTACGAACATTTATTTTTTATCTCACTATTATGTTATAACACGTTTTGTTTCACTTTCGCTCTATTATTGTGATTGTATTAGTTTTTTAAGGATTCGTGCCTAGTCTCCCCCTCCCCGCCCCTTCCCCGATTCCACCGCACTTTTCACCAAAATAACAAACTTATCTTGCCTCATTCTACTGAGATTTCTTAAATGAAAATATCCCGATGATTTGTTGAAGAAAAGCCCTGTTTAATCTCGTTTAATTTGTTTACGCGTCTAATCAGTTTTCTTGTCCACTTGCCTTACTATTATTTTTACACGCGCGTTTAGTTTAAGATTCGGAATTAATTTTTCAGAATGGAGCAAAAAAAACAACGTTGTAATTAATAATAATAGAAAGAGAAATATATTATATAAAATCTGAGTTCAATTTTCCGTTCGTATGCCTCCCAATCGGTTTGCTTCCAGCCTCCGTTACTGTCTTTTGACGACACGGTTACTGTCATCCGCAAGGGGTTTTGGTACCACCCGAGGCACTCCCCCCTCTCTCCCACCGTTACATAAATAATTGATTGTTCGTCTATGTTTCTTATACGCCTTTATCTTTCCATTTAGAGTGTTTAAGATTTGTGTTTTGGGCTCTACCGAGATTACTACGGACAGGGGCGGATACACGGATTGGACCGGCCCGGGGCACTGGGAAAATATCGGCCTGTTATGTAGGAGGTGAAATAAAATAATAGATTTGAGTTTGATTTGATTGTTTTATTTTAGCACGCATAATAAGTAACGGGGGCAACCGTGATAGAACTGAACTGGAGTAGAAAAAAAGGAATGTGTGTCTGTGAACAAATGGACAGGGTGAGGGGGACGGATAGAAGAGTATAAAAGAGGTGGGGATTTGAATCAGCAGGATGTGACTTGGCTATACCAAGATTATTTTTACTAGATTATTTTTAATTTTAAAATATAACAGTTTTCCCCCCGCAAAAAAAATTGATTCAAGCGTAGAAAAAAAAAATGAGTAAAGCGTAGAGAAAAAAATTGAATGCTTAAAAACGATTACATGTTAATTGGTAAAAATAATTGATGCATGGTAGAATTTTTTTTTTTTTTAAGAAAACTGAGCTGAATCTTTTTACTGAACGTTTTTTTTTTTCTTTTTTTTTTTTTATTATTATTTATTTTTAATCACTGAACTTTTTATTTATTTATTGATTTTTCACGAACTGATCACTCAATGACGTAATCACGCAGATGTTCAGGAGGTCGTCGTTGACGGGTAGGACGTCCGGAGCGTTCAGGCTCCCTGTGGGCCGTGGTGTCATCCGAGATCTGAGCAGGACTTTGCCCAATTTCTACGGGTCGATAGAAGGGTGCGTAATTTGTGAGGCACTGCCCCTTGCATGATGAGGAGGGGGCCTCGTCGATGTTTGGTGGTAGATCAAATGTGACCTTTTTCGTCGAGGAAGAGCGGAGTTGGTCGATGTGGCGCTTCAAAGAACGGCCATCATCGAGTTTGACGATGTAGTGAATGCGGCCCAATTTCCGGGCGATGACTCCGAATATCCACTGAAGTTTATTGTTCCGAATGACTCTTGTTTGGATTCTTTCCCCTATTGAGAAGCTGCGAGTTCGGGGCAGAATTTTGATAGATGTTTTTTCCTCTTGATAAGGGCGTAGGGCATCCAGTTTGATTCGAATTTTCCGGTTCAAGTATTGTTCGGCCGGAGATAGCCCTGTCGATAACGGTGTGGCCCTGTATCTCAGTAGGATTTTTAGGACTTTCTGTTCGAGACTGAGCGCTTCGTTCTCCATTGATTTTAAGCGTTTTTTGAGAGTTTGCACGTTTCGCTCAGCCAGACCATTTGTCGCTGGGTGATATGGGGCGATGAATTTTTGGTGAATTCCGTTTTCCTGACAGAAAGTTTTGAACACGTCGCTCGTAAAAATTGTCGCGTTGTCGGATACCATGACCAGTGGGTAGCCATGGAATGCAAAAATTTCGTTCAGAAGATTTATTGTATTCATTGATGTGGGCGCTTCTTTCAATATTTTGATTTCTGCCCAGCGTGACTTAGCATCTACCGCCAGGAGGAAGTGGACCCCGTTCATGGGTCCGGCGTAGTCTATGTGAATTCTCTGCCAGTTGGAGGTAGGCTCTTCCCAATGATGGATGGGGGCCTTAGCGGGGGTTTTCTGGGTGAGGGCGCATTTTTCACATGCTTTGACCATGTGGTCGATGTCACGGTCGATAGAGCTCCATGTGCAATAGCGCCTTGCGAGCTGCTTCATTTTAACAATCCCAAGATGGGTGGCATGAAGTTCTTGAAGCACAGCTGGTTGAAGGATCCTTGGAATGACGATTCGATTATTTTTGAAGAGAATTCCTTGATCGAGAAAATAGTCGCTGGCCACAGGGTTTGATTGTAAGTCTCGTTTTATGGTCGAAAGCTGTTCATCTTTGTCAGTCTCTCGGCGTAACACGTCGGCGTTAAGGCTGTCACTCGATATTTCAAAAACGGATGATGAACAGACCTGGTGGATTTCCTCGTTGATGAGCATGTCGGTTGACATGTGGCCTTGGATAATAGGAGCTCTTGACAGGCAGTCCACATGTTGATTTTCACTACCTTTTTTGAAAATGACGTCATAGTCGAATCCAGAGAGAAACGACGCGTAGCGTAATGGGTCTGTCTAAAACGCGGATCAGCAGATCTGCGGATCTGCAAGATTAACACCTCGCATCTGCAAATCTGCAGATTAACACCCCAAATCTGTAGATTAACACCTAAAGTTACGTAATTCAACGAAAATGAGACTACAATTGAAAAAGAAAGTTTAAATAGACCAATAATAAGCACAACATTACCGATCGAATTTTAATAAGACTATAATTAAGCGCCACACTCGAACAATCACTTTTACTTCATTCTTTCAGACTTCAATTGCATGCAATAGACAATCATACCATTTACAAAAATATGCTTCAATTTTGACGCTTCCTTGTAAATACAACTGGCACTACCCCCGTAACGCGCAGATCTGCAGATTCATAAAAGCCTGCAGGTCGGCCACTTAGCGTTAATAATTAAGCCTCAAAATGCATAATAGAGCTAATCCAACAATTTAAGATAATTAACCTCAATTTTGACCCCTCCTTGTCAATGCAACAGACACTTCCCCCCGAAGCGTGCAGATCTGCAGATTCATAAAAGCCTGCAGATCGGCCACTTAGCCATCTCATTGTTGGATTAGCTCTATTATGCATTTTGAGGCTGAACAATTAACGCTAAGTGGACGATCTGCAGGCTTGTATGAATCTGCAGGCTGCGGGGGTAAGAGCTTGTTGCATTGACAAGGAGGGGTCAAAATTGAGGTTAATTATCTTAAATTGTTGGATTAGCTCTATTATGCATTTTGAGGCTTAATAATTAACGCTAAGTGGCCGATCTGCAGGCTTTTATGAATCTGCACGCTACGGGGGGAAGTGCATGTTGCATTGACAAGGAGGGGTCAAAATTGAGGTTAATTATCTTACATTGTTGGATTAGCTCTATTATGCATTTTGAGGCTTAATAATTAACGCCAAGTGGCCGATCTGCAGGCTTTTATGAATCTGCAGATCCGCAAGCTACGGGGGAAAGTGCCTGTTATATTTACAAGGAATAAGCGTCAAAATTGAAGCATATTTTTATAAATGGTATGATTGGCTGTTGCATGTAACCGAAGTCTGAACGAATGAAGTAAAAGTGATTGTTCGAGTGTCGCTTAATTATAGTCTTATTAAAATACGATCGGTAATGTTGTGCCTATTATTGGTCTACTTTAACTTTCTTTTTCAATTGTAGTCTCATGTTCGTTGAATTACGGAATTTTAGGTGTTAATCTGCAGATCTGCAGATGCGAGGTGTTAATCTTGCAGATCTGCAGATCCGCGTTTTAGACAGACCCTAGCGTAATAGCCACGCAGACGTCATTTGTGGCAAGGTGGTTTTTCGATGGAAAATTCGAGATAAAGCCTGGTTGTCGGTGATGAGCGTAAATTTTTTTGCGTACAGGTAATCGAAGAAATGGTCAATGCCAAAAACAATGG
Organism: Corythucha ciliata; assembly: GCA_038030265.1. Lineage (NCBI taxonomy): Eukaryota > Metazoa > Arthropoda > Insecta > Hemiptera > Tingidae > Corythucha > Corythucha ciliata. The sequence goes on from CM075937.1 coordinate 46,739,804, forward strand.
CTAACGCTTCGCGGTCAAGTTGAGAGTAATTTTGTTCAGTTTTGGATAACGAACGGGACGCAAAAGCAACAGGACGATCTTCTTGATCCATCGTTTGCGATAAGATGGCGGCAATCCCAGTGGGACAGGCATCGGTCGTTAGCGTGACGGGTAAATTCATGTCGTACGGCACGAGCACACGTTCACCGGCAATTTCGGTCTTCAGATTTTTGAAAGCCTCTTCGCAAGCGGGTGACCATATAAATTTTTGATTTTTTTGTAGCAGCGGGGAAGTGAGGGATGCGGAATTTTTGAGGAAACGTGAGTAGTACGTTGTCATGCCTAGAAAGCGGCGAAGCTCCACGACATTTTGAGGCCGGGGCATCTCGATCAAAGCCTTGATTTTCGATGGCGACTTGTAGATTTTTCCCTCTTTGATCAGATGACCGAGATACTCGATTTCGGTCTCGAAGAAAACACACTTGCTGATATTTAGATGTAAGTCGTACTCGGTAAGACGCCGTAAGCAAGCAATTAAATTTTTGTGGCATTCTTCTTTGGTGTTCCCATGGACGAGAATGTCGTCAAAATAGGCGAGTGTCTTTGGGACATCTGTTAAAATTTGATCAATTACCCTGCTGAATTCAGAAGGAGCGGTCTTTATGCCGAAACTCAATCGATGCATTTTTTAAGTTCCGCGATGAGTTGATATGGATTGAATTTGACTACTTTCCTCGTCGACTTGGAGGTGAAGATAAGCTTTGAAGAGGTCTAAACGACAGAAATAACGGGAACCTTTGAGGCTGTTGAGAATGTGATCGATACGTTTGATTGGATAATTTGAATTGATGAGTTTGTCGTTCACGCCTGGCTTGTAGTCCACGCAAAGTCGGACTGTTCCGTCAGCTTTTGGTATCACTACGAGAGGCGATCCCCAGTCGCTGATCGGTGATTTTGTGATAATTCCAGCTTGTTCGAATGTGTCGAGTTCTTTGTCGACTTTTTCGCGCAACGCGTAAGGCACGTTTCGATGCGGTATATATTTTGGTTTTGAACCTTCCCGGAGGGCGAGTTTGATGTTGATATTGGGGACACATCCCACTTTTTGTTCGAAAATTGCAGGAAATTCCCTCTCGATGTCCTCAGTACTGGTGAGAGAAAAAACAGGAGCTTCCGTAGCGCGTTCAGAAGCCTCTTGATCGATGGAAGTTAGGTTTATTTTTAGACGTCGTATCCAGGTTCGACCAAGGAGTGGGTCAAAACCGTCTGGAACGATGTATAAGTCTTCGAGACAAGATATGCCGTTCAGTTCGACGCGGAGTCTCACTTTCCCGAGAGGACGAAAAAGATCCTCTGTATACGATTTAAAAGCAATGGTTGAAGGCTCGAGGGACTTGTTAAGTTTCAAGGCATGAAATTTTGATGCCGGTAAAAGTGTGAACCCTGCGCCGGTATCGACTTCAAATTTTTGGGGAGCCCCTTCGATGTTAACTGTTGTGAAGAATTTTTTTGAATGCGGTTCGCTGGTTCGGTCGTAAATATTCATCACTTGATATACACCGAAGTGTTCGAAATTGTCGACTTGATGAGTGCATGAGGATCTTGAGTGTGCTTGTTTCGTTTGAAGTTTGCTCTGAATACATACTTTGGACACGTGACCCATTTTTTGACAGGATGAACACGTTAGATTCGCTCTTAGCGTTCGGCAATCTTTTGATAAATGGTTGTTTCTACCGCAACGCAGACAAAGGTTGTCAATACCTAAATCCTTGAAGTTTATACGAGGACGAGCCCTAGATTGTGATGAGCGTCGTTTTGGGTCACTCGATTTTTGATTTGACGCCGGTCTCGATTTCCTCGAGTGGCTAGGGAGGTGATTGACGTGCGACCCGCGTGATATCATCGACCGTGTTGATTGATGGGGCGTTGGTCAATGGTTTCGATAGTTCGCGGCTGTCTGCCTTTGAGACTTCGAGTGCAAGAGCCTTTGATACCAATTCATCGAAGTTTTGAAGACCAGACTGGAGCAGGTGTTCTTTTATACTGCAGTCCTTTAGTCCTCTGATGAACTGGGCGCGAAGAAATAAGTCCGCGGCGGAAGCACTTTTACCACACGCGCACGGTACCGAAAATTCACATTCGACTAGATCGCGGCGAAGGGACGCGACGAATTCGGCGATCGATTGTGTCTCATTTTGATAAATGGAGAGAAAAGAATGTTGTGCCACGAGCACAGTCCTTTTCGGAGCGAGGTGTTTCTCTAGAACGTCGATGAGAGCAGAATAGCCGAGCTCATCTGGTGTCTTTGGGGCGACCAAGGCGGCGACGATGTTGTAATTTATAACGCCGATGGAATTTATATGAGCATTTGAGCGCTTTTCTTCGAGTCCGAATAAAGGTCTTTCATTTTGAGATAATTCTCAAAACGTTGTCGATAGTATTTGAATTTTTCCTTTGACGGATCGAAGGTTTCGAAAGGCGGGACACAAAGAAGTGACGGTGTTGCCGTACTCGCGGGGGCGGCAGCCTTCTGTTGAGCAAAAAGCGCCTGGAGAATCCTCCCCTGAGTGTCCATAAACGTTTTAAATTGCTCAGGGTCCATGTCGCCGGAGAAGAAGGTATCACCTCGTCGCCAAACTTATTGTTATGTAGGAGGTGAAATAAAATAATAGATTTGAGTTTGATTTGATTGTTTTATTTTAGCACGCATAATAAGTAACGGGGGGAACCGTGATAGAACTGAACTGGAGTAGAAAAAAAGGAATGTGTGTCTGTGAACAAATGGACAGGGTGAGGGGGACGGATAGAAGAGTATAAAAGAGGTGGGGATTTGAATCAGCAGGATGTGACTTGGCTATGCATTACTAGATTATTTTTAATTTTAAAATATAACACGGCCCAATATACATAATATGTATACAGGGTGATTCATGAGGAATTTGACACAATTGCACTGGTGATAGTGCGTACCTGGACGCACAAAAACGTCATGTAGACGCATAACCGAAAATGCTTTGGTTACGAGCTATGAGCATTTTTCTAGTTTCATTAGTTTTTACAGTATTTGTCGTGTTCACGGCATCGTGCAGAAAACCCGCCAAATACAAATTAATATTATTTTTATTTCAAAGAAAAAGATGATAATGAATTTTAATTGTCAATTTCAGAAAAAGTTTCCCGACGATTATTGACGACGAAATTGATAAGATTAATTCATTGACTGATGTGAGAAAAACGGCCCTCGAGCTGTTCCTTTATTCCTGCCTATGCTGAATACTGCTCACACCTCAGCCTCTCGTCCCAGGAATACTTTAATACCTTCGCGAAAAATACGTATACATTTACTATCTGAAATTTTTACATCTTTTTCAATTGGCTCGTCAACTTTATACTTCTTACTTAGCGCATATAACAATTATCTTCTACTTTAACATTCCAACTCATTGCATACAATTTTCTTAATTGTCGCATTGATTTGAAATTCATCGAGGGAGATTCAAATCTAAATTGTAAGTAATAGATGGAGCTCGCCCGCACTTACACACTGTGAAGACGATTTAAGATCATTGTATTATTTATAATAATAGCAATGACATGGACGATAAGGAATTCCTGTTTAATTTCTGACAACAATTATCTGGACTCTCGGGCTTCCAATGAGCGAAATAAGTCTTTTTGCCAACAATTAAGCGTATTGTCTCGAGAAACACACTATAGGCAGATAATCGCGTGTCTTAATTTTCGCAGCCTTCAGCTGCACCTCGCTGCGTTGAAAATTATTCTTCTATCCACCGCTGCACTGAATTACGCGTCAGATACGTACTGCGCAATATATCTGCAGCGTATCTTTTTAGTGACATATCAAGTAAAGAGAGGACCAGGCTTTCCGAAGATGACTTCTCACAACAGCAACAGCTAAGCACAAATATGGGATATTTTTTACCTCAAGAACAACTTTTTCACTTTAGTTTTGCAAGCTTGTTCAAGTTCTTGGCTTCAATATTACTTTTGTGATGCTTGTTTTCAAAAGTACACATGAAGTGCATTCTTGTGCATACGTAGAACATCACAATTTGTTTGGTTATATGCATACGATGGTCTCTCGCGTTACAACCAACTAAAGGCAAAGGATTTGAAGAATCCTGCAAGGCCCAGATAATTTTAAAAAATGTTTCGGCGCACAAAGGATCCTCGGCTTTAATCGCGGTAATGTGGTCCTCGAGATGCTGAAGTAAACGAACAACTTCTAAATTGGGTTTCACAAGCACCACGTGTAAATCCCTCTCCTTGAAGTAGTCGCTCACTTCATGACCATCGTCCGTAACCAAACATCGCTTACAGTCCTCGCAATTAGTAAATGAGGACGCTCGTTTGGTTACGTATCCTGCGAAATATTCAGCGGAGTTCGTGTATTTTACGAAGCGAGCGTCGCCTGCTCCGAAGTCACCTAAATGACGGCTGATGAGCTTGGCAGTCTATGCCAACAAATAATAATACTAATAATCTTACTCGCACTATCCAAAATACGATCCAGTGTAAAATCAACATGAGATTTCCGGTCAGTAACAATGGATGTGTCGTCTGTTTGTGTTACCAGCGATTGAAAAGCCTCTTCTACTTTAACGTTGCTGCCTTTCGGTGGCTTTATCAAGGAATACACGCTCAACAATCGAAAAATCTGAGTGAAAACTGTGGGGCTAGGACGGTTGTTGCAACCACTACTCGCTCTAACCATGCCGAAAAACCCCTGAGACATGAAATTTGTCGTAATTAGAATTATTTCTTTAGAGTGATGGATAGTAATTACTTCTAAGCGATCTTGACTTAATCTTGATGTCATAAGAAACGTATTTCCGTGTTTTTTGAGCTCATCAAAAATTGATATTGCTGTATTCAGAGTGACGACAATACCAACTGAAGTGCTGCTAGTTAACACGTTTTCACTAGTTTCTTTCCACTCGACAATGTATTTTAAAAAGCGTTTCACTGTCTAGAACACGTCAATTAGTTATAGAACCGTTTGATAATGTTCAATTATCACAAATAAAATTAATTATAAAATTTTGCAATTATTGATCCTTTATTCAGAAATGTCCCTCTTCATTTTCTACTTATGAATTCTTTTTATTAAGGCTAAATGTCCCTTTTACTCGAAGTTGTTTTACTTATGTAATACTGTAGTCGCATGTTCTCTCATAAGATTTTCCAAAGGGATATGGTGAAAAAACTTGTAATCTTTATCCTACTCACGGTGCTCTAGATCCATTCATAATTGCAATGTTGTCCATACCCCGTCGTATATTCCCAGTCGCAGACTGTCAGTTGACAAAATTATATCCTGTGATTGACTAGGTAACCATAGTTCTTTTACGTCCAGGTGGTATATGTTGTTGTCTCTCCACAATAATTGTTTTTATTTCTTCCTTGGTCTTGGTCTAATCGATTTTCTGCCTGCCTAGGCAGTCAATTTCGGACCTTGTAACAGTTTTAGCGTGGTCCACGTTGACATTGTTCAATCCCCGGTTTGTACAAAATTCATTTGAGGTGAGGATGTTTTAGCCTAATGGTTACTGGTAACCAATTAATTAACTTTCCAGCATTTTTCAAGCAGCTCCTATGAGTGTTCACCGACAGCTAGTTCTGCTTTCATCCTTTTTTTTTTTTTTTTTTTTTTTTTTTTTTTTTTTTTTTTTTTTTTTATTTTTTTTTTTTTTTAATTTAATTTTCTACCAAGTGCCATACACGGTCAAATAATACAGATTTTTCGTACAGCAAAATCGCCAAGTTTATCGCAGAAATCGAGAGAAGACCTGCTCTCTTCAACAAAAAAAATTGAACATTATAGAAATTTGAAAGACAAGTGTGGGATACAAGCTGTTTTGACGAGACCCATTTCACTACAGGAGACTGGACACGCGATACTTTGAACGCAAGTAAGTTGAGACGGTTTTGGTGGCGGCGAGTCACGCGTTTAAAAAACGCAAGTGTGTTTGGGCCCTAAAAGTCCCCGGATGTCCGATGTGAGCGGGCTGTTGGAGACCACTAGGAAGGTCACTTGTTTCGATTTTTCATAATTATATCCTAATAGTTTCTAACTTACGTGACTCGGAAATATTGGAAAATTGTGTTAAAAATCACCATTTTCTGTTTTTTTTTTCGACTTTTTTACTTTGTAACGACTCTACTTTTAGTATCTCACTTAGTTCTCAGAAAATAAGTTGAAGAGCGTTACATTTCCTTTGAAATGAGCCCTTTTCGAACATTTTAGACCAATGTAACCTCAAGTTACAGCCGTATGAACCGACCAAGTCTTTTCATTTTTAACAAATCCAACTACAAAACGGTAAAAATAACGGGGGTCTATGAGCAGTACAAACCCAAGCTATATGTTCAAGCTTGATCATACTTGCTGATTTTGCCCGGCGTTGGATAGTAGGATTTTTTTTAAATAAAAAAAATTGGTTAGTTCATACGTCTGTAACTTATTGCTACGTTGGTGTAAAGTGTTCGAAAAGGACTCATTTCGAAGGAAATGTAATGCTCTTCAACTTATTCTCTGTGAACTATCATGAGAAACTGATAGTGAAGTCGTTACAACCAAAAGAGACAAAAAATGCTGAAAATTACGTTTTTTAACCAAATTTTCACGTAAATTGGAAACTATTAGGAATAATAAGATGTTCCTAGGGAAAAAGTTTTTGAAAATTTTGTCAGCTATATATTTCAAGAAGAAGTCCTGGCGCTACGAAGTGTGGGGTCCGACATAATTAGGAAAAACCGAAACAAGTGACCTTCCTGGTGGTCTCCAGCAGCCCGGTCACATCGGACGTCCGGGGACTTTTAGTATGTTTACCTCCCAACTACTCCAAACAAAGCGGAAAAATAAAAAATCATTAAACCGACAACGACGTCTACGCTCGTTTTTCATCATTCATTGACTGGACTAATTTTTAAAGGACTTTATTTTACAATAAAACAAGTTTCATGGCATAAATTTCATTTATACCTACGATACGAAATCTGTTCAAACTTATAATTATGTACATCATGAAGTTTGAGTGGGTGATCGTATGAAAAGCGATGTTCTGTAAAGGAATTTTTAGTACGGAGGATCATTCGTCAACTGAATTACCAAAATAAAGGTAAATAAATTGAAATTGATAAAAGAAACGTCAGTTGTGTTGCCAACATTACAACACAAAATAGTCGAGCATGAAATGTAGCACATCACTATTGCTGTTCGCAGACCAACTATTAGGAGAATTTGTTTTTAGTGACAATAGTATGATGATTGTTTTCGGACTTGTGAAGAGGGAACGACCCGAGAAAAGGTAACAGTCGAAGAGAATTACCTTTTTTCGCCCGGATGTCGTCCACTCTGGCCTAAGCCCTATTGTTTGATTTGTGGGAAGCTATTGTGATGGTTACGCGAATGCTGTATTACGTTATCAGTCTATCTAGCCTATTTCAAATGGGTCCTGCAATCCAATAGTTTTAAAAATTAATAAAAAAAGACAGGGCCGGATTTTCTTTGAACGGATCTTGTTTTCATGAGTTTTGTTCACCAAGCTATCACGACGGCATGATTTTGGAAAATATTTTACTTCCTCATTCACATGCATTCTTAATAATTCGCCTTTCAACATTCAAGGCATAAAGAAACGAATCGATGTTGGCGTAATTTCTAAATAAAAAATTAAAACCCGCCATATACATAATATAAGGAATTACCTCGACTTCAAAATTGTCATATACGACAATTCTTCTATGAATTTCCCTCAAATCCGAGCTGCATTGAAGGTAAATTATCCCTCTGCCAATCTCCCAATAAACAATCGATTGTCAATCCATGATTTTCGGATATAAACGAAATTTGTTCGAATTCCATTTGAGTCGACCCGTGTTGGGTGGGATTGTCAACTGCAATAGAACTAGTCACAGGCTTGGTTGCCTGTTAAAATAATGTGATTTCATAATTTTAATAATTGCTGGCGTCAAGCATAGTTTACCTATGGTCATTACTGAACAACTCACCTTAACACCTTGATGTCACCATCAGTTTCCTTTGTACAATGGGAGGTGGCCTCCTTTTACTCACTCCAATCAGGGAGTTATGACTTTCTGGGAAGACTCTGGGGATCGCCCCTTCTTTCAACTTTGGTCTACCTCTCGGAAAGAGTTTCACTTCATTGTTTACTAATAACTCATAGTGAGTCTCTATGTCGTCATCCGCGAAATGAAGGGAAAAAATTAATGATTTTCTACTAAGCATTCGCCCACTTTTCAATCATCAGCGGTTCCTGAAATATGATGAAAATTTACTATGAGACTTATGCTATGAGGGGCTTGTTTTAAGATTGGATTTAAAGATGGTATCGGTATTCTGTAAGAATATGAAAATTTTCATTCGTAGTCTAGCAAATTTAGCAGTGCTCGTACAATTGGGGCTTTGGGGATTACCTAACGCCTCTTTCACACTATGAGAAAAAATAAGACTGTTTCGGTTAAGGACATATAACTCCGTGGGGCTTTCCGTGAAGGTTATGCGAAGGCTGTTATTGCGTCATCAGTCTATCTAGCCTATTTCAAATGGGTCCCGCAACCCAATAGTTTTAAAAATTAATAAAAAAACGTCTGCTAATGATTATAGCACAGTGCTTCCTCGCTTTTCACCCCCTCCCCCTTGTACGATTTTGACGAAATTGATAGGGGACCCTCTGCTAGCCAACACATATATTCCCTGAAAATTTCATCAAATTCGGATAAAAACTATGGAAGATATGCTTGTTACAAGGATTTGCGGACAGACAGACAGACAGACAGACACGAAACCGAAATTGTTCAGGAAGGTATAAAACGTGAAATGCAAGTGGAAATTTCGATTTTAAAGAAGAAGAAAAAAATTTTTTCCTAAAAGTGAAAACAATGCTTCCGTAGCTCGGAAGCAAAATATAGGGCCTGATTTTATTTGAACGGATCGTGTTATCATGAGTTTTGGTAACCAAGCTTTTACTACGTTACTTCCTCATTCGGGAAATCGTTGATTTCGAAACGCGAAATAGATACATTAGGCTGGCAAAGGAGTCTCCAGTTGCTAAAAATCGAAGGGTTATTGCTAACCGAGTCGCTGTCGGGACGCTCTTGCGAAAGTTGGTGTCTTTTTTCGAAACATTTGCATGTATTTTATTCAATAAAAAATCGAAGTCCGATTGCGACATCCGATTAAAATTCTCGAAGAGCCGGGTGTCATCCGTTCTCAAATCTGCTATAAACTGGCTGGAGTTTCTTGCTCTTAAGAACGAAGACACCCACATCTTATGTCTTCTCCTTTGCCGTTTCTTTTCCAGTTCGTTTAAAATTAATGCCGAAGCAGCAAAAATAGCAATATTTGTCAAAGGTGCCATGTTTGAATCAAGAAAGGCGAAGGAACCCCGACAAATTCAATAATACTAGTTCGTGCAAACTTAATTTTTTTTTTTGAAACAGATGCCATTTGCAAACTTGTTTACAAACATTTGTAAACGTTTGCAAACCCTGTTCGCGAACATTGTTTCTGAACGTTTGCAAACGTTCGCGAGCAATGCGCGTTCAGTGGACACGCGGCTTAATATCTAAAATCCTCTTGCTCTGCTTAAAGTAAAGTCTCAATAGAGATCAATTCACAGAAACAACCTTAACTTGAAATAACAGCATAATATCATTTAAGTTTTCGAAAATTCCTCCCCTTCGTGGACACACTTGGACGCTATTTTCTGCAAAGTTCTGGTGGCTCGACGAATTTCTGTATGTCGTTGTCTGATCACCTCACAGGTCAGGACTTTGTTGATCAGCTCCTCGCTTCGTATTCGTATACCATTGTATTCATCAACAGTACAGTACCTCTACACCCCCCCCCCCCTAACAGTACTGAGACCCTATTCACTATGATTATAAGCGCCGGTGCTATCCACCCGTTTTGTCGACAAATTTTTTTTTTCACTCTTTCAACACTTCAGAGCTTCTTCTCAATTTCATCGGTGAATTAAATATTTCCAACCGCGAATAAACGATACGTCTCGAAGCGAATTTGCGATTTTTCCCAATTTGTGCCGCGAGTTAGCGATTTAATCAATTTTTGCATTAAATTAGCGCTTTTTGCTAATTGGCTGTAAAGTTGCCTCCGGAAGCCTTCGCTTGCCATTTTCTCAATTTTCTGTGAATCAGCAAATTTTTTCAATTTAACCCCCAAATTTATCCTGATTATAACGACACATTAGCGTTTTTCATTAGCCGCTAAAATGATAAATTTTTATACATTTCAGCCACGAATTAGAGTTTTTCCCCAATTTTCGTCGCGAACTACGTAAAGCTTTCACTGAATTTGCCTGTGGATTAGCAATTTTTTCACTTTCTGGCACAAAGCTACCTTTAAAAGCTGCGAATTTGATGTTTTGTCCATTTAAATCGCAAATTAGCGTTTTTCCTCACTTCAGCGCTTCTCAATTTTATCGGTGAATTAGCCACGTATTAGCGATTTTTCGGCATTTTAGTGTTGAATTAACGTTTTACTTCCAAGTTTTTCTGAGTTTTTGCGGTGATTTATTTTTTTTTTTCTTAATTTCAACCGCTAATGAGCCATTTTTCTCACATTCAACTTCAGAAAACTTGAGCCGCCAAGTAGCGCTTTTTCTCACCTCTGCCCGAGAATTAGTGGCGTATCGAGATAGGGGCGAGGGGCCGGATCGCACCAGGCTCCCTATGCGGGCCTAAAAATGTGGATGTTAAGGAGCTTTGTTCATGTTTGTAGGTATGTGAAAACGAGTGTTTGGCATGCAGTTGGACAGCGATAATGGCTCCTTTCGACGATTTTCAATCCATCCGACCTAGGATGGAGTGCTTGCAGGATATTAGCAAAGAGTGTAGCTGAATAATCGATTTAACCCACAAAAGCGCTATTCTGAAGGCTCAAATTGAGAGAAAACGCGGCCTTCTAGGGGTAATTTCGCGACTAAAATAGAGAGAATACGCCGCTCCCCAGTTTTTTTTTTTTTAGTTCCATAAGCGGATAAAGACAAGAAGGCGTGCTATGCTATCCTTGCAGGCAAGTACCAAAGCTGCAAAAAGTTGGGAAAAATCGCTAGTATTCGTGGCCAAAACTGTTCAAAAGCCTTCATTCGCGGTATTTCGATGAAACACCCAGACCGAAATTGAGAAAAAATCGCTGATTCGTGGCGTTTAGATGCCACTTTATGCCGAAAATGAAGAAAAAACGCTAATTTGCTGTTGGTAAAATTGAGACGTGGCCCAGAGGGGCCCTATTCTCTAACAAAAAAGCAATATGTTTTTCATAGCGATGTGTCTATACCATTCATTTGTTTGAAGAAAATGAATGAAATAGACACATTGCTATGAAAAACATATTGCTTTTTTTTTTTGGAGAATAAGGCCCTAGTTTTTACTTTTCTGCAAGCACTAAAAGGCAAGAAAACTCGCTAAGGCTATACGATAGAAAAAATACGCTAATTCGAGGCTAAAATTGAGACAAATGACAAATTCGCAACTGAAGTTGAAAAAAATCGCCCGTTCGCGGAAAAAAAGTGAAAAGCTACTAATTCACAGCTAATTTTTGAAAAATGCTAATTAATGACTGAAATTGAGAAGAATCGCTAATTAGCTGCTAAAATTGGGACATACACTAATTGAGAAAAATAGCTAATCACTAATGAAATTGAAAAAAAACGCTACGTAGCGGCTAAACTTGGAACAATCCTATTTCGCCGAATTGATTGAAAAGAATAGTACTAAAATAGATAATTAATTCGCAACTAAAATTGTAAAAAAATCTGATAATTTGCGGATAAAGTATAGAAAAAACGTTCATTCGTGGATTCAAATGAAAAAAATCGGCTAATTCACGGCTATATTAGAGAAAAATGCCAATTCACGACTGAAATTTAGTAATAACGCTGACTCGGGGCTAAAATTCAGCAAAAGGCAATAATCTGTTGCTTCTGAGAGCAACTTCGGGCCTTAAGCTGAAAAAAAGCGCTTGTCCATAGCTAAAAGTTAAAAAAAAAAAAAAATGTAAATGCGGGGCAAAAATAGTTTGTACACTGCTAATTTGCGGCCAATATTGAGAAAAATCACTGATTAATTAGCGCGACTGAAATTAACGAAAAACGCTGTACTTGCAGCTCAAAGTGCTAGTTCACTGCTGAAAAGGTAAAAAATCGCTAATTTGCTGCAAAAATCGAGGAAAAATTCAATTCATGGCAAAAATTGAGAAAAATCGCTAACATGGGATAAAAACGCTACTTCGCAGCTAACATTGAGGAAAATCACGTATTCGCGGACAAAGTGTAGAGGAAAAGCTCTGTAATTCACGGCTAAAATTGAAAAAAAAAAGTTCAATTTTCGGCTATTTTATAGTTTTGAAATATTCATAAATCAAAAGCGCTTCTTAGGTCATATCTTCTCGTCCACCTTCCTTCCCCTATCCTCATTTTGCTAGACGCGCCCCTAAGGACACGGCTCACTGGTTGATCTCAACCAAGTCGAAGAGAAAAAACTACACACGAAGATCACAATCTGCTTTGCTGAGCTGAATCTAACGAGTAACTAGATAGAATGTTCAAGTCCCCGATCAAGTCCTATAACGCCCAGTTCCCTGAAGATTGCAACGAGACCATAAAATCGGTATCGGTGCAGATATAAGACAGCAAAGTAGGGGGAAAATATATGCAGCATAAGGGCTGATGAGGCACAAACTGCTGCGGCAGGCCTTTGGAGTACGTGTATTCTGGGTGTTCTCAATGAGTGAATTTTGAACTGACTGCTAAGCTATACGCTTGTAAAACAGCCTTATGTCTTGAGTCATGAGTTGAAGGGTGTCCCTTTTTAAAGAAAACCCTACTTGATAGGTTTTCTCATTTGTCTCATTGTACCTTGTACCTATGCTATAATAGGCCAGGGGATTCTATAGGCCTACCTTAAGGACCATTACCGAGAAATATGAATCTGTAGTTACCAGTTTTCTCAGGAGGACCGGGATCCGTCAAAGAGTTGGGGGGGGGGGAGGCATTGGCCCTCCGACCCTTCGGGCTCAGCGCGATCGCCCACCCCCTGTATCCGCCCCTGGCACCACTGCTAAAGTCGATGTCAATTTAATAGATTAAAAAAAAAAAAAATTGATTGTGATTTAGTCGGTTTTTTCCTCCCAGACGTTTTTCCCTCGCGTAATTGTTCATAAACCACCGACCACCTCCCAAAAGATAGGTCTCTTCGTTAAAAGACCATAAATTATGGTTAACGTAAAGTACCCCTCCTCCCCCCGCCACACACCAACAACCACCAAATCTATGGGAGTCTCATAAGGAGCCGGGCCCCACCGGATAGCATGGCTGTTTGGCCCTCCTTGATATCCCCAGCTAAAAATCTCTTGAGAATTTCTACGCGATATCGCCAAAAAAAAAAGAGTGGAAGGAGAGCCTCTCACCCCACTGAATTGAATAAAGAAAAAGTCGGGAGCGCCTCTCTCATAGCGATAGTTAATAGCCTGACTAGTAATTGAACTCGTCGGTATTTCCTGAATAATTTTTAACTTCTATAGAAAGCTTCGCCGTTTCAATAGTTCTGTTAGAGCTGAAAAATGATCGTAAGTAAAAATGAAAATAATTCTCTGGTCAATCCATTGTTTTTTATGACCCGCCCCCTCCCCGCAGAATGCCACGATTTTACATACTTTAATCGATAGCCATCCATTGTTTTCAAGGCTCCTAAAATACCTACTATGATACATTAAAAAAAAAAAGGACAAAACAAATGAGAAACGTGCATTTTTAAAGTCAATCGCGGGATTTAACGTGAACAAACGATGCGGTAATAAAAAGTGAAGTGAATTTTGCATGCGAAAACCGATAGGTTTTAAGCCCCCCCCCCCTGTCCCTTCAGCCTAGCAAGTTGGGAGATCATCAGAAAATCCTTCAATCTCCCCCATGTTCTCATTTTTGGAAATCCATTTTTTTTTTTTTTTTTCATGATACCCGCCCAAACAATGGTCTTGATAAATTACATTTTTGCTTAGCGAAGAATTTAATTTCCGGCGCGACTCTCGTTGAAAAAATAAATAAATAAAGAAGTCAATGGAGTCAACGACACGACCTTATCGTCACTTCCATCCTGTATAGTATCGAACTTTTATAAAGTGAAACAAGAAATCCATAGAGAGGAGGGGGGGGGGTGATGTTTTTTTATTAGGTCAAAATAAAAAAACAAAAGAGCAGCCAAATGGGTGTGTGTATCAGTGGCGTAGCGTATGAGGGGGGCAGTGGGGCGGCCCGCCCCGGGCATCACTTGAAATGGGGCATCAGTCGGCTGAAGCTTTTATTTATTTTTAACGTGAATTATGTTAAAGAACCGAGCACAGTTGGTATAAATATAGAGTCGTTTTGCGCACCACCGGTACAAAACACTCCACATCTATTCGCATAAAAGCGCTGATTCGTGGTCCCGCGATGCAACTTCCAGACTAAAATTGAGAAAAAAATCGATGATCCGCTGTACATGGAGGCCATTCTACGAATAAATTGTGGAAATCAATGCAAAAGTGTTGTATTTGGGCAAACCCCGCGGTTAAAGTTGAGAAAACACGCTATAATATTGACAAATAAAAGACGCTTTCAAGACAAAAAATGGAAAATAACTAACTGAAATGGCGAAAAATCGCCCATTCGCGTATCAAAAAGGGAATTAGGATGCTGAATGGCCGCAAAATTAGCACAAAACGCTATTTCACAGCTGAAGTTGGGAAAAATCGCTAATTTGCAATTTGCAGATATGAAGTTATGGCAAAACGTCAATTCGCGGATACAAAGTGAAGAAAATCACTAATTCGCGGCAAAAATTGAAAAAACCACCAATTAGCGCAGCTAAAATTAAGGAAAACGTTAATTTTCAGTTCAAATTGGGGAAAAGTGCTAATTCTCAGTTAAAAATGGAAAAAATTGCTAATTTGCAGCTTAAATTGGGTCAAACGCCAATTCTTGGCATAAATTGACAAAACTCGATAGGTAATGCACTAAATTTTTATAAAATTTAGAAAAAGCGAAAATTCGCAGCTAAAATTGAGAAACATCACTAATTCTCGAATTAAGTGTCGTGAAATTTATAATTTAAAAATGATGATTTTTTTACAGAAATGGATGGATAGATGTAAATTTTTTGGCATTTTTGTAAGCTAAAATTCAGAAAAATGGAAAATTCACGAATGGCTATAGTATAATGTTAAAAAAATACTCTAATTCTCAGCTAGAACTGAAAAGAAGCAATAATCTATACCTATAAAAGTTATATAGTTTGCTAATGGGGTGGTAATACGTGAAAAACAGCTAATTTGCGGGTAATGTTTAGAAAATAGTATAATCAGCCTGGTCAAAATTAAGAGAAAGGTTAATTTTAAGCCTAAAAATTGAGAAAATTGCTAATTTGTGGCTAGAAATGGAAAAAATCGCCAATTTACAGCTAAAATTGCGCCAAACGCCAATTTGTGACTGAAATTAAGAAAATTCGCTAATTCACAGGGTTGAAATGCTACGACGCGGCGCCGTTACAATTTTAAAAAAGCGCTAATTCGTGGTTGAAATTGAGAAAAATTCTAATTTGCGCCAAAAACTGAATATACGCCAATTTGCGGATTCTGAAGGCAACTTTTCAGGCTGAAATTGGAAAAAAGTGCCAATTTGTGGCAATAGGTGAAGAAACCGATAATTCGTGAGTAAACTGAGAAAAATCGCACATGCAATGCGAACGGTGTACCAAAAAAAATCCTAGTTCGTGAAAAGTCCCCCTATTTTGCGGCTAATATTGAGGAAAACACTTAATAAAAACGTTAATTTCCCGCTGAAACTGAGAAAAGTGCTAATCCCCTGGTAAACAAATTTAAAAAAATCGGTGATATGCTGCTAATTTAAATTCGCACCTTCTGAAGGCATTTTTGTGGCTAAAATTCAGAAAAATGGCAAATTCACGAATGGCTATAGTATAATGTTTAAAAAATACTCTAATTCTCAGCTAGAACTGAAAAGAAGCAATAATCTATACCTATAAAAGTTATATAGTTTTGCTAATGCGGTGGTAAAACGTGAAAAACAGCTAATTTGTGGGTAATGTTCAGAAAATAATATTGGCCCCGCAAAGATTCACCTCAGGGCAACTGGCGGACTTTTTGCGAACTGACGTAGAGCAGACAGTGGACGTTGCGGGGCGAGCGGGGTGCTTCAACAAAACTCGAATAAAATAATTGCAATGGTTACTACATGAGTACATGATTCAATAGTTGGAGTGTAGTGAAGCCACACACAACGACAAGCACGTGCGTTATAACATCAATTTTAGTTACCATCGGTAAACGGCTCCCCACCATCGGTCACCATGATAATGAAGGACATTCGACGTCAATCGTGATCATGGACTTGCAAATTGCTATGTGCAACGATGCAACAATTATTGAACAATTTGCAGAGAAGATGCTTCTGTAGAACGCGCCCTTTTAGAGTTACCGGTAGAAAAACATCAGTATTGCCCCCCCCTCACGCTCCTAGGGTTCAGATCTTGATCCACTCCTGTCATCATCTCCTCAAGGGTCTCCCTAATTCCCATTCGTTAATTTTACCAACAAACAGTGCCGGCTTTAGGCATTTGGTGCCCCCGGGTGAATCTATCACCGGCGCCCCTATAAATTCACTGTTCTGAATAGCCGCGATATAGCAATTTTTCCATTTTAACCAAATTAGCATTTTTCCTACACTTAGCGATTTTTCTCAATTGCATCAGTGAATCAGATATTTGTCTCTTTTTTAGCGTTGAATAAGCGATTTGTCTCCATTTCAGCCGTGAATTTTCTCAATTTTTGCCGTAAATTACCGCTTTTTCCTAATTGGCCACAAAATTTCCTCCGCAAACCGTGGTGTGTTATTTTCACAATTTTCTGTGAATTAACAAATTTTCCCTAATTACCCCCTCAATTAGCCCTTTTACTTTATTCTAACCACAAATTAGCGTTTTTCCTCATTGAAGCCGCTAATTACAGATTTTTCTACATTGTCAGCCACGAATTAGAGTTTTCCCTAATTTTCGCCGCGCGTTACCTATAGGTATTTCTTAATTTGGCCGCGAATTAGCGTTTTCTCCTCACTTCAGCGCTTCTTTTCACTTTTATCGATGAATAAGCTATTTTTTCCATTTTAGCGGCGTATTAGCGATTTTTCACCATTTTAGCCGTGAATTAGCGATTCACTTCAATTTAACCGCCAATTCGCGATTTTTCTGAATTTTTGCAATGAATTAGAATTTTTTCTGTTTTTAGCCACTAATGGGCGTTTTGTCTCAATTTTTCTTCTATAAATTAGCACTTTTTCTTATTTTTAGCTGCAAATTAGCGATTGTTTGCTCTTAAAGCAATGAGTTATCCAGTTTTCTCATTTTGAGGCAGCAACTTGCCGCCAGAAGCAGAAAATTGTGGTTTCCACACATCTAGGCTCTAAGTAGCGTTTTTTATAAGCATACTTAAGAGCTATAAGGAAACTTTAGTCGCGAAATGGACAAGATGCCACTTTATAACTAAAATTAAGAAAAAAAACGTCACTTTTCTGTTCTTTGGTAAGACTGAGATGTGCCCCGCTTTTTGCAAGCGCAGAAAGGAGAAAAAAGCAGGAAACAACGAAGTAAAGTAAAGTAAAAGTGTGAAACCCGTGGGTAAAATTGTGGGCAAAAAACTAATTTTTGGGGGTAAAATGGATAATAAAATGGCAAATTCGCAATTGAAATTGTTGATTCAAAAGAGAAAAACCACTATTTTGCAGCTCAATTAGCGAAAAACGCAAATTCACGACTGAAATTTAAAAGAATGGCTGATTAGCTGCTAAAATTTAGAAAAACGCTAACCCACAGCGTTAATTGAGAAAATCGCTAATTAAGAACTGCTGAAATGGAGAAAAATCGCTAATTTGCTGCAAAAATTGAGGAAAATCTCCGATTATTTCCATCGAGTTTACTTGATATCTAAGCCCAAGAATCTACTGTGTATTAGCTCTTTGTGCGCCCTGGCTTCTGTAGTTCTCCCAATCTTTGTTATCTAATTTGTTTAGAATTTTATAGTTATGATATACATATTCGTAAAGCAAATGCGCTTCTTAGTTATTTTTTTCTCGTCCGCCTTCCCCCCTCGATCATTTTGCTGGGCGCGCCCCTCAGGACGCGGCGCCCCTCAGGACGCGGCGCCCTCGGGCGGTCGTCCGGCTCGCCCACCTTAAAGCCGGCACTGCCGACAAAATTCTAGAAAAAACTAAGAGCGAATTTCTGCGTAACTTCAAGCCGCTTTAAACACATCCACCAGAAGGCAAAACTGTAAACATAATGCTGTAGCAATAGCAACCAGTAACTATACCATCATTGTGTGTCTACTCTAGGAATGTTCTTTCAGACGCCACCAGGGGCGGTCGCGTAATCTTTGCGGGGCCAATAAATCAGCCTGGTCAAAATTAAGAGAATAGTTAATTTTAAGCCTAAAAATTGAGAAAATTAATAATTTTCGGCTAAAAATGGAAAAAATCGCCAATTTACAGCTAAAATTGCGCCAAACGCCAATTTGTGAATGAAATTGAGAAAATTCGCTAATTCACAGGTTTGAAACGCTACGACGCGTCGCCGCTACAATTTAAAAAAAGCGCTAATTCGTGATTGAAATTGAGACAAATTCTAATTTGCGCCAAAAACTGAATATACGCCAATTTGCGGATTCTGAAGGCAACTTTTCAGGCTGAAATTGAAAAAAGGAGCCAATTTATGGCCATAGGTGAAGAAACCGCTAATTCGCGAGTAAACTGAGAAAAATCGCTCATGCGTTGCGTATGGTGAACCAAAAAAATCCTAATTCGTGAAAAGTCCCCCTATTTTGCGGCTAATATTGTGGAAAACGCTTAAGAAAAACGTTAATTCCCAGCGCTAAAACTGAGAAAAGTGCTAATCCCCTGGTAAAAATCGGTAATATTCTGCTAAAATTGAGGAAAACGCCAAAACTCGTGGACAATTAAAAACATCGCTCACGGGATAAAAACGATACTTTGCTGCTAAAGTTGAGAAAATGCTCAAATGCAAAAAATGAGCGGATGGGGCAAAACCGCTAATATGCGGCTGAAATTGAGAAGAACGATACACTCGGCCAAAAAAGCGCTAATTTGCGGGTAGAGTCCAAAAATCGCCCGTAACTGAGAGATTGAGGCTATGATGACGCCAGCAAGATGTCCAGATTCAAGAGTGTGCTGGCTTGGTGGAATGATGACTAAAATATGAAATTATACCCCTCCCCTCACCCTAACGAGATTTCAATCTGATCCCCCCTCGTCATCATTCCTACCTACGCCACTGGGAGGGAACAAGTGTCTTGAGAAGTCTGAAGACGTTTGTGAAATCGACGGGGACGGACGTGATGTTTTCCGCGCTGCAGAGATAATAAACGATAAGGAGATGACGATCTCCGCGTTATTGGGAGAAACGAGGGCGGTGGTGACGATCTCCGCGTTGTAGTGTGGAACTAGAAGCTATTCACCGTTATAATCATGACGACGAGATTGGAGGTGATGGTCTCCACAAAATATCGACAATTTAAAAGTAGCCAGAGATGACGGACTCCGAGCTCCCTATCTGTCACTAGTGTTGAATCGATACCAACAAAGTATCGATACTTTACTCATTTGAAGTATCGAATGGGAAGTATCAAATGGTATTTGGTATCGAATGAAAAGTATCGATACTCATATAACTTGTTTACAGTATCGTATAAAAAGTATCGATATCATATACTCGGTATCGGTGCAGAAGTACCGATACCAAAAGTACTTGGTATTGATTCAAAAGTATCGATACCGTAGTGGTATCGATTCAACAGGCTTGTAATAAAACCCCTCCACCACCAACCAACAAAAGCCAAAAGCACTACCATCTCTAATGATTTATCCAGTCGTCAATCACTACTCCCTTATACAAATACAGATTCATTTTAATTGAAACAATGACTACTTAAGCTCGATGCACGCTATGCAACTTTTGAAATAGGATTGCCTACCGGTTTTAAAAAATATCCGGTCACTACCGGGGACCATATATTTCATTTCGACCTCCAAATAAATAGCAATCATGCTACGAAAAATGCATAGTGTGCACCGAGCTTATAACTCTCTTACTTAACCGATACTCTTACGATACCGAATGAATATACCCGATACCGAATATCTACTCATTTGAATCAATACCCATTCGATACCGAGTAAAAGTACTCATTTGAAACGATACCCATTCGATACCGAGTAAAAGTACTCGAATGGGTATTGATTCAAGCGAGTAAATACTCGGTATCGAATGGGTATCGTTTCAAATGAGTACTTTTACTCGGTATCGAATGGGTATTGATTCAAACAAGTAAATACTCGGTATCGAATGGGTATTGATTCAAATGAGTACTTTTACTCGGTATCGAGTGGGTATTGATTCAGTATCGTACTAGTTTTAATCAATACCCATTCGATACCAATTAAAGTACTCATTTCAAACGGTACATTTCCGATGCCGGATTTCTCGTGTTTAAATTAATTTAAAAAATGTAAAAAAATAAAAAATACTCGGTATTGATTAAAAAGTATCGAATCGTACTCAGTATCGAATGAAAAGTATCGATTCCTGAAGTACTCATTTTCCAGTATCGAATCAAAGTATCGAAATAGTACTTGGTATCGAAAAAAGTATCGATACCAAAACTACTGGGTATTGATTGAAAAGTATCGATACTTTACTCTTTACTGGTATCGATTCAACACTATCTGTCACCCGAATGATTCTAAAAAAAAAAAAAAAAAAAAAAAATTATTCTTCTCCCTTTTCTTTTTTTCCAGATGATTCTCATTATTTTCCTCTTCTTCTTTCAACTTCAACTTTGAAGCCACTGATTTATTACACTAGCTCTACAGCTCCCCACCGCCCTCGACTTGACCACCGGCCTGGAAATGGCCCCGAGGGCCAGGGGCGGATACACAGATTTGTCCGGCCCGGGGCACTGGGAAAATATCGGCCCAATATACATTTATACAGGAGTGATTCAGGAGGAATGTGACACACTTGCACCTGGTGATAGTGCGTATCTGGACGCACAAAAACGTCATGTAGACGCATAGCCGAAAATGCTTTAGCTACCCACTAGCCAACGCTCTTCACCCACCCGTCTTGTCGAAAAACGTTTTTTGTTTGTTTGTATTTGTTTTTGTTTTTTTTTCACACTTTTTTTAACACTTCGTAGGTTCTTCTCAATTTCGTCGGTGAATTCGATATTTCCCCCATTCCAACCGCGAATAAGCGATACGTATCCATTTTAGCCGCGATTTTTCTAAATTTTTGCCGTAAATTAGCACTTTTTGATAATTGGCTGCAAAGTTGCCTCCGGAAGCCTCGGCTTGCCATTTTCTCAATTTTCTGTGAATTAGTAAATTTACTCAATTTAAATCCCAATTATACCCATTTATCCTTATTATAACCACACATTAGCGTTTTTCCTCATTTTAACCTAAAAAATTATAGATTTTTATACCTTTCAGCCACGAATTAGAGTTTTGCCCCAATTTTCGTCGCGAACTACGTAAAGCTTTTTCTGAATTTGGCTGTGAATTTAGCGATTCTTTCACTTTCTGGCACGAAGCTACCTTTAGAAGCCGCGAATTTGACGTTTTGTCCATTTAAATAGCAAATTAGCGTTTTTCCTCACTTCAGCGCTTCTCAATTTTATCGGTGGATTAGCGATTTTTCGCCATTTTAGCGGTGAATTAGGGGTTTTTCTGAGTTTTTGCGGTGAGTTCGTATTTTTCTCGATCTTAACCGCTAATGAGCCATTTTTCTTAATTTCATTCATGAATTAGCGCTTTTTCTGTACTTCATTCGCGGAAGCTTTAAAGAAACATGAGCCACGAAGTAGCACTTTTTCTCACTTCTTTCCGTGTATTAGTAGCGTACCGAGACAGGGATGAGGGGGCCGGTTCGCCGCGGGCTCCCTATTATGTGGGCCTAAAAGTGTGGATATTAAGGATCTATAGCTATGTCTCCCACTTCTGCGCATTCGTCTTCCTCTTTCAATTTAACACGCCTTTTCAACTTTCAACAACGCATGCGTCCAAGCTATGCACGCAATTTCTGATATCCTTCCAGCTTTTTGAGGCATGCAATAGCGCATTACTCACGTTCAACACACCGCCTGCTATGACGCATGCCTCTGACGCAGGCGAAAAGGTACAAGTGAAGACATAGCTTATGTTTATGTTTGTAGGTACATGAAAACGAGTTTTTGGCATGCAGTTTGACAGCGATACTGGCTCCTTTCGATGCTTTTCAATCCATCCCATTCAGGATGGAGTGCTTGCAGGTGATCAGCAAGGAGTGTAGCTGAATAATCCATTTAGCCCACAAAAGCGCTTATTCTGAAGGCTCAAATTGAGAGAAAACGCACCCTTCAGGGGGTAACTTCGCGGCTAAAATAGAGAGAATACGCTGCTCCCCAGTTTGTTTTTCTTAGGTCCGTAAGCGGATAAAGATGAGAAGGCGTACTAATATGCTATTCTTGCAGGCAAGTACCAACGGCTGCAAAAAGTTGGGAAACATCGCTAGTATTTGTGGCAAAAACTGTTCAAAAGCTTTCATTCGCAGTATCTCGATGAAACATCCAGACAGAAATTCAGAAAAAATAGCTGATTCGCGGTGTATAGATGCCACTTTATGCCTAAAATGAAGAAAAAACGCTAATTTGCTGTTGGTAAAATTGAGACGTGACGCAGTTTTTGCTTTTCTGCAAGTGCTAAAAGGCAAAAAAACCGCTAAGGCTATACGATAAAAAAAAAACACGCTAATTGGGGGCTAAAATTGAGAAAAATGACAAGTTTGCATCTGAAATTGCAAAAAAATTGCCCGTTCGCGGATAAAAAACTGAAAAGCCACAATTCACAGCTAATTTTCGAAAAATGCTAATTCACGGAGGAAATTGAGAAGAATGGCTAATTAGCTAATCCACGGCAAAAATTGAGAAAAATAGCTTCTCTAATGAAGTTTGACAACAAGCGCTACTTAGCGGCTAAACTTGGAACAATCCAATGCTGCGGACTTAATTGAAAATAATAGATAATTAATTGGCAGCTAAAATTTGTAAAAAGTCCGATAATTTGCGGATAGTCTAGAAAAAACGTTCATTCGCGGATTCACATGAAAAAAATCGGCTAATTCACAGCTATATTAGAGAAAACGCCAATTCACGACTAAATTTTAGTTATAACGCTGACTCGGGGCTAAAATTCAGCAAAAGACAATAATCTGTTGCTTCTGAAGGCAACTTCGGACGTATACCTGGAAAAAAGCGCTAGTCTATAGCTAAAAGTTGAAAAAAAAAAAAAAAAATTGCGGCCAATATTGAGAAATTATTAATTAATTAGCGCGGCTGAAATCAATGAAAAACGCTACACTTGCAGCTCAAAGTGCTAATTCACTGCTGAAAAGGTAAAAAATCGCTAATTTGCTGCAAAAATCTAGGAAAACTTCAATTCATGGCAAAAATTGAGAAAAATCGCTAACATTGGGATAAAAACGCTACTTCGCAGCTAAAATTAAGGAAAATGACCTAAACTCGGACAAAGTGTAGAGGAAAAGCTCGTTAATCCACGGCTAAAATTGAAAAAAAAACTTCAATTTTCGGCTATTTTATAGTTTTGAAATATTCATAAGTCAAATGGGCTTCTTAGGTCATTTTTTCTCGTCCACCTTCCTTCTCCCCTGCTCATTTTGCTAGACGCGCCCGCGCCCCTCAGGCCTCGGCGCCCCTGAGTGGAAGAGAAAAAACTACACACAAAGATCACAATATGCCCAAGTCCCCGATCAAGTCCTAACGCCCTGTTCCCTGAAGATTGCAACGGGACCATAAAATCGGTCTCGGTGCAGATATAAGACAGCAAATTATGGGGAAAATGTATGCAGCATGAGGGTGAGGCACAAACTGCTGCGGCAGGCGTTTAGGGTACGTGTATTCTGGGTGTTCTCAATGAGAGAATTTTGAACCAACTGCTAAGCTATACGCTATAAAACAGCCTTGTGTCTTGAGTCATGGGTTGAAGGTTGTCCCGGTTTTAAGAAAACCCTACTTGATAGGTTTTCTCATTTGTCTCATTGTACCTATAACAGGCCAGTTCCGGGATTCTGGAGGCTTACCCTAAGGACCATTACCGAGAAAAATTAATCTGTAGTTACCAGTTTTTTCAGGAGGACAAGGATCCGTCAATTTGGGGGTATCGGCCCTCCGGCCGCACTGGCCCTCGGGCCTCCGGCCCTTCGGGCTCAGCCCGATCGCCCACCCCCTGTATCCGCCCCTGCCGAGGGCGGCTCGGCTGTCCGAGTATATCGTTATTCGCTTATTTGTCACTCTTTCAGTCCCAGTTCAATTGCACAGGCCTCTATGGCTGCAACCTCCGCCTGGAATATTATGTGATACATACTTGTGAAGTAATTTTCATCTTTTCCCAGATTTTTTCCTCCGTGTGGTATTTTGAGGATTATCTTCAAAACATTTACTAGCATTTTCACCAACAAAATTGATCTCGTTTAAAGTTGATCGTGATTAGTTGCCAATAGCGACCCATATGAATTTTGATACAAGTGTTTACATTGTAATCGTGATTAGTTGTTGATCTTGGTTTAAGAAGTTGGTGAAATCGGGCCTTAGTGTTTCTTTAGTCGTTTTTGTATTTCAATGTGATATTCTTAAGACAGAACAATCTTGAACTTTCTTAAAGAGCAATGTTGTTGGAAGTTGATTATTGGACGATTTCATTTATGGTCCTTCTTTTTCAAAAAAAAATTCTGGTCACCCTACCTATGTGATCTTGGGCCCGGGGCCCAACTTTAGTAAAGACGGCCCTGCCCAAAATAGCAAGTTTTACAAACTGCTTTATGTGATTCTGGGGGGAAATGTAAAATTACCCGATGGGGTGGAGTAGTTAGCCCACCCCTGAGCCACGGATATTTTAAGAAAATACGTTATTTTCTTTTTCTCATGTAACAGATTTTTGAAGACTCGGGAATCACTCAAGCTGACATAGAGGCCGTTCAAGCTTCTTGGAAACCGGCGAGTGAAAACGTTGAAGCAGTGGCCCGACTGTTCTTCACTAAGTATAATTAAACGAACAACAAAAATAGGATATTTTCAATTGCTCTTTTATTATCAAAACAGTCTCTTCGCCGACGGTCCTGAATACGAGGCGCTTTTCCTTCGATTCAAAACAAGTGGTAAACCACTAATGGAGAGTGGTCAATTCATGCTACACGCTACGGGAGTAATAAAAAAAGTGGGTCACATCATCGAGTTATTGAGCTCGCCTCAACAATTAGACGAAGAAATAAAGCGTCTAAGTCAGTCACACAAGAGTAGAAGCGTCAAACCTAGAAATTTTCTGGTATGTCTGAAGGGCTTTTTACTAGAAAGGGAAATTTTAACATTTTATTTTTTTTTTTTATAGAGACTTCTGAAAGTACTGAGCGACACTCTGGTCAAAGGCGGAATCATGTCGTACGGCTCAGAACTGGCCGTATCCTGGAATCGGGTCATGACCTATCTCCTGGTCAACATGTACGAAATGTCCAAATAATTATTTTTAACGAACAAGGTTTGATACTATATACGTACCTACCTCATTTTAAATAATTCTATTGGCGATGTAAAATGGATTGATGCGAATTTTGGGACAAATTCATTCTTTTGCAAGATAATCCCCAGAGCCATCATCCTAACCGCTTACGGTTAAATTAAATGACCAGTTTTATGACGTATTTCCCCTTCGATTTAAAACATGACGTAATTACGCTTGTAAAAAAAAAAACTAACGATCGACGCGAATTTTCCACGTCTGTATAAATCGGTTAATTAAGTCAAGCGAATTCCTCTTCTCTAATTTATATTATGTGTCTCTCTCCCCCTTCCCCTCCACAGCTATAGATTGTTTAACTATATAAGCCTTGCAGTGACCCCCTCATGCAACAACCCTCCCACAAACAACCCCTTCACGTCCCTAAGTCCTTGTCTCCAGCCGAGTAAGCTACAGGTGAATTCACTCTCAGTCCGGCTTGAGTTGCTGCAAGTTTCGGATCGGTTTGAATTTTTTTAGGGCGAATTTGAAGCGTTTTAAACTTTGCCTTCTTGTATAAGACGAGCATTTATGTTTTTTTTCTTTACACAATAGGCGCTGAGGCACTCGTTTTAAGGTAACACCATTCTTCTCCTGAGTAGATTTTGTTTCATTTTTTATTTTCTCTCTCTTGAGGGGTGACAAATTTAGATACATTTCTTTCATGATAGGCTGAATTGTTGGTACAATTACAACATAGAAATTTGTTTTATTACCGAGAAAATAAGGCACACGCAAAAATTGGTATAATGTTCCTAGACTCGTAACACCACCAAAACTCAAAACAACAAAAAACGGGGTAGGTATACTTAAAATGGATAAGGTGCGCCAATTTTGAACATTTACGTTGATTCACCCCTGAATCCTGGTCTAATTTTTCATCGCCCATAGTTCAAAATTTGATTCGGTCAATGACTGGTTGTGAAGGGGTGGGGGAGGAGGGGCAGGACAGACAGCGCATAATAGGGAAAAAAAAAAAATATTCTCGAGTTCTTCTGTTCCCTTAGGAGTTGATTAAAAAGAGATCCTTTTCCCTTCTCTTTAACTCTACGGGGAAATATCCTGAAACGCTTTCCCTGCTCGATCGGCTCACCATTAAATGAAACTCCCCCCCCCCCCAACCATTCCTGTTTTCGAAATTTAAATTAAATACTCGAGGCCCACTGAGAGTTTTTTTCATTCGATATTCACCCCCCCCCCCACCCACTAACACTCTCTTTGAAGGTTTGTTTCCACTTGGAACATTTATGTGTCGAATATTCACACCGGTTTTCCAAGGGAATTCAACCTTCTGAAAACAATTTGGAGTGATTGGAGGAGAAAAACGACGACGGGTGACGCTTGACAAAACAGAGCTCTCTATACAAACGAAAGTCCCTGTGAAAAGAACCAGTTTTGTTTTAACCATTGCTCGGTGGTGGGTGGAGGGGTGGAGGTGTCAGGACGGGATGGGTATTTGAAAACAAATAGAAAAATAGGTGATACTTGTCAAAAACATTGTTCCGAGTTGTGAAAATGATAAGAAAGGAAAGAAAAAGAGTTTTTCCGTCCAATTCAACTTTCTTTTATTCGCTAAGGTTCCTATAGGAAATATAATAGAGAGAATTTACGCTTCAATTATTTCCAGAAGCGATTGGCACGCCAAGGCTCTCTTCTCTTCTATATACTCACGTGCGGGAACAATGTTTGGATGAAAGGCCACAGAGAAGCCTCTTCAACAAGTAAAAACGTTTTTTCTATATTTCGTTCGCGAGGTTGGAAAGCGGCGGATACGTCTGCGGAATTAGTCAGTTCAGTTCTAAAAGGCATAGCTTTTGCAATGAATTCGTGTTTTTCATGACTTTAGCTGTTATAACGAGCGATTTTGCTCAACTTTTTCCTAATTTTAGCTGTGAATTACCGAATTTTTTCATGAATTAGCGCTTTTTTTCAGTTTGAGCCACGAACTTGCCTTCAGAAGCCGAAAATTGTCGTTTTCCATACTTCTAACCTGTAATCAGCGCTTTTTCTATTTCAGGCTTATAAGGCAATTTTAGCCGCGTAGTAGCTAAGTATTTTTATTAATTTTAGCCGTCATTTAGCGCTTTTTCTAACTTCTGTCTGATGCGTGAATCAGCGTGCGATAGAGGTGGTGTGGGGGTGGGGAGTGGACCACATCGCCCCTCCGCAGAGGGGGTCCCCCGAAAAGCTTAAAAATGGAAAAATTAGGATTTCTAGGTTCTATGTTCGTGTGGATGTTGGTATGTACGTCAAAACGAGTTTTGGTGTGCGGTTGGACAGCGATCAGGCAGGTTGCATCAGGTGATCAGCAAAGAGTGTACCTAGCTGAATATTCGATTTAGCCCACAAAAAAGCCAATTCTGAAACGCTCAAATTGAGAGAAATGTTGCCTTCTGAGGGTAACTTCAAGGCAAAAATTGAGAAAATACGCTGATCCCCAGTTTTTTTTTTTTTTTAAGGTTCTAAAGCGGATAAAGATGAGAAGGCGCACTAATATGCTGCTGCTGAGGCAAGTACGCAGTAAAAGCTGTAATATTCTAGCTAAAACTGTGAGAAACCCTTCATTCGTAATATCTTTATGAAACTTCAAGACAAAAATGTAGGAAAAAAAAAATAGCTGACTCGCGGTATTTTAGCCACTATAACACTATAATTAGCAGTTCTTTGGTAAAATTAAGACGTTCTGTTGTGACTTTTGTGTGTCAATCATATAATATAAGGCGGCGTTCACACTAGACGATATGAAAGCAACGCGATAGAAAAGCAATATATCGCGCAACATATCGGACTGTTACTACGTTTATACAAGCGATACCAAAGCGATATTTTTCTGTTTTCGCCATAAGCTGCTCGTCGGAGGAAGAGGTTCTCATTTCGTACGTCAAATAGAAAAAAAAAAAAACGAATTTGGGTACACCTCTATAATTTAATTAACGTGCAACACAATTCGGTGGTGGTTTTTCGCAAATTAATCCAGTTGAAAGAAAAATTTCATGAATTTTACCGCATGAGCACCGCAAGACATTAGCTTTGTTCGTATTGGCAGCTTCCAGTCTTGCAAAATAAAACACATTACCAATTTCATTAATATTTTATTTGTAGGGTTTTTGGCTATTTTCTTCTTCTACCTCTTCGTTTCCTGAACTTTCCGCCTTCTTGTGCTGAAAGCATCGTCAGAGAACTTTTTGGGTTTTTTCTATTATTTTTATGACTTAAAAACTAATAATATTAATAACACAGTAATTTAATTGGTCAACATCACGCTTCCCAATGACAACTGCCAATTTTACTGTACTGCCACCGAACGAATAGGCTAATGATGACAAAGGCAATGAAGTGGCTTCATTTTTTCCAGGTACCTGTCACTTGGAAGCGGTTTCCAAGACCTAGCACTGCAATTCTATAGAGGGAAATCCACGATTTCAGAAATAGTTTATTCTGGATTGTGGACACATTTGCAACCTCAATTCATGCCCATACCAGACGAACGTGCTTGGACAGCAATAGCAAAGCGTTATTTTGAGTTGTGGAACTTGCCTCATTGCATTGACATTCAGATTTGATGCCCCCAGAATATTGACATTCAAATCTGCTTCCCCCAGAATATTGGCATTTATTTCGCTGTTCCCAGAATATTGACATTAATTTTGCTGTCCTCAGAATATTCACATTCAATTTGATGGCCCAAAAGGTTGACATTTGTTTTTACTGCCCCCAGAAAATTGACATTCAAATTTGAAATGCTATGGGAATGAGCAAAATACTATTGCAGTTCTGGGGAAAGCTACCGTTCAACGAAACAAATCTAAAAATCACCCCCTAAGCAGTGCAAAATAGAGTCTCGAGAACAAAGGGATTGAAATGAATTTTCATTACCAAACTGACGTCATATTTAATTTTAGAAGGTTCTAGTACCCCTAAATACCGAATTTGAATAGATTCTGATGATGATCCAAAAATCATCCCCCTAAGCAGTGCAAAATGGAGTCTCAGGTACAAAAGGGTTGAAATAAATTTTCATCCCCAAACTGAATTTTTAGTTCGAGACCTGGCGAGTCGACTTTGTTTCGGGGTAAAAATCGGTTGGATGACGGGGGATGGGGGTAAATTGCGTTTTTTGAAATTGCATTTTTCGAATTTTTTCGCCGGATAAAAAGTGTTATAATATGAGTTTGAGAGCGAATTTTAAATTCGGCGAGCACAGCATTGTGGGAAATTGAGTTGCATAGATTTTAAGCCATTAAAAACGAAAATGGGATGAAAGTTGTGGGAGGAGATAGTTTTGGCCCGGAAGTAGCCGATTTTATCTAAAATAACATAGGGCACGCACCACGCAGTGGCAAGCGATGGTACGCTCGAAGTAGCGGTGAGGGATTTGACCGGAGGGCGATGGCCCTGGGGGAAAAAAGTTGCTAAATTAAAAGTTGGGGGGTGGCACTTTCGGGGTGGTCGAAGGTTGGAATGAAAGAAACACCCGAAAACAACGACATGAGGCATCCTCTCAAGGGGACTTTGCGTTTTATAATCTTACCATCACTCCAAATTTCTGAAAATTCGAAACTCAACTCATGTTTTCGATCATGGCGACGAGAACAATAGTGCACCAAGACAAAATTATTGCCGAAACCCATCCCCCGTCGCTCTATCAATTTGTACGGGGCAACCAAGATTCATCTAACCATGGCCGAGAATCATCATGCCCAAACAAAAGGTGACTGTTCACGAAAGAATTCAACTCCGGTATAAATATGCTCCGCCCAACAAAGGATATTTTCGGTTCGCTCTAGAGGCCTCTCGGGCATTTCTCTTCTTTCAGCCATTGCATTTCTCTCAACATTCATGAAACAGAAAAAAAAAAAAAAAAAAAAATCCCGAATTCCCGGGCGACATGGTTTTCCATGTAGAGTTGCGTGACAAGGAACCGATAGGTATCGCTTCAGTATCGCTATCGTTTCAATATGAATGCTTCCGTACCACTCCGACTAATTTTCAGTCGTTTCTATTCGTTCGAGTTGCTTTCACGTCGCTTCGGCAATATTGCACCGATATCGTATTGCTCCGGTGTGAACCCATCGCAACTACTCCGGCACATGCAGAGTGTTTCGAACGGAGCACTCTCGGACGATGTCATGAGGACGGTATGGTTGAGAGCACTACCCGCTAGAGTCAAAAATGTACTCGCGGTGCTCGAGCAACCGCTCGACAAGCTCGCACAAGCAGCCGACCGAATCATGGAAATGGACAGTACCTATTCAACAGGGAATTCTTCAGTCGCCGCTGTCGCCAGCGCACAACTCAGCCCATTGGAACTGGTCATCGCCGAGCTACAAAAACTCCGCACCTCCTTCGAAAGACACGGACGATCCAATTCTCGAAACAGGCATAATAAACGCCCTAGGCAACGGAGTAAATCCCGATCGTCAACCCTCTGTTTCTACCATCGAAAATTCGCGGCGAATGCTCGAAAATGTGCCCAGCCCTGCAGTTGGTCGCAAGGCACAAACAACGCACGACATCGGGAAACTAGTCCCAGCGGTGGCAAAAACGGACTCCACCGCCAACGACGTCCAATCTCCCCGTCTCTACGTCTATGACCTCCAGACCAAGGAGAAATTCCTAATTGACACCGGCGCGGCCATCTCCGTTCTTCCTAAAAACCGAGCGAGTCACGTGAATCAAAATTACAAACTCTACGCAGCGAACGGTTCTCCTATTGCTACTTATGGAAATCAACACCGAACTCTCGACCTGGGACTTCGCAGACCTTTCAAATGGACCTTTGTGGTAGCCGATGTTTCAAGCGCCATACTCGGCGCGGATTTTTTAAAACACCACAACTTAGCCGTAGGTCTAACCAGGAAGCGACTAATCGACCAAATCACACAAATGCAGATCCATGGGATTACGACGAAAAAAGCCTCACCACAACTTTCAACAATGCCAATTGGAGCACCATACGGCCACCTTCTTCAAAAATTTTCAAACCTACTTCTACCTACGCCTATTAAGGCGAAAGCAGAAGGAGACATCAAACATTATATTGAGACGACTGGTCCACCCGTCTCAGCGGAAGCCCGACGCCTTCCACCAGAGAAGTACCGCGCTGCTAAAGAGGAATTCCGGCGCATGATGGAGGAAGGAATCCACGCAGTCCTTGGTCAAGCCCACTTAACGTCGTGCTAAAAAAGGATGGCTCAATACGTCCTTGTGGCGATTACCGTCGTCTAAACGCAATCACGCAGCCAGGCCGCTACAGCGTTCCAAATCTTCACGATTTTACCAATCACCTTCACGGCGCACAAGTATTTTCAACACTGGACATCAACAGAGCGTACCATCACATCCCCGTCGCGGAGAACGATATTTCCAAGACCGCGCCATCATCACACCGTTCGGTCTCTTTGAGTTCCCCAGGATGACATTTGGTCTCCGCAATGCAGCGCAAACTTTTCAGCGCTTTATGGACCACATCTTTCGGGATTCACCCTTCGTCTTCACCTACATTGACGACGTTCTGGTCGCATCAAAAAATCCTAGGGAACACGAAGAGCACCTTCACCAAGTCTTCTCCATTCTCCACAAACACGGTCTCACGCTCAACCTGAAGAAAAGTGTTCTGGGCCAGCCCACCGTCAAATTCCTTGGATATCAAGTGAACGCCAAAGGTATTCAACAGCTGGAAGAAAAAGTCCGTGCGATTGCCACAACCTAAAGTTATCAAGGATCTCCGACGCTTCCTAGGAATGGTAAACTTCTACCGCAAAAATATTCCACACGCCGCCGAAATACAAAAACCTCTCAACGAGTTGCTACACGGCGCCAAGAAAAATGATCGCACACCGATTCCATGGTCTCCAACGACAGTACAAGCCTGGGAACAAACTAAGCACACTCTGGCAAACGCAACTAAGCTTAATCACCCAGCGGACCACCTTCCTCTCTTCCTGCAGTGCGACGCAAGCTCTCAGCTCTGGGAGCTGTCCTCCAACAGAAAAACGGCAGCGAATTTCAGCCACTCGGATTTTTCTCACGTGCACTAAGTAAAGCACAAACCGTCTTCAGCACTTACGACAGGGAACTGCTCGCCATCTACGAAGCAGTTAGGTACTTTCAACCACTGCTCGAAGGTCGAAATTTTACGATTCTAACGGATTACAAACCCCTGATGCACGCCATGCATCAAAGTGCGACAAATAAATGCCCCAGACGGACGAGACAGCTAAATTACATCTCTCAATTCACCACCGATATCAGGTACAGCCCCGGCAAAACCAACACCGTGGCTGACACCTTATCTCGAGTCGAAGAAATTCAAAGGCCTACCAATTTCGAGAAACTAGCCGCTGCTCAGAAGGAAGATCCCACACTCAAACAAAGGAGGAGGAAAGAGGGAATCTCAAACTCACCCGAATTACAGTTCCAGGGACTACTATCGCACTAACATGTGAAACTTCAACGGGAACCCCCCGACCATATCTCCCACCTGATTTCCGACTGCCTGCGTTCGAAGAACTCCACAATTTAAGCCACCCTGGCAAACGGGCAACGCTCCTACTCGTCACTCAACGATTCTTTTGGCCGCAAATTCAAAAGGATGTTGGAAACTGGGCAAAGACTTGCATTCCCTGCCAACAAAGCAAGATTCAAACAAATGTTAATTCGTTCTTGCCCAACACTGTTTTTTCAGTATTTTTCAAAAACAAGACGAATCTGTAGCAGAGTATGTCGCGAATTTACAGAGGGATCTGTCTGACTGCGATTTTAACGTAAAATGCCAATGTAACAAATCCGTGTCAGTTGCAGATGTGTTTCTCCGCGCCCAGTTTATTCGAGGTCTACGTGACGATTGGCTAAAAGAGCAAATTTTACAGTCGGACGCAGTAAAATTCGACGAAATTTTAGCAAAAGCCCTAGCTCTCGAGGCGTCGAAAATTGAAAGCAAGCAGTTCCAACGCCCTAGTTCAAGCCATTCAAACCTTTTCGACTGTGACACCAACAATGTGCACAGTACTTCTACACGGTTCCGATCAGGCTCACTTGACCGTTCACGGATGCATGTCGGATCATCCAACACTCGAAATTCCAATTCTCGGTATCGTAAAATTAATTATCAATCGTTCGGTATCGCAATTAACTGTTTCAGATGCGGTAAAAATGACCATCGCGTTAATGAATGTCGGTCCGACCGTTCTAAAATAAAATGTGGCTCATGTTCAAAAGTCGGTCATGTCGCAAAGGTCTGCATTACAACTCTGATGAAATCTAAATTGAATTCGCCAACATCTTCGTCATTACACAATTTGTCCAACGATTCTTCAGGAACAGCATTTTCTTATGGCATCAACCACCTAAAAATAGTTTCAAAATTTCAAGTCGTCGATTTATTCGAATTTAACCCTGACTCAGATAAATACATTGTTTCAGTCGCGATAAACGGGAAACTACAGAAATTTGAGGTTGATTCAGGAGCAAAATATTCTCTGCTTTCTCAAACCGATTTCGAGCTCCTCAACCTGAATCTAACGTTGGAAGATTCGCATGTCACCTTTCGCTCATATTCTGGGAACGTTATCGAGCCGAAAGGAAAAGTCCGCGTCATTGTCGCCTACCGTGGGAAAGAAATCGATGGTGAATTACACATCGTCCCAGATGGTCATGCCGCTCTACTGGGTAGACAATGGATCAGGGACTTGGGCACTGAGCTAAAAGAAATCGAAAACGATGCAAAACAGTCAATTCCTGTTCATCAACTTGACTCAGGTAATGCCGTTGCTCAAATTTTCCAGGAGTTTTCCAAAATTTTTCAGGCGAAAATTGGCTGTGTCCCCGGAATAACAGTACACCTTCAACTTCGACCCGGTGCAAACCCTGTGTTCACTAAAGAGCGTAATGTACCGTATGCTCTGAGGGACCGCGTCGACCGGGAACTTGACTCTCTGGAAGCTGACGGTATTATATCTCCAATTCTAACAAGCGATTGGGGATCCCCTCTTGTCGCGATTCCCAAATCTGACGGAGGTATTCGGCTGTGCATCGACTACAAATGTGGGGTAAACGAAAGACTCGTCAAAGCAAACTATCCTATCAGGCGCATTGACGATGTCCTGAATAGCCTTCGTAATTCTCGTTTTTTTTTTTTGCACGCTTGATTTGTATAAAGCATATCTCCATTTAAAAGGTGACGAAGATAGCGCAGTGATACAAACCATGGCAACCCATCGTGGAACGTACCGTATGCATCGACTAAGTTTCGGGATCAAGACGGCCCCTTCGGATTTTAACAGAATTCTATCTCAGATTCTACAGGGCCTCCAGAAAACCGAGGCATACTTTGATGATATCATCGTCCATGGTTCGACTTTTGATGAATGTGTTCAAAATTTACGCTTCTGTCTTCAACGCTTAACTGATTTCGACCTCCATCTTAATAAAAGTAAGTGCAACTTTTTTCTGGAAAAAATTAAATATCTCGGTCATGTCGTGGAACATAACAAAATTTCGAAGTCTCCAGGCAAAGTTTCAGCCATCCGGAATATGCCACGTCCTACAAATCCCGATGAACTGAGACGTTTTTTGGGCCTTGCAACCTATTATTCTCGTTTTATCCCCGATTTCTCTACAATGACGTACAATCTTCGCTGCCTCTTGAAGAAAGGCATTCGTTGGTCTTGGACTCCTCAATGCGAGTCAACTTTCCAAAACATCAAAGAAGAACTCTGTAGCGGATGAGAGGGGTGGAGTTTCAAAGTAAATACCGGAAGAGAGTTGTGTTGCCATAACTACACAAGGAGAGGGACAGGGTGATTGTTTATGAGGGGACGACTTGCCCCCTCCACGCCCCGCCAGTCCATTGAGAGTAATCCAGGTTTATATATTATATACCCTCCTGTAGGCCACTGGAGGGTAATTGAAGGAGTTCATAATAAAAGGTTTTCTGTATGAAATTTTTACTGGAGTCACGTTAGAGACTTTTTGAGACTCAAATGCCTTGTTTGAATTGAATAAAATGGAACAAGCCGGATTATGGATAAGCGTTAGTTTTTTAACTAAGTGGTTGAGTTTTCGAGTAAAATTAGCGCATTAAAAGACGCAATTTCATGAGTTTACCTTATTCGTCAAAGAAAGCGAATTTCACCCCAGAAACGGACTGTGCTCACATAAAAAGGGGCAATATTCCACGAAGAACTTCCACTTTTGCCGGTTAAACGATCGGTGTAGCCTTCTAATGAATAAAAACTGTCGATTCTTGAATTAGCGATTTGTCACCATTTTAGCCGCGAATTAGCGATTTATCTCCATTTCAGCCGTGCATTAACTGGATTTTTCTGCGTTTCATCAACGAATTAAGAGTTCCTCCCATTTTCTCCGCAAACTACCTAACGCTTTTTCTGAAATTTGGCCGCGAATTAGCGATTTTTTTCACTTTCTGGTACGAAGTTACGATCAGAAGCCGCGAATTGACGTTTTATCTATTTAATCCGCGAGTCAATTTTATCGACAAATTAGCAAGTTTTCTCCACTTTAGCCACGATTTAGCAATTTTTGCGATTTTTCACCCTTTTAGCCGTGAATTATAGCGATTTATCTGCATTTTGCAGAAAATTCGTTTTTTCTTTACTTCAGCCGCTAATTAGCAATTTTTCTCAATGCATCCATGAATTAGCAACTTTTCTTAATTTTAGCTCCGGATTAGCGATTTGTTTTGCATGCTTTTAGCGGTGAATTAGCGTTTTTTCGCAGTTTGAGCCTCGAACTTGCGTTTTGAATAAACCGAGAATTCATGTTTTCGTAATTTTAGGCGTGAATTAGCGTTTTTTTTTCATTCGCGGATCATTGATTTTTCACGATTTTATCCGTTAATTAGCGTGTTCCGTAATTTTAAACGCAAATGACTGTAATTTACACGTTATCCGCGATTTTAGAGCTTTTTCTCAATTTTTGCCGTGAAGTTTTCCTAACTTTATCAGTGATTTATCACTTTTTCTTATTTATGGCCGTGAATCAGTTATTTTTTTTCAATAATTGCAGCCGTTAATTAGCCATTTATCTCAATTTCAGCCCCAAATTAGCGTTATTTTCCATTTTGGTCTCGATTAAGTGGGGGATTGGCCGCCCACGAGGAGGCGCGAATTGTAGCGATTTCCATTTTCACAAAAATCCTAGGGCCGCCAAAATCCAACAAACATGATTATTTACCTCTGTATGCCATGGGCGGCGGGCTATTTTGAAAGGTTCAGCTGAGTCAGCGGGCCACTTTTTGGCCAGCGAGCCCTCGGTTGGCCACCCCTGCTATTTCATCAACGGCGGCCTACGCCTTGGCGTCCTCTATTTGGCCGCATATACAATATTTGGTGCTTAACTTCACTTCCCCTTCTTTGAAGCTCCTTGATGAGACCGTGCAGTTATCAAATTTATAATGATTCACGTAGGCAACATTGTGGGACAGCAAAAAGAGATAATGACTCCGTACTGTCCATTATAGGTACTCCTTAAAAACGGCAAAAACACATTATTTAGCCCTTACGTTGGTGGTAAGAGTAGGGCTTTTTTCCGCCATTGCGCCTCGACGCTAGCGCTGCGAGCCCAGTGCGCGCTCGCGGAAGCAATTGCCTTACCTGAAGGCATGCTTAAAAACGGATACTTTTGGTGGTTTTTTCACGCGTTTTTGCTTCTATCTCGGAAGAAAAAAAGAATAATCCAGAACCAAGCAGGCCATTCGAAAGCTGACAAACAGTTTACACTTCCTACGAGGGCCATAAAACAATTGACAGCTGGCTGAAAGACTAGGAGTTTTCTGGAAATCTAAGAAGTTGTCTGTTCAGCAGCAATTTAAGCACTTAAATATTGATCGATTTAGAGATGAAAATATCCAATCCTACAGAGAATTTAGTGCTCTTTCCAATGGCTTCTTTTAAATTTCAATGAGACCATTTTTTCATCACGTACAGACGATTTACTAAGGAAAACCGTGGGCACATTAAAAATTAGGAAAACCCCGATTATCTCCAAAACCATAAGTAATCGGACCATGGTGTATAGGGTCATTTTGGTTCCAAATGTGACCAAGAATCACCCATTTCATTTATGCTAGACTTTTCCGTTACACCCTGTAGTATTCGGTGTTCACCATTTCTATAATTGATTAGATTAACTCGAGATTACGAAATCACTATTCCCCTCCACCCTTGTTTGGTGTTTTCTTTAATCCAAGAACCTGTGGAAGCTCAATACTTGGTAAAGAAAAAAGAGCCTCACATTATATTTGTTCTCGGAGAAATAAATGTCGTGCATTTATTGATGAGTGCAATGGAAGGAGAAGCGAAGAGGGCCTTCTGACCTCTCCCGTACACACCGCCACGTCTGTACTGTTGAGGCGGATACTCTTTCTGATGTCGCACTTTTCTCTTTCGGGCGATGTTTGTGGAAAAAAATTAAAAACAAAATGCATTTCGCATTCAAGATTTTACGCTGCCTCGTGCTAAAAGGCGTTTTTCATAAAAAAACATATTTGTTTTAAATTTTGGATATAAAATTTCCGGGTTACGCAAATTCAGAATTTCCGCAAATTCTGTGCCATCACCGGGTAAAAATATTTTCACGAAAACAAAATCCGTCAATTTTTGTAGCCGCAAAAGGTAAAATGGATTCGGCCATCTTCCCTCTCTCTTGCTCACTTGTCGTCCTCATTTGCCTGTTTACTGCCATAACACATTTTTTAAAGAAACAAAAGAAAAACAATTATTACAATGTTACGTATCCAATTAATCTGCGTAATTTCTTACAAACCTGTGATAGAAATGTTACTACAATTTTATGCGGGGATATGAACATTGATATACTGAAAAGGGACTCTATCAACGAAGATTATGTGAATTTACTCTCAGAATATGGTTTTGTATCTTTTATAAATGAAAATACAAGAATTTCGAGTCAAAGAGCCTCTTGCCTTGATCACGTATTCGTTAAAAACTGCTCCGCACCTGTGCACAAAAGCCTTGTAGTTAAATGTGATATAACTGACCATTATGCCCAGGGGTGGGCAAATTACAGCTTTTTGGGTAATTAATTACAAATTACAAATTACTTCCAAAAAAGAGGATTAATTACAAATTACTTTTCACTTCCACGAATAATTACAATTACTGTAATTGAATTACTTTTTCTATTACCAATTACCCAAGAGCTGGATTTGTGGAACACGCAAGCGTCTTGCTCTTGATCACTGTCATTTTTTTAGTGCGTCCAGCCAACAATCGAACGTCAGAACAGATCTTTGAGATAGGAAGCAGGAACAGCGCATCGCATGAGTAGGGTTGCGAAATGTCCGGGGTCAAATTTGCTAATTTGGCTAATTTTGCCCCACATCCCGGCCTGCGAACTGTCACGGGGAATCCCGGATAGTCATAGTTTGCTAATTTGGCTAATATTGTCCGGCGTCTCAGCCAAGGACGTCCTGGGACGCAATATGTACCGGATTCTTTACGTATTTATTTGAAATTGTGCATGCGATACCTAACTCTCAGAGAGCTTTGCAGTGGCAGCTTTATGTGGTTCAATATTTTTGTGCTTTGAGAATTTTGTGGTTAGAGCTATTTGGATTGGAATTTCTTGTGGCTCGAGCTTTTTAGTGCATTTCATTCTGAAAATGCACTATTGGTCTCGTCGTGATGGTGGCAAACATGGGTCATGTCATGTTTTTTTCACGTTTCAGAACCTCTAGAACACGAATTCACTGGTCTCCAGGATTCATATATATATTTCTTTATTTATTTGTAATATTATGGCCGTTTTCTTGTTAGCACGATAACTCTCGAAGAAATCAATTTAGCAGAACGCGCTTTGGCACAAAAATCAGTAGTCATAAGACCCCGGTCGGTATTGCATTTGGGCCAAATCGGTCAAGGTGGAGGGGGGAAAATAGGGGTTAAATGGTCAAAAAATCACTATAATTCACCAGTTGATTCTAGAAGCATTATATTCGGTACGCATACTCCATGTTAGAGTAGCCTTTGATTCCCATTTTAATTTTTCGAAAAAGTCAAGGTGGTGGGGGTGGTCCTTCCGGTGTGGAAGTGTAAAAATAGCGTTGAACTTCACTAGTTCATCTCAGCGCTCTAAAATTCGACTCAATAATTTATTGTATCGAAAGCTCTGGGTTCCACTGAGATTTATCGAAAACTTTGATGGGGGAGGGTGAAATGGGGGATGACATTTCAAAAAAATCGCTTAAATTCACACGTTTTGGTAAAATACGGCACAAAAATGTAGTATAACAAAACCCTTGGAAAACTACCGAAACTTTTCGACATTTTTGAAGAGAGGGTGGTGAAAATAGAGGAAGAAGTTCGGCTTAATGAAACAAATAATGGTATCAAAATTATTACTTCTGGGACGGCTTAGGGTATCCGTATACATAATGAAATGCACTCTTTCCGACCGCCAGCTGCCGGAGCGAAATTCTGTGTTTAGGGCCCTTAGGAGGTTAGGAAGGATAGATCTCCCCCCCGCCCCAAGGGTCACAAATATAAGAACGAAGGAGTACTAGTACCATACCGAGGAGCCCCATAAAATCTCCGTGAGCGTTTCACGTTCACGTTAGATTTAGCAGATTTTCTGGACTTGAAGCAGCCCGAAAAGGTCCGAGTACGTCCAACTTTATCCTTGGACTTCGGACCCAACGCAGTAGTGTACCCAGGTACAGGGGGGAGGGGGTTCACCCCGGACCATCTATCAGACAAAAATCGGTAGTATTCGTGGCTATAGCTGCTAAAAAGCGCTGATTCGTGGTCTCGCGATGCAACTTCCAGACTCAGGATTCCAGGATCAGGAGGTTAAAATAGGACAAAAATGGCAAATTCACAACTGAAATGGCGTAAAATCGCCCATTCGCGAATGCAAAAGGGAATAGGATGCTGAATGGCCGCAAAATTAGCGCAAAACGCTATTTCACAGCTGAAATTGGGAAAAATCGCTAATTTGCAATTTGCAGATATAAAGTTATGAGAACGTTAATACGCGGATACAATATGAAGAAAATCACTAATTCGCGGCAAAAATTGAAAAAATCACCAATTAGTGCAGCTAAAATTAAGAAAAACGTTAATTTTCAGTTCAAATTGGCGAAAAGTGCTAATGCTCAGTGAAAAATGGGAAAAATTGCGAATTTGCAGCTTAAATTGAGTCAAACGCCAATTCTTGGCAAAAATTGACAAAACTCGGTAAGTAATGCACGGATTGGAGACGCTACCACGCTGCTAAAATGTAGAAAAAGCGAAAATTCGCAGCTAAAATTGAGATACATCACTAATTCTCGAATTAAGTGTCGTGAAATTTATAATTTAAAAATGATGATTTTTTGACAGAAATGGATTGATAGATGTAAATTTTTTGGCCTAAAAAAAAATTTACATTTATAATTTAAATTCGCACCTTCTGAAGGCATTTTTGTGGCTAAAATTCAGAAAAATGGCAAATTCATGCATGGCTATAGTACAATGTTAAAAAATACACTAATTCACGGCTAGAACTGAAAAGAAGCAATAATCTATACCTATCAAAGTTATATGAAATTGCTAATGCGGAGGTAAAATGTGAAAAACCGCTAATTGGCGGGTAATATTTAGAAAATCAAATAATCAGCCTGGGCCCTATTGCACAATGTTTTATTAGCTAATATTACAGCTGTTTTATTAGCTAATATTAGCTATATTATTAGCTAATAAAACATTGTGCAATACGGCCCAGGTCAAAATTAAGAGAAAGGTCAATTTTAAGTTAAAAATTAAGAAAATTGCTAATTCGAGGCTAAAGATGGAAAAAATCGCCAATTTACAGCTAAAATTGCGCCAGACGCCAATTTGTGACTGAAATTGAGAAAATTCGCTAATTCACAGGTTTGAAACGCTACGACGCGTCGCCGCTACTATTTTAGAAAAGCGTTAATTCGCTGTTAAAATTGAGAAAAATTCTTAGGCCCATTTTCACCAACAAAATTGATCTCGTTTAAAGTTTGTTACTTTACGAAAAGGCAAAAAAATGAACTGTATAAAACTATCCGGTACTGGCTCGTACTGGACCGAATTTCAAGACGATTCAAATCACTGTAAAGTAATTACGGCACAAATGCGCGACGAGACAAACAATATAACAAACATGTACTCACAACGAATGATGAATTTGGTGTCTAAAGGTCTAAACAAACCAAAATTGACGAATGTCCGAGAACCACGAAAAACACGTGTTGGCGACCCGTTACTCAACGAGAACCGAACCGAGAGAGAGTTTTTTTTTTTTTTTTTTACACACACTGACACACACGCCAACTGATTACCCGCGCGAGGGTGGGGATTACATCATAAAAAATTGCGGGGGTGGTCAGGTTTACCAATCATACAGCCCCCCCTGAAACGCATGTTTCAGTACAGCGAAAACAAATTTTAAACAGGATTTTGCGCGTCAGTGCAATACCAAAAGACAAATTATTAAACAAAACTTGATTTTTTTTTTTTTAAGACATTTAACAAACAAAAATCAAAGAACATGGAAACAAAACATTAAAAGTGGGTCTATTAGATTGGCAGTGGAGCAAGTTTGATCGCGGGTCTTCGAATTGTTTTTCCCGATGGAGTCAAAGTGTCCACTACACGCACAACATTGTCTTTCCCCGGGTATGTCCGAACAACCTTCCCGCGCATCCACGTCATAGGCGAGGCATTTTCTTCCTTTATGAGGACCAGAGTTCCAGTTTCGATGTTAGGGTTCGATTTGGTCCATTTAGCGCGTGCTTGCAGAGTCGACAAGTATTCTGCGCTCCAACGCTTCCACAAATCACGCTGCATTCGCAGCAAAAGTTCCCATCGCTTCAATCGATTGATGTTGTGGTCCGAGAAATCGGGTCCAGGCACCGCGGTCAATGGGCCAAAAATCAAAAAGTGACCAGGGGTCAAAACGTCGAATTCGTTAGGGTCACTGCTTAACGGTGTTAATGGGCGAGAATTTAGCATGGCTTCGACTTTAGTTAGGACGGTGTAAACTTCCTCGAAGGTCAAAGTAACGTTTCCGACTATCTTTTTCAAATTATTTTCATAGACTTGACAGTGGATTCCCACAGTCCACCGAAATGTGGCGATGAGGGAGGGATGAAAATCCAATTAATCTCCTTCATACTGGTGTAGTCCAATAATTGATTCTGAAATAGAGAACTAGACAATAATTTTTTGAGCTCATTATTTGCCCCGACAAAATTAGTACCATTGTCAGAATGGAGTTCTGAACATAATCCTCGTCGTGAAACGAAACGGTCGAGAGCATTGAGAAAAGATCGAGTAGATAACGACGAAACGAGCTCTAAATGACACGCTTTTGTTGCCATGCACACAAAAACGGCGACATACGCTTTTTCGATTGGGCCTCTTTTCAAGTTTGAGGATTTAATGAGTAAGGGACCGGCAAAGTCAACCCCTGTTTTTAGAAAGGGCCGCGCCCCAAGTACTCGCGACGGCGGGAGATCGCCCATGACAGGCTCGACACATTTAGGCTTTCGCCGATAGCAATCAATGCAGCGGAAGTATACTGAGCGTATTAACCGACGAGCTGAAATAATCCAAAATCGCCGAAGAATCGAAGCTTGAAGTTGGATGGGTCCTGGATGGCCGAAATTCGAGTGATAAAACCGAGTGATAAGGAGACTCAAGTGAGACTTATACGGCATCAGAACGGGATGACGATTTTCGACAGGGAGCTCCGAATTTTTTCAGGCGTCCCCCAACTCTTAATATTCCTTCGCTGTCTAAAAAAGGAGAAAATCTAGCCATGGCTTTGCTCAATGACTTTTTTGACGACAGATTGGCTATGGTTTCGGCGAAATAATTGGATTGTTCATATTTAATCCAAAAATTTAAGGACCTTTTCAGTTCCGACGTTTGCAGCGGCCCTGATTTTCGGAGGCCAATTGGCGTTATCACTCTAAAGCAATACACGGTTACCCGTTGTAAACGGGTTAGCGACGAAAAAGCACACAACAAGGTGTCAAGCGACGAATTGCAGGATAATAATGTGA
Source organism: Corythucha ciliata (assembly GCA_038030265.1). Classification (NCBI taxonomy): domain Eukaryota; kingdom Metazoa; phylum Arthropoda; class Insecta; order Hemiptera; family Tingidae; genus Corythucha; species Corythucha ciliata. The sequence goes on from CM075937.1 coordinate 46,783,571, forward strand.
CGACTGGGTTAGGTTTGCGTTCCTCGAGTTCTGAATGGTCGAAACTGTTTATATGAGGACATTCTGGCCAAGATGATTCCGGCTGAGTCAAAAATTCTGGACCATTCCACCAAATGTGGTGAACCATTAGCTCTTTGGGGGTTATTCCTCTAGAGGCACAATCAGACGGATTTTGTGCGGACGGTACGTACCTCTACCAACTTATTTTAGTTCCTTCTTGAATTTTCTGAACTCGGTGAGCAACGAAGGTTTGCCAACGAGACGGATCAGACTTGATCCATTGAAGCGTTATCATAGAATCCGTCCAACAAACGATTTTCGAAAGTATTAATTTTTTCTGGAGTGCCATTTTCACCTTGTCGAGTAGTTGACTAAGCAATACGGCACCTAATAATTCTAGCCGTGCTAACGATATTACTCCCTTTGCTGGAGCGATTCGAGATTTGGCCATCAAAAGAAAACATTGAGGGGGTAAATTTTGGTGCGAAACGACGAGATAAATGAGCTAGCGTAAGCTCGCAATGAGGCGTCACAAAACCCATGAAGGTGAAAGGAATCGGGAAAGTTGCTGAGATAAAACGGTCTGGGTACTGACATTTGGTTACAAAAGTGAACAGTCGATCGAAATGCATCCCACGAAGTGCTGATATCCGATGGAAGAGAATCGTCCCAGTCAAGCTCTCTTTTCCAAATTTCTTGGAGAATTAATTTGGCCGAAATTATAATAGGTGCTAGCCATCCAAGAGGATCGAAGATTTTTGTGATGCTTGATAGCACGCCACGTTTTGTTAGTGGCCCGTCAAGAATTCTAACTTTGTACGAAAAGACATCTTTTATGGGGTCCCAGTTTAGCCCCAGTACTTTGATGAAATTGGAATCCGTGTCGAATTCAATGGCGGCGAGATTTCTTTTCAAGCTTTCTGGAAGACTCGAAAGAACTTCGCTGGAATTACTGCACCATTTTTGCATGACAAAGCCGCCTCGATTGAGAATTTCACTCATTTCGATTATTGCCTTTTCAGCCGAGCCGACATCAGGAACCGAAGTTAACAGGTCGTCAACATAGAAGTCATCAGTCAGCATTGCTGCTGCAACGGGGAAGTCTTTACCTTCATCAAGGCTTAGTTGATGTAACGTCCTTATAGCCAAGTACGGGCTGCACGATAAACCGAACGTGACAGTTTTTAAACGATACGTTTTCAATTCGTCTTGAGGTTGAAATCTCCACAAAATTAACTGGTAGTTTGTGTGTGGATCGTGTACCAGGATTTGTAGATACATTTTACGAATGTCTCCCACTAAAGCGACAGGGGAGAGGCGAAATTTCAATAAAACGTCGGTCAAATCGTTCTGCAACTTTGGCCCCGGTAACAAACAATTATTTAAGGACCGCCCGTTTGTGGATCGGGCTGCGGCGTCGAATACTACCCTTAAGTCCGTCGAAGTACTTACCTTGAGAACACAATGATGGGGTAAATAATATGAGCCTTCCACTGAAGAGAAATCCGAAACATCCTCCATGTATCCTTGGTCAAGAAACATTTTCAAAAATGCCCCATATTTATGGCGCAAAACCAGGTTGGTAATCAAACGTTGTTCCATTGAACGAAAGCGTTTCAGAGCGGTTGAATGAGAGTCACCCAACTCGGGTTCACCTGGTCGAAATGTAAGCGGAACCTTGTAGCGCCCTTCAGGCGTACGTTCGACAAACTGTTGGTAAGTTGTCTCACACAACTCGTCGTCTTTCGAAAGTACCTATAGGCTTGTTAGAAACCTGTTCGATCTCCCAAAATGATTTCACGATGCTATTCAGATCCTGTTGATTTAATTCCGAATCGTGGCAGAAAGAATGAAAAACCGAAACGTGGGATTGCGGCGGAGAGAAATCCGACGCTGGCCCCAAAACGACATATCCGAATGTTGTTTCTACCGCAAGTGGCGTATTAGGTGGCCCGAAACGTCTATCTGCGAGTAGTAATTGCGGCAAAACGTCCGCTCCCAGCAAAATCGTCACTGGTTGGGAAATTCCGAACCCTGGGTCGGCTAGTTGTATCCCCTGAAGGTGCGACCACAAAACGGGTGGAAGTGACGCAGATGGTAGGTTGCCCGAAATACGGTCAATACAAAGGGCCGAAACTGACACTACTGGCTCGACTTTAAAAAATGGACTTATGGCTTTTGTTGTTAAATGGAGCTTTTGTGACCGTGTTATCCGATAATCCCCGAATGGGCGTTGTGTTACATGTTTTCTTCCAACCCAGATCTTCAGCTAATTTTGTTGTGACAAAGCTGCACTGTGACCCACTATCGAGAAGTGCTCGGGTCAAGCACTTGGAACCATCTTGTTTCCTAATGGAGACAAGTAACGTCGACAGTAGAACTACTGAAGAGTTCTTTTGGGGGTATTTTATCGTACTCCCAATCATGGAAACGGGACTGTTTGAGGATGTTACCTCTTGACGCAAGTCCTTTTCTGACGAAGTTTCAGAACCCGATTTATCTGAGTTGTTGCTATAATGAAGAAGCGAATTATGAGACGATTTGCATACGTTGCATTTCCAATCACGAGGGCATTTACTGACTTTGTGGGACGAGCTAAGGCATAGAATACATAACCCTTTTTCTTTTACTATTTTAAACCTGTCGATTGGTTTTAAACTCAAAAATTTCTTACACGAGTGAAGCGCATGAGGCTCCGAACAAACGACACAATTTGGAGACGAAGTATTCAAGAAAGCCGATTTTGGAGAGTATCTCGTTGTAGATGAACTAGTTTTGGACGACGAAGAAACCGACGGTGGCTTCGAAACAAGCATTTCAGTGGACTTGAGAGCGCGTACTCTCATTTCCAAAAACTTAATCAGATCTTTAAACGACGGCAAATCGTTTTCATTGTTATTTTCGAAAGATTGTCTTGTCCCCATCCGCACTCGACCGTTTGGAGAACGTTCAAACGTTAGAAAATGTAACAATGCTAACTGAACTAACGTTGTTGAAGTTTGAAATTGGAACGTTAGTCATAAACCATTGAGTAACGTTAATTCCATTCGTTACTTAAACGTTTCATTATCGTTATTTCGTTAGCTGTGTCAGGAGCGCAACTGTTATAACCGCCATCGTCAGTAGGCAAGGCAAAGTCATATGGAAAACAAAGTTATTTATTTATATTAATATTTTAATGAAAGGGTCAAGCCAAAAAGGCAAAGGAAGAAGGACGAATTGAACGAAGAAATTTCATAACGACGCCCTCAGAATGAATTTCTAGAAAACAGAGAACGAAGTAAATTACAACAAGGACGAAAATTAAACAATTTTTGCCTTTTACGAGCTTGAATAACCGTGAAAAAATCAAAATTTAGGAGGAGACTCAAAAAAACAGCGGAACGAGGAACGGACGATTTTTCAAATATAGTTCGTAACTGAAAACGGAGTGACGGAGCCGCAAAAGGTAAAATGGATTCGGCCATCTTCCCTCTCTCTTGCTCACTTGTCGTCCTCATTAGCCTGTTTACTGCCATAACACATTTTTTAAAGAAACAAAAGAAAAACAATTATTATAATGTTACGTATCCAATTAATCTGCGTAATTTCTTACAAACCTGTGATAGAAATGTTACTACAATTTTATGGGGGGATATGAACATTGATATACTGAAAAGGGACTCTACCAACGAAGATTATGTGAATTTACTCTCAGAATATGGTTTTGTATCTTTTATAAATGAAAATACAAGAATTTCGAGTCAAAGAGCCTCTTGCCTTGATCACGTATTCTTTAAAAACTGCTCCGCACCTGTGCACAAAAGCCTTGTAGTTAAATGTGATATAACTGACCATTATGCCATTATGTTGCAGTCTAAGTGCGGGAGTAAAGGTAGATTTACGGACGCAAAGTTCTGAATTGTTCAATGTGGTAGTTGACGGCCAAATATTTCGAAATTTGATATCAAAGGAAAGTTGGAGTGATGTCGTAGGAAAAAAGGATGTTGATTCTGCGGTTAATTCGTTCGTGGATACCGTGAATATTGCTGCGGAAGACGCTAGCAGAGTCCGCATTAATAGAGACGTTGGTAAATACAAAAAAATTAAGAAATGGGTTACAAGAGGTATATAATAAATTCAATTAGAGTAAGGGATCGTTTGTATAAAGAGTTGACTAAAGTCAAAAATCCCTTTTTTGAGAACTACTATAGAAAATATCGTAACATTCTAAACAACTGTATAAAAAAAGCAAAGGTAATGTACTATAAAGCTAGGTTGGATTTGGCTGGTTTAGACTCCAAGAAGATATGGGGTATAATTAATGAAGTTTCTAATAGGCAGACTGCTGCAGTGTTAAGTGGTTTTGAAATAGTCAATGAAAGAGGTGACAAAATTACAGATGATGTGTCTGTAGCGGATGAATTTAACACTTTTTTTAGTGGGGTAGGGGGAAGGATTAAAAATGAAATCTCGAGTAAGAAGGGATATGTGAGACAGGTTAATTCATTTCCCTCCTCCTCGAACATGGCAAAATCGTTATTTCTTACTCCGGTAACAGAAGAGGAAATGCTGAGAGAACTGAAAAGACTAGACAAGGATTCAAGTTTTACAATAGGTAAAATGACTAATAAACTGCTTCGGCTGATTAAGGATTTCATAGTGGTTCCTTTGACATATACAGGGTGATTCAGGAGGAAATGCATATACTGAAGTATGTTGTAGTACTAAGTATTTGCGACCAAAATGACCCTATGAACATAGGGTCGCAAATGCTTTCCTTCTGAGATATGCGTACAATTGTGTTTTTTCATCGACTGCCTACTTTTTCTCCAAAAACTCGATTTTACAGCCCAACCGCTGGGCTTAGAAAAAAACTGTTGACGGTTTTGAAAAGACCACAAAATTTCACTTCAGAAAACAGTGTTTTGAACTGCTGTAAACGAACTCAGTGTTTTTTATGATTTTCCACAAATGGCGAAAGTGGCTTCTTTTAAATTTCTCCTATAATTCAGCGACGATTTCTGCTGAATTTATAATGCCTCTGATATGGTCCCATCATCAGAAAAACATGTCCGTTCTGTGGGCTTTCCAATGACCTCCTCAAAATTGATGGTGGTCCATTTTTGAGAGAGATATCATAGGTAATATCCGAAAAAACAAGCTGCAAACGTGCAAAATCAGTAAGTTTGTCCCAGTAAAAATAAGCGTATTTGTGTGCCTCAAACGTGTTATTGTGCCTCATGAAAGGCAATTATTGCTTGGAATTCAGTCCAAAAATATCACTTTAACGCAATTAATGACAAATCATCCCCTCCTCCCACCGGGGGCTTAAACATGGTGGGGCGTGGGATTTGTCATTTATTGCGTTAACATTAACATTTGTTAATAACAGTGCCTCAAACGTGTTATTGTGCCTCATGAAAGGCAATTATTGCTTGGAATTCAGTCCAAAAATGTTAATGTTAACGCAATAAATGACAAATCCCACGCCCCACCATGTTTAAGCCCCCGGTGGGAGGGGGGGATGATTTGTCATTAATTGCGTTAAAGTGATATTTTTGGACTGAATTCCAAGCAATAATTGCCTTTCATGAGGCACAATAACACGTTTAAGGCACACAAATACGCTTACTTTTACTGGGACAAACTTACTGATTTTGCACGTTTGTACCTTGTTTTTTCGGATATTATCTGTGATATCTCTCTCAAAAATGGACCACCATCAATTTTGAGGAGGTCATTGGAAAGCCCACAGAATGGACATGTTTTTCTGATAATGGGACCATATCGGAGGCATTATAAATTCAGCAGAAATCGTCGCTGAATTTTAGGAGAAATTTAAAAGAAGTCACTTTCGCCATTTGTGGAAAATCATAAAAAACACTGAGTTCGTTTACAGCAGTTCAAAACACTGTTTTCTGAAGTGAAATTTTGTGGTCTTTTCAAAACCGTCAACAGTTTTTTTCTAAGCCCAGCGGTTGGGCCGTAAAACCGAGTTTTTGGAGAAAAGGTAGGCAGTCAATGAAAAAACACAATTGTACGCATATCTCAGAAGGAAAGCATTTGCGACCCTATGTTCATAGGGTCATTTTGGTCGCAAATACTTAGTACTACAACATACTTCAGTATATGCATTTCCTCCTGAATCACCCTGTATTTGCAATTTGGTTTTTAGCACTCGTCACTTCCCCACACTGTGTAAGGAGAGTATTATTATTCCTATCTTTAAAAGTGGTAAAAAAGAGTTCGTGGGTAACTACAGACCAATATCGCTTACTTCTTCAATCGCAAAAGTGTTTGAAAGTTGCATTAAAAAGGTTGGTGAACTTCTTGGATAAAAATGGAGTTTTGCCAGATAGACAGTACGGTTTTCGTAGGGATATGTCGACCTCCAATGCTTTGTATGATGTGATCAAATACATTTGTGAGAACCTAGACACGGGAAAGCATGTTGTTGGTTTATTTATTGACATTAAAAAAGCGTTCGATTCGGTTGATCACAGGATCCTGCTGGCAAGACTAAACTCCTATGGTGTCAGGGGGGTTGTCAATAATCTGATTGAGTCGTATTTTTCGAACAGGAGAAAGAAGGTAAAAGTCAACGGTAAATTCAGCAAATGGGAAATAGTAACATCTGGGGTGCCACAAGGCACTGTATTGGGTCCTCTTTTGTTTTTGGTTTACTTAAATGACATATTCTCCTTGAAATTGTTGGGGAGGCCATACTGCAATGCAGATGATACTGCATTTCTTTTCTGCCATGACGATGTTGAATACTTAAAAAACAGGATTTTAATTGATTTCAGAGTTATAAAGACATGGTTAGATAGTAATCTCCTAGCTATAAATATTTCTAAATCCAACTTGATTTATTTTACAAATGGTTTAAGAACGGAAAGGATAGCGCTGGATTCGAATATTGTCTCTCACTCACCAAATTGTAGTAATAATTGCACCAACTCTACAGAATGTTTCAAATTGTATTTTTGTGAATCAGTAAGATATCTTGGCGTTATTTTAGATTATAGGCTCAAATTTCGCGAACACATTCATAGTATTACAACGAAAGTTAGAAAATTCTTCTATTCCTTTAAACAGTTAAGGCAAGTTTTGGATAGGAACTCTCTTAGGACGGCATATTTTGCCTTATGTCAATCTCTACTGACCTATGGAATTATTGTCTGGGGTAATGCTTCGTCTGGGGAGGGGGAATGCGTCTGGGGTATTGCTGGGGTGGCTCAAAAAGTAATTTTAAGGATCATCTTGAATAAACCTCCCTTGACACCTTCTCAGATGTTATTTGAGGATCTGGGAGTTATGAACATTGAAGAACTATTCCTCCTTAATGTTGCTTGCCATGCTTGGAAAATGAATTACAATCAACACTACCTTCATAGATACCCAACGAGATTAGCACAACTTACTAATGTAAGATTACCGAAAATTCATTCATCACTATAATTATTATAACCATGCCTCTACAGGGTGTTAACGTTAAGGTCGCACCACCGGCCAGGGTTCGATTCTGCAACTCATTTGCGGCAAAAGTTGTCCTCTGCAAAAAAAAATTTCACCCCGCACGAAGTCCGACTTTTTTCATTTTAAGATTTTTTTCGTGTTATAGACATCACGTTACTAAAACGACTGTAACTCGCTTATTTCTGGCCGAAAATCAAATCTGAATACACCGTTGGAAAGAGCGTTAAATTTACCATCTTCCCAGTGCTAAATATTATTTTAAATGTAGGATTCAGGGGACGAAAAATGAGCCTGAGTAGTAAAATGTGAGGAATTACGAAAATTTGCAGAATTTTCAAACGTTTTCAACTCCGACTGAATCTGTCGGTTAATCGTACACTGCAATCTTAAAAGTTGGCGTAGAACCTCAGCTTTCATTAGGTCTAGTCATTTTTTAAATTAAAAAATCGAATAGGTGAGAAAACCGCGTCTGATTGAAAAAAATAGGTGTTTTTTTATCTTGCTCAATTATTCAATGACTGCCAAATCTTCACAGTTTGGTGGAATAAGGGGTGGGTTTTACTTGTTTTTTCTCGCTGAATCGAGTAGCGGTTGGCGCGCATATCACGCTAGCGCTGAATCGGGTGGTGCATATGTGGCTCATGAAATAGGAGAGCTAGGGGAATAGGGGTAGTCAGGTGTTATGGGCCGTATTCAGAAACCAACCTTTACGTCCCCTTAGGAGCTCCTTTAGTTAAGGTTCCTTTAGCGATTCCTTTAAAAATCGTATTCAGAAACGTTCCTTTAGAGTTCCTCGGCAGTTCCTTTAGCTAAAGGGGCCTTAAAGCAAATAAACAATGAAAATATGCTTTTAATGGTGACTGTACGCTTTATCATGTGAAACCTCTCGCTATTTACGCCTTCAAAAGCACATTAGTTATCAAAATTGTATGAAATGCCAGCCTATTAACATTGCGTAATTTTAATTTATTGATGAGCGTGGACAAGTTCAAGATCGAAGAGAACCGTAAAGTTTGTGCGGAAAGCGGCCATTGTCCCACAAGGGAATGCCCTGCTGGAGACTGCGTGATCGAGCAACGGCTACGGTTCTATTTTGGAAAATTCGACTGCTGTCAATCGAATGTAGCCAACGGGTGACAACGTCTACAAATTCCATCCTTGGGCCGCAAAACACAACTACTTTGAGACTCATCCAGACTCCTGTCACCTACGGAGACTTTAAGCGGAGTATATGTGCACAATAATTGCAGCCGACGACACCGGGGAAACCAACCAATCTGAAAAATGGAAAGGATGATTCTCTCACTCTTTGGCCACTAGGAAAATATATAAGCTGTTTTGTTAGCCCCGCTATGCTTTCACTTCCTTTATGTTCACGATACCACCGGCGTCACCGGTTGGCTGACACCTCGTAGGTCACAAAACTGTCTGCAAGGGCCGTTGCTCGGTACCTACGAGGAATGAGTTTGTCCAGTGAATTTCGAAGGAAATGTAACGCTCTTCAACTTGTGACTCAGAAGACGTTTTCGTGGAACGCGCAGTATTCGAGTGATAGACGAAAATCCGTTTAAAACTCCGGGGGAAAAACGCAGTTTTCTGCCCCCACTGAAGTTCTAAAGAGGAGTTTTGGATGAAAGAGAAGCCTTTTAGCTCCAGGGGGCCTCACGAGGTGGCGCCGACAACGATGAGCGAGGGCTTTCGAGCGCCCTTGCGACTGGGGCCTTATTCCGAACGGTCGGGAAGAAAATGCCGCAAGAGGGATCCAGGAACCCCGTATAAGAAATAACATTACCCCTTCGTGGGAACCACACTTGCGGCATTTTTTCCTGACACCTCTGACCAGCCCGCACTGGCACTGGCACTGGGGTCTTTTCCTGGCCCCAGCTCCGGCCGCGGTAGTGAGCTAGAGGCCGAAACGGTGCCACTCACCGTGCACTTTGACGAAATAATTATTTTCAGGCCTATAAATTATTTATTTTGGCCTAGGTTCCAATCCCGTACAAAACGAAAATAATGAAATAGATAGGACGGTCACACTTGAAACACAAGGGGAGACACAACACAAAAAAGATAAATTGACAAATCGTGGTATGGGACCGTCACTTGAAGATTTCCCGTCGCGTAAATTCTCAATAATTTGTGAAAGTTTGACAGCCGAAGAGAAACTTGAACCCTTCAGTCGGTCGACGCTCGACGGATCAAAATCACAACGTTTCAAACAGTCTGATCTGACCGAAACGAGACCTTTTGGAGAACCGAACTGGATTCAGATAGTGTGCTTCTTCTGTGTCGCTCATTACCCCATTGGAGATCCGAAATAAGATTGAGCGAGTCGAAAAACACAATAAATTCTTCCATTTCTCACATTTACCGAGGGAAAATAATTACAGTAGAAACACTACAACACAAGACAAGGCTTAAAGGAACTGTAAAGGAAGCTCCCGAGCTTCCTTAGAGTTATCATAAGTATAACCAGCAAATAACATTCTTTAAAGGAACCACGAAGGTAAAAGTGGCTTTGTGAATACAATTTTTTCATGCCTTAAAGAACTCCTTTACAGTTCCTTAGCCAATGCGGATAAGGTTGGTTTCTGAATACAAATTCCTGCTATAAGGAGCCACAAAGGTTAAGGTCTCGTAAAGGTGCGTTTCTGAATACGGCCCATGTTTAAAAATGAATTTGTTTTCCACTAAGGGTTTCTATTTGTGGGAAAAGTCCGAGTATCTCTAATAACAACGAGAGAACATGCGGGAAACGACGAACAAGAGCTACTTTATTCTCCTCAGCATGATATTTTCTGTGTGTCCGCTATTTTGGTTTAGGCATATGCGGCCAACCTCATCCACTTCTCCTTCTGAAACCTCTGGATTCCGCCTTTCTTAGTCACTGCATGTGAATCCTATCCAGCAGATCCTCGATCTCAGGATGTTTTTCACCATATCTTTATAAACTCCTGTTTTAAGTCCCTCCACAAACGTTAGCCGAGAAGGGTAAGGTCCGGTCTTCTAGGAGGCCATAGAATTGGTCCTCTGAATCCAATCCACTTGTAAAAAAATGCGTTCACTTGGAGTGATAAATCTCGTACTCTGATTACTCGGAGCGCTTTACCGTAACTGCAAGTAAACGCCGAGCATGATTACCTCGGAGCATAGTTCATCAAGTAGGTAGAAAGCGTTTCTAGAGGATCTGCTTGAGGATTAGCGTATTCGGCGATCAAATCAGGCAGAATCATTGGGTTTTAGAACGGATGGTGGGGACCAACACGAAGGACACACCGAAAATATGCCAAAGTGAATAAAATAGCTCTTGCTTGTCTTTTCTAGATGTTATCATCAGACGGTCTATTCCCGAATTGCGTCCCTAACTAGAAACGGAATCCTTTTTAAAATATTAGACATCGTATTACCCCTATTCCCCTAGCTCAACTAATTCATGAGCATCGTTAGCACCACCATTCGATTCAGCCACAGAAAAAAACAAACATAAAACAGGCGTATCCCACCCTTTATTCCACCAAACTGTGAAGATTTGGCAGTCATTAAATAATTGAGTAAAATAAAAAAAAGCACCTATTTTTTCAATCAGACGCGGTTTTCTCACCTATTCGATTTTTTAATTAAAAAAAATGACTAGACCTAAAGAAAGCTGAGGTTCTACACCAACTTTTAAGATTGCAGTGTACGATTAACCGACAGATTCAGTCGGAGTTGAAAACGTTTGAAAATTCTGCAAATTTTCGTAATTTCTCACATTCTACTACTCGGGCTTATTTTTGGTCCCTTGAATCCTACATTTGAAATATTACTTTGCATTGGGAAGAATTTTTTTTTTAACTACGCCGTGTCGGTGGGGCATCTTCGACCATCCGACTTCTTGCAGCCCAGTAATGTTTTGCAGTCCGGTGGAAGCGGTCGTCATCTTCGGTGGATCTCACATCCTGTAGAGCTCTGCAGGTCTCGAGGCTTTCACCATCCATTTCACCGGTCCCGCACAATTCACAATCTGGTGATGATTTCACGCCTATCCTGTGCAGATGTTTCTGGAGAAAATCATGGCCGGTCAATGTGCGAAAGCAGGCAACTCCAACTTTCCTGGGAAGATCCGCTGGTATTTGACCGCCACTTCTTGCTAGGGATTCCCATTTCTTCCCTCCAGCGTGCTCAGCATGCTCAGTAGCCAGGGTCCCCAGAATCTTTCTTTGAGCATCTCTTCTTGCGGCATACTGCGTTACTGGGATGGTTGGTTGGGTCATCTCCGAGCCTTCCTTTGACAACCGATCGGCCATCTCGTTTCCAAACAGGCCACAATGAGAGGGCACCCACTGGATTGTCAAACGGTACCTTTTTTAAGCAGTACATCCGCCAATCTCCTACACTCCCGGACAGTCGAGGAGTCACCGGATTGTCCAGATCCTGTAACGGCTGTGATGGCTGCTTGGGAATCGACCAGGATTACTATATCAGGGGTTTGCTCCAGTTTCAGAAACTCCTCCAGCGCCAACTGGATCGCCTTGACCTCCCCGTCGAAATTTGTGGCAACAATTCCAACTGGTGCTTTGATCTGAAAGGCGGAGGAAAACACACCTGTACCAGTGTTCCTCGTGGCATCTTTAGCGGAACCATCTGTATATACTCGCAGCCATAGGGGGTTAGGGTACCTTTCATTGAGGGTCTCCAGAGCCGTCATTCTCAGCTCAGAGATGGATGACTGTCCCTTTTTCACATCCCTGGTCAGGTCAAGTCTGCCCTCTGCCCTGCGCCACGAAGTCAGCTCACCCTCAATATGGAATGTCTCCCGAGGACCGGGGGTGATGTCATGTCTTCGCCCTATGGTTTCCACAACTGAGGAAAGTTTTGCTGTGTACAGAGTCTCTGGGACATCACTTCCTCCCTCTGCCAGTATGGATCTTCAAGTCTGTGGAGCCTCTCCTTCGCGGCTATTGCTGCGATTTCTCTTCGGACGCTAAGGGGCTCAATTCCGGTCTGCAGTTCCATCGCTGCAATGGGGGTGGACTGGGATGCTCCTGTAACTAGCCTCAGGGCAACATTTTGCGTTTTGTCCAGCTTTTCTAGGGTTGTTGCTGAGGCTGTTGTCATCACCTCCCCCCCGTACTCCATCACTGGACGAACATACGTTTTGTACGTGAGAGCTAGCAGATCTTGGCCGTACCTCAGGGAGACGGGAGGGGGCTTGGTAGAGAGCGTGAACAGCTGGAAATTAGTTTTAATGGGGTTTACTCGAAGTTCATTACTGTTGGCCCAGGCCCGGAGGGCTTTCATCGCCTTGTTAAGGCATTCTTCTAGTGCCGGGATAGAACTGCTTGTCGCCCAGACCACAAGGTCGTCGGCGTTCAGAAGACAGTTGAGGCCCGGTATTTTTTGAAGTTCGAGCACCACGTCGTCAATCATCAAGTTGAAAAGAGTCGGACTGAGGACGGACCCCCGCGGTAGACCTTGCTTCGTTTATTTGAACGGGGATGTGGCATCACGGTACCTTACCCGAAGGTAACGTTGGGCGAGGAAGGACCTTATGAAGCCGTACATTCTACCTTCTGCTTTCGCTGGAAACCATTCTTAACCTCTTCCGCCAAGCGAATAACATGTTCCATGGTGCTTCTATTTGCCCTAGGCCGATAACTTTCGGGTCGGTCTGGGCTCTTATCTTTTTTCAGGATAGGGATAACCTCTGATTTTCTCCACATGCTGGGCAGTCCTTTTCTCCAAACCAAATTGATCAGGCAAAGCCGGGTTTCTTTAGCTTTGTCGCCGAGTTGTGCAAGGAACTCCGGGAGCAGACCATCTGGGCCTGGGCTTTTCTTCTTTTTGCTATTACCCAAAGCAACCATCAGCTCATCCGTGGAGAACTCCTGGTTAAGTAGCTCGTCGTCTCCTTCTTCTAATACCGTGTTCGGCAGGATTACATTGGGTAGTGCATGTCGGCGAGCAGGCTTGAAGTTGCTGACTTTACAATAATGGCGGCAAAAATGCTTGGCTATGTCAGTTTCGTCGGTTATGACCCTATCACCGTCGACCAATGGATGATTTCTCTCATTCCCTTCGTTGTTCAGTTTCGAGACGTATTTATGGGTTTTGAGACCGTCTTTGCGGTAGTCTAGGCTACCAAGGAAGGAGCTGCATGCCTTCCGCTTCGCCTGGATAATCTCAAATTGGGAAGATGGTAAATTTAACGCTCTTTCCAACGGTGTATTCAGATTTGATTTTCGGCCAGAAATAAGCGAGTTACAGTCGTTTTAGTAACGCAATGTCTATAAAAATCTTAAAAGTGAAAAAAGTCAGACTTCGTGCGGGGTGAAATTTTTTTTTGCAGAGGACAACTTTTGCCGCAAATGAGTTGCAGAATCGAACCCTGACCGGTGGTGCGACCTTAATGTTAACACCCTGTATAATTGCCAGCAGGATTGCCCGTAGATTTAAGTTTAATTATGGTATGTTTTGTAATCATAAGGCGCTTAAGAAATATCTTATTGAGAAGAAGAAGCAAAGTTTGCTTCAATTTAGGATGTTAGTGAGCTAAGTTAGTCTTGTTTATGTTACCGTCAAAACCCGAAATCAGTCAAAACCCTGAATTGCCTAGTCAGAACTAGTTTTATCAAAGCTCCTCAGTGAGTACTAGTATTCACTAGGCAAAACTAGAATTGTCCAAAGTTGCCAGACAATTCTAGTTTTTAATAAAACGTTTGTAGTTAAAACTAGTTGTAGCCACTTGGGGTCACCGTTAAAACCCGAAATAAGTAATAACCTGAAATTCCTGACCAAAACAGTTTTACAGGCAAAATGTTTGACAAACCACCAAAACTGAACGAAAAAAAGGAATCCAAGAATTTATTAGTATGAAACCAATAACGGATTGAAAGTTAAAAGATTCGTAATCGTAAAGATAGTTCATTTGTTGTTGCATGGCAAACTGGTGTGGCATTTTGAATCCCACAATTTAGACGGTTGGCACCAGCAACCGTTGGAAGAGCAAAACTTATTGTTTTGACTGAGCTATCCAGTTGGAACAAGTTTTAAATAGTAAAAGCTAATATAAAATTAAGAAGGAACAATTCATTCGTAAATTCTAGTTTTCTCTGACCTCCATCGTCAATTCTAGATTTACCTAGTAAATACTAGTTTTAGCTAAGGGGCTTTGGTAAAATTAGTTATGACTAGGTAATTCGGGTTTTGACTGATTTCTGGTTTTAACGGTAACATTTATATTGATTTATAGAGTTATAATTTATCATTCCGATTATTTAGTGTCGCGGTATGTAATTGTATAGCGTGTATGTATTAAATCCGATTTGTATTCATCTGGCTAAACTGAATTCCAGCTCTCTACTCAAGTTTTAACTTTTTGAGGGCTGGAATCAAAATAAAAATAAAATAAATAAATAAAATAAAATAAAAATAAATAAATTAAAATTCAATTCAACGTTTGGCTGCCACCTCATTATCCAAACGATTCGTCAGGATATTGAGGTCAAGGGTTCAAAAGGTTTACCATTCCCCTGTCTAGGGTAACAGAGCAGGGCGCGCCTCCCCTTCCCCCCCTGAAAGTTCAATGGGACAAAAGAGTTGGACGGCACTGGGTAAATATGACAATTTTTATAATTTCCAATTTCCTCGTAGCACAGACGGTATATTGGTACGGTTGTCGTAGGCTTGAATAAACTTTCTCGTCGAACAATAACTCTTGAGCCGTGTCAGCCGCGTGATTGGGCGGCGCGGCTCCTGGGTGACCCGACATGGAAGGCGGGGAGAGTTAAAACAATCAGCCCGGACGAGAAACTTTGTTACTGAATGGAGCTGTACAAAAGAGGTAAAATAATAAAGGGTGTGAAACTTCTCATATTGCGCTTAAATTTTATCCCCATTAAACTTTACCCGGCGGAAACCATTCTAATAAATTTTACTTTCAGCCCTCCCCCCCCCACCAATTCCTCCCTTTTTCACCACGACCAACATACTGGATCCTTCAGCAAACACCACACACTTGCATTACATATGCTCTCATGACTTCAGTCACAACATGTAAATTTTAGGTTGTTTCGCGGACTTGTTCGCACGGAGTTTCATGAGGAGCAGCGAAGTGAAAAAAAATTGCCCCACGACGTCTAAAAACCTTACTTCCACCTTTTTAAAAAGAACTCGGAGTTGAAAAAAGTGACTTTCTTTAAACTCAAACGACGTTTTTTTTTTCTTCTTTAAGAGAGGGCGAGATTTCATAAATTACTCAGTTTAAAAGAAGGAAATCAACCATTTAAGGAGGGTGGATTTTCTTTTATTTTTCTTTAAGAACCTCATTTTTATGCACTGAAAACAGCGAGGGTTACACACTGCTTTGTTTACTACTAGGAATGAATTACCAATTCGCCTAGCATCTTGCTCGGATCGTTAAAAAATAATATATAAAAAAAACGCTGGTGGAATGTTAAAAATGGTGTTTTATACCAAGGAGTTATAGGGCGTTAACGTGTGTGGCGGTGAGAGGGGGGGGGGTTGCTTTCATTTGATCTTCTTGTAAATCACTATGGCGACTTGAAATAGCCCCTTTACGTATTAGACCTATCGGTGCGTAAAACTGAAGTTTCTCCTTCATCCTCCCTACAGTCACACTAATCGTTTTCAAAAGGTCAAAGGTCGAAATCATGGAAATGTGGTTGCAAAGGAAGGAAGTTTCTGCACAGTATCGCCAGGAATTTTTCTGTTGGAGCGGAATGACGGGAGATCGGCTGTTTGCATTATTTGATTGCGAATTAGAACACAAGGGACTCTACTGCTAATAGCCGGTAAATTCATTCTCTTTTTCTCGTTAAATGTAATCTGCCGGGGCATTCAGACCATAAGTTGTTGTTTTCAACGTTTCGCCATTTCAAACAAATAATGCAATGTTAATTCCTGGGAGCTAATTCCCCCACAGATATCTCATTTAAAAGGCTCTTTAGACCTTTTTTACGCGAGAGGAAATTCCACCTCACCAACATTGATCTTGCAAATTGAGTTAAATATTTTAAACTTTTCCGACCCCTTTTTACCGCGTGAGAACACTTGTTAATAGGCCGCAAAAGGGCTTTCTAAATTCATCCCAACCAGCACCCGTAGCTCTGAGGAGCGACTCGCTTCTATTACCCCTTTTTGACAGCAACTACTTCCTGTGAGGAATCGAAGCAATCCACTAAATTATAAGAGGAAGCTATCTCCATCACTCTCTCTCCCTCTATTTCCTCTACGAAAACGCGGGGTGAAAAGTAAATATATGATAAGAGCTCGGTCGGTGGAGTTATAAAAGGGATGGTTTTCGTTGATCCCCTCTCCCAACCACAACCTAAATCTCCCCCCCCCCTCCCATTGGCAGGCGGTACTCTTAAAATAACAATGCTTAGCTACATCTACGGTGCTCCAGTGTAGTTGTGGGGGGGGGGAATGGATGAGAGGAAAAAAAGAAGAAAAACTCCGCAGTTTCGAAATGCTTCGCTCGCGGTCTTTTCATGATTGATGAGGTAGAGCTTCCTCCCCTCTCCCTTCACCAACCACTAACACGACAGCTAACCAAAAACCTCGCATTTTCACTACCTATACATATAAGAATACCTCTTGCCCGGGCTACATTATACGATTGTGGTTGCAATTTCCACCCTTCTACACTGGTTAAGGGCATGTCTAAACATTGAAATCCTTGTATAAATACTGGTAGCTCTCATTTTTGATGAAAAAGGTACAGTAGGTAAAGGGGTGATGAAGAGCGTTTTGTGAATGGTAAAACATAGGTACTGAAAGCCAACGTTTCTTTGTTTAAAAATGTGGAATTTAAACACAAAATGAAAGCTTCTTGGCAATTCCACAGCCTTTACACTGAGCGCCCCGTGACCATATTAGTAATTTCAGGTTTAGTGAAAAGCTTTTATCCTCCCCCCTCGCTTGTCCCGTTCATCGCCAGCTTCTCAGGCTGGCTGACAGCTGACAAACCTACCACGTGCCTATACTGAGCTTTGCTACATCTGTTCTGGACATCTCGAGAGCGTGGTATCTGAGCTTAACGATTACTTTGGTTTGCATAGGCGTAGTCAGAGTGCGGTCGGGTAAACACTATAAAAACGGCTTAACTAACTGAACTCGCGCCCAAAAATACAAAACTGACGATTCGCGTTTTGAAAATGACTTCACGCGCCCTAAAAATGGCTAAACTGGCGATTGTTGAACTCCTGAAAATACCCGAAAAGAACATAAATGATTCCCGCCAGAAAGTATAGCTAAATCGACCATTCGCGCGCTAAAAAAGACCAAACTGACCATTCTCGTGCCAAATTATGACCAATACTCACCTTTGCCTTGACGGGCTAATCGACTCCCGAGAACGGCCAAAATGACTTCACGCGCCCCGGGATTGCTTAAAAAGATTACTCCTGCCCTGAAAATGGCAAAATCGACATTTTTGTTTTTGCACCAGGAATGGTTCTGAACTATTCAAGGACTATTTCAGCCCTAAAAATGGCAAAACTGAAGATTCTCGTGAGTCTTGAAAATGGCTAAAATTACAATATTCGAACCCTAGAAATTGCCGAACTTAATGTATACGAGCTCTAAAAATGGATAAACTGACGAAACGCGCTCTAAAAATGCCTGAAAAAGGTGACTCCTACCCTGAAAATGGTAAAATTGACCATTCGAGCGCCGAAAATGGTCAAACTGACCGTTCTCACCTCTGTTTGGGGGCGTAGCGCCTATAACAGGAAAAACTGACTAAACTGGCTAAACTGACAATAGGCTCTTAATGTTTAGCTGGAGGATAAATGAAACTTTGAATTCATGTGGTCTACCCAGGCCTGAATCGCGTAGCCATTTGAGCTAAAATCGCCAGATTCGAAATAAACCACCACTAAATTCGTTTTTGAAGGTGAAATCGCCAGTTTTACAGAGAAAACATCAGTTTTCAATGGACAGTTGTAGGGCAAAAACTTCAAATTTTAGGTTAAAACTCGTCAGTCTTGAGGTAAAACCTCCAGTTTCGGGGTAAAATTGTCATTTTGAGGGGGAACTGATGAAATTAGTTTAACGTTAAAATCGTCAAATCATCAGTTTTGTTTGATATGCAACGTCAGCTTTCGCTTGATAGCGTCAGTTTTGGGATGAAATCGTAAGTTTTGGGATAAAATTGCCAGTTTTTGTAATGAAATCTTCGGAAGAATACTCCAGCTTTGGAGTGTATCGGCTATAGTTGTGTGTCAAAATAACCAATTTCGCGGGTTAAATATTCATTTTTGAGGTTCAACCGCCAAATTCGGGGGGTTTGGTGTAAAATCGCCAGTTTTGTATAGTGACGTCTTCAGTTGTGGGGCAACACGTCAGTTTTGGCGTGAAACCGTCTGTTTTGGTATAAAATCGGCATATTTGGGATGAATTTGTCAGTTTTGCGGTGAAATCGTCGGTTTTCAAGGCGGAGTCGTTCTTTTATTTGGGCTAAAATCATCTGTTTCGGGGAAAACTTTAATTAAAAAGTGACATCAGTATTTCAGTAAATTATCTAACTGTTGAGGGGGGTGGCCACACTTGTTTAGTGGACCGGTGAATTTGGACTGTAAAGAATAAATATGTAAAGAATTTGAACAACTGTTTTAATTTTACTTGGAACGAAGAACAGGTTGCAAATAGTCAGGACGACGGGGTGTCACGATGTAATGACGGGCGACGGAGTAGATAGCGAGAAAAAGATGAAAGTCGTAGACGAAAAGATTTCTGACGATGGAGTGTCGCGATGACGAGCGACGGAATTAACGTAGAAGCGACGGAGTGTCGGGACGATGAACGACGGAGCGTATGACGACGAAGGTCGGAGTGTAAAACGAACGACGAAGTGTATGAAGACGAACGTCGGAGTATAAATGACAAAAAAAAGGTTAACCAGCCCACTAGCTGCAGTTAGCCGGTTGACGTGGTCGTTGGAACGATTGACGACAGCAACGACGATGTTGTTGAGTTGAAAAGGCTCGAAAACGAATATATTAATTTTTCTTCCACATGTGTCTTCATATGTGTCGAGAGAGGGGAGGGGGGTGAATTAAAACAGTTATTAATTTATAAATGATTTTGAAGGCAAAACGGAGAATTTTGAACGGCTGGATGAAACGCCTTAATAATTCTCTCTTGCCTGAACATACCGCCCCTCCCTGAAGCGCTGTAGCTTCTGAACGTTTTGAAGAAGTAAACTGAAAAAAAAAGGAATAAGAAAAGCAAGAATTTGATAATGATTAATTCAAATTAGATTGAATTCGAAGGAGTTAATAATCCAATATCGGGAAACAATAATACCGGAGAGGATTTACAGACGATACTCATTGACTACTGAACCTTGGAAACGACGAGACTGACACTGATGAGATCGGCGATTGGTCATATTATTGGACTTCGGTTTGTTCTTCTGATATTGGAAGTGGGACGAAAAAGGATTGGCTGGGCCTGATAAAATCCATCCGAAAATTGTTTCAATCGCAATCGGACTACCAATGGGACCCGACCTGTATCCTCCTTTGAAGATATGAGGGATGATATCGGCGCCAAGCAATAATTCAATTTGGGAAGGAATGGGGAAACTGGGATCAGCTAAACTGAGATCTTTCACATGATCCCACAGCTCTACTTTTAATGGTTGGGAAGGTAAATCCCCTGAAATATTATCAACACATAATGCGTTACCATTTATCTGTGGAATTTGCTGGTTCAAGGGGGAGATATCAACAGCTACTTTATGCTTGATGTTAATTGTATTCTTTCCCGAAAGTCCCTTTACTGATAACTTTACGTTTTGTCGTTTCAAGTTTAATTTGTCGACTACGGAATTTAAAATAAAGGAATGTTGACTTCCTGTATCGACTAGAGCTCTGACAATCAATTTACTTCCATCAGTAGAATATAAGTCAATCAAGGCCGTGGGAAGAAGAGTTACCGGATTATTTGCAAAAGAAGGAAAACAATTTGGTGTTGATGAATTTATAGGATTGACTGAAAACGACGTGTGAGTATGTGTTTGATGGGGAGAGTTAGATGAAGCTGTGTTAATGTGAAGAAGTGTATTATGTTTAGACTTGCATAGTCTGCAAACTTGTTTGCTCATACATTTTGAACGATTATGATTTGTCCCAAGACAATTGGTACACAAATTTTTGTCTTTTATCCAGTTGAATCTATCTTTTGGTGGGAGCTTTAAGAATACGGAACACTGGAACAGCTCATGATCGAAACAGCACATCTCACATTTTCTTATAACAGATTCATTTGTTTGTAAATATGATTGTGACAAAGGGGGGCTATTAAATTTTGATGTGAACAATTCCGAAGACTGTAACGAACGAATACGATTTTCCAAAAAAGTAATAAGATTTGAAAATGAAGGGAAATTGTCCTTATTGGATGTTTCGAATAGTTCTCTGGTGTGGTTATCTAATTTATTGAGAACCAGATAGTTAAGGAAGAAATCCCAAAAATCTACAGGGAGTCCTAGGGATCGAAGGGCGTTGACATGAGTTTTAATATTTGTGACGAACCATGAAAGAGAATTAGCGTCACCACAAACAGGCCCTTGGTTGACTATTTTAGACAAATAGCCGGTAGCCGTTGCTCTGGGACGATCATAATGGTTGATCAGACTCTCCCAGGCTATTAGGAAATTTTTATTTTCAATGGGTAATGATTCAATAATTGTTAAAGCTTCCCCTTTGACGGAAGTACGTAAGAAATGTAATTTTTCCACGTTGGACAGATTGCGATTTTCGATGACAATTGATGTAAATAACGACTTGAAATTGATCCAATCTTCTAAATTTTTAGATTGGAAAATTGGAATTTCGATACGAGGTAAAATTGAATTTAAATTATTTTGTCTAAATTCAGAAGATGAACCGGGCGCAGGATTTATGATTTGAGGTTCCGGGGGATTTACCAATGGAACAGTGGGAATAGCAACAGAGGATGGAGGAGGAACGTTACTAGGATTTTCGACGGTTGGAGGAGGAACATTATTAGGATTTTCGATGGATGGATGAGGAATGACAGGATCACATAATAATGATGACTCGGGATTAGTCAACTCATTAACGTTTGAAACATCGTTTACGGAGGACCTACGAGAAATGTTACGAGGGGTGGAGACAACAGAGCGAGAATGAAGATACCTATGATCGTGATTGTCTAACAGAACCTGAAGGTTCGAGCATTCATCATAAAATTGGTTCAAATAATCAATGAGATCTGATTCTGACATACCCTCCGGTCGATTGTCACATCCAATGACATCGAAAATGATTGTTTCGACGCCCGTTTTTTCCAAAAGAATTTGTCGAACGACCGTGAAATCGGCATCAGTTGGAAACTCTTTCGAACTCACCATTTGAAGACGGCTTAAATAAAATTTTAATTTTGCAACCGCCGTTTTTATCTCTGAAAGTTTCATGATTTCAAGTGAAGGGTTTGGAAACGTTCAGAACGATACAAACAGTTACTTCAAGTTAAGACGATTCGTTCAGGTTTGAGATGAACGAAGAAGGCGCTTTATCCGCGGCTTGGAGGACCATAAAATGGCCACACTTGTTTAGTGGACCGGTGAATTTGGACTGTAAAGAATAAATATGTAAAGAATTTGAACAACTGTTTTAATTTTACTTGGAACGAAGAACAGGTTGCAAATAGTCAGGACGACGGGGTGTCACGATGTAATGACGGGCGACGGAGTAGATAGCGAGAAAAAGATGAAAGTCGTAGACGAAAAGATTTCTGACGATGGAGTGTCGCGATGACGAGCGACGGAATTAACGTAGAAGCGACGGAGTGTCGGGACGATGAACGACGGAGCGTATGACGACGAAGGTCGGAGTGTAAAACGAACGACGAAGTGTATGAAGACGAACGTCGGAGTATAAATGACAAAAAAAAGGTTAACCAGCCCACTAGCTGCAGTTAGCCGGTTGACGTGGTCGTTGGAACGATTGACGACAGCAACGACGATGTTGTTGAGTTGAAAAGGCTCGAAAACGAATATATTAATTTTTCTTCCACATGTGTCTTCATATGTGTCGAGAGAGGGGAGGGGGGTGAATTAAAACAGTTATTAATTTATAAATGATTTTGAAGGCAAAACGGAGAATTTTGAACGGCTGGATGAAACGCCTTAATAATTCTCTCTTGCCTGAACAGGGGGGTTTGTGAAATATTCATTTTTCGTGATGCAGTGGATTAAATGTCATATTAGCCACTGTTTTGGAGATAAAACAGCTGCCTAAAGTTGCATTTTAGCCACTGCTTTGAAAGTAAGCGAAACTGAGGTTATCAGTCTGTTTTACTTCGGGTTTCATAGCCTTTCCATTTCTCTGTGAGTTCGATGCCATGAAAGGTGTTCGTGATTCCTTCCCTTTTTTCTCACGGTCCCAACGGACGAGGTCACAACTTTCTGCTAAAGTCGTCTGTCGTCGCGCGAAAAATGGCGTATCCAACTCGTTGAAAAGTGGATTTTACCTGCTCGTGTTTAACTAACCGTGTTTTACCTGCCAGTTTAAAAAAAAAACTTGCAGGTAAAAATCACACTTTATCCACTCGTTGTATAATACACTATTTTAAATGGGACAGAAAAATTTAGTTTTATGTTAAAATCGCCAGTTTTTGTAGTGACATTTTCATGGCGTTTTCCATTCAACGCAATACACTAGTGTGGTTTACGTTTTTCCGCCCGTCTTCTCTGAATCGAATGAAACATAATGTTTATGGAGAGGACGCGGCACTACGCTTGTGTAGAGTGTTGAATGGAAATCGCTATTTGTTGAGTTGTGTGGTGAGGGGGGGGGGGGTAAAACGTCAGCTATGGCGGGAAATTGTACGTGAGCTCGTGGGTGAGTCACGGGGTACTTAAAAAAAACAGTTAATTCGCTGCTAAACTTGAGGGAAAGCCTATTACCGAACACAATACGAAAAACGCTAAAAAAAACCAGCTACAATAATAAAAAATCACTAATTCACAGCTAAAATGAACGAAAACTACAATTCGCAGCTAAAATTGAGAGTCAATTCGCGGCTAAAACGGAGAAAATCGCTTATTCGTGGCTAAAATTAAGAAAAATAGCTGATTCGCGGAAATAAAATTGAGAAAAAGCAGCGATTAGTCGCTTCAGCAGGCTCATCCAATATTGAAAAAAACCAATTCGTAGTTTCTCTAGGCAACTTCGTGGCTAATCTTCGCTACTAACTGAAAGCGTTGTTTCGCGGCTAATATTGAGGAAAACGGCTAATTTGCGAACACCGATTAGTGGATAATGCGTAGAAAATGCTAATAAACAGCTGAAATTGACAAAAATCACTCATTCACGGCTAAAACAGATAAAATGGTAATTTGTGGCTAAAATCGAGATTAATAGCTAATTCACTGCTTTAACATTGAGAAATAGCTGCGATGAATCGCTCAGCAGGCTCAGCTATTATTGAAAAAAACGCCAATTCATGGTTTCTAGAGGCAACTCGTGACTAACTTTCACTACTAACATAAATTTTTAGTTTTAAAGCATTGATTCGAGGATAATATTGAGAAAAAGAGCTCATTTGCCACTAAAATTAAGGAAAATACCAATTCTTAAGGCAATTAGCACGGCCAGGGAGGTTGTAATAGAAAAGTGAAACACGTGTGAGACGAGATGAGAATGAATTTCACAGCCATGTGGGCGTAAATTTTAGCTATCAAAGTTAATCACATCTCGTCTCACATATGTTTCACTTTTCTATTACAACCCCCCAGCTATTTGAAGGCAAATTCGCTACTAAAATAGAGAAAATGCGAAAACCATAATTTCGTTTAGGCCATTAATACGAGGCTAAAATTGAGAAAGCGTGTAAGTGTGCCGATCTAGGAGCAAGTAAGTGACAAAAAGTTTGTAGAAGTGATAATATTTGCGGGTGATGATGCAGTGAAAAAGCGCTAATCCCTATTAAAATGCTACAAAAACGCAAAATTACGGCCATACTTGAGCAAAATCGCTAATTCGAGGCAATAAAATTGGGAAAAAGCAGCGATGAATCGCTCAGCAGGTTTGTCACTGCTAAAATTGAGTAAACCGCTAATTCACGGCTAACATATTTAGAAAATATGATTAATTCACGGACAGTTTGAGAAAACCCCGCAATTCACAGCTAGAATGGAAAAAAATGCTTAAATTCGGCTAAGGTTGTCAAAAAGCACTCAAAAGCAACGCTAATTAAAATGTGCATAATGCGCTCATAACTCGTACCAAAAATTGGTAAAAAAGAGAGAAATCGTGAATTCACTGCTAAAATTGTGTTAAAGCAGTGATTCTCGCCTAAAGTTGAGGAATAATTTGCGGCTAAAACTGAGAAAACTGTTTTAATTTTCCGGCAAAAATTGAGATAAGCGCTCATTTGCAGCTAAAATAGAGAAAAAACGTAATTCGCGCCCCCCCCCCCTGCCAGTGTGCAGACGCCCCTGATCAATCCAGCCAGTATTGTCGACGTAGTAGCAACGTTCTAGTATCAATTTGTAAAGTTATTCGACCCTATTCCCCTCCCCCTTCACACTTTAGAATGACTTTTTTTCGGTGAGTGGGTGGGGGCCACTCCTTGTTCTTGGAAGAAGACATTACAGGGTCGGTTAAGTATAGATAATATAAAAAACATTTATCTACGTCGAAGAACGATTTCATTCGCGGAGTCAATAAATCTTGTTTTTCTTTCGTTCATCGGGCCTTCTTTTTACGCGAATGAAAAAGTGGCGAAGGAAGGTGTTCGACGGAACTTGGAAAGAAAAAAAAAAAGGGAAACAGCATCTAAAAATCCAGTTACTCCTTTTGTTTTTCAAGATATATTGGGAGGTGTGAGAGTGAGAGTGCTTTTGGGTTGAAAGGGGGGAAGGGTGTAATCCCCGATATTTCCTTTCCTACAATTTATCTTATTTCACATTATGTTTATCGTTCCATACTTCCGACAAAAGAATACCTAGGTACATGATTTGTTTTGATTTGCTGGTGTTCCCGGTTCCACACCGAATGACCCAACGTTTCATTATGCGCATCAATAAATGTCGATTTGAAGTCGAAAAGAGTCCCTCCACGGCTCGACGCGGAAAATACGGAGCCATCCTGCGTCAATCGGATCACCTGTAGCAAAATTGGAAAGATAATTATTTCGATCTATTTGTTGAATTTGAATGGAGGGGGGGGGGGCAGCGGTTAACTTAGCCATTAAAACCCCAAACGAACAAGGTATGTGTGGTAGGTAGTTCTTGTTTTGCAAGATTTGACCTGTTGCAAAAAAGAAAGCAATACCACTGGGACCTCGAGGCATAATATTGCTCGTAATAAGCCCGTAAAGCACCTCAGTTTTTTCTTTACGTAAAGAAAAAAAAAACCATACAGAGGCGAAGAACTTGCAAAATTCACCAAACTTTTTCCTCAAATATTCAGCTTGAGATTCGCAAGTTTACATCTGGTTATGAGCCTTGGGTTGGGGCGGGTATTGGGGAAGAAGAAAGTCATTCCTGTTGTTTTATTGTCACTTCGCCGTCCTTCCAAACTTCTGTGTCACAACAAACTTGT
The DNA here is from genome assembly GCA_038030265.1 of Corythucha ciliata. NCBI lineage: Eukaryota > Metazoa > Arthropoda > Insecta > Hemiptera > Tingidae > Corythucha > Corythucha ciliata. The sequence goes on from CM075937.1 coordinate 46,809,613, forward strand.
AGCTGAATATACAATTAAAGACGGAAACAAGAAAAGAAAAATAAAAGAAAATTGTGGGCCTATTTTTTTTTTTTTTTTCACGAGAAGGGGTTGATGGGTGGGTGGGGAAGTCATCTTAAGTTTCGAAACAAGGAATAGTTTTACATCTGTTTGGCACGGGATACACAACTTTTTTTTTTTGTGCTACTCTGCATCCTTTCTTTTTCCTTTTTTCCATTTACCGCGCCTATTGATTTTGCCATCACTGATTCTGATAAAGGTAGTTTTTTTTTTTGGTTTGAGTAGCAAAGCGTGAATTGCCACGGGGGGCACCTGAGAAACATCCGGGGTGGGTGTATCGAAGAATTTTCTTGGTACAGCATGGCTAATAGCTTTATAAGCTCCAAGTTGGGTATTACAGGAGAGAGAGAGAGAGACAGAGAGAGAGATTTATTATGCTTCCAGGGTACAACTGTAACAAACAATGACCCTAGGACTGGGCCCTCTTGGGTCGTTGAAAGGCTAAACATAATGTAACCGGAAAATGACGAACAGTAATAAAACAATTATAAAACAATAATAAAATAAGATTAAATGAATGAAAATATATAAATTATCACATTAAAATATCATCAACATTAAATTGTCATGTTCAATTATTAAAATAAATTAATTCATTATCAAAAAATGTTAAAAAGGTTGAGCAAAATGCAATGACTATATAGCTAATGGTGGGGAGGGGGTATGGGGGAAAAGGAAAGGAAAAAGGAAAGAAGGACATGGCACGGCCTTATTCCTCTCTTAACGTGAGACAGAACGAGTAATATCTCTCCCGAAATTTATTGAAACATCTGGTTCTCTTAATCTATTCCGGTATCCCGTTCCAAACACAGACCGATTGAACTCCAAATCCCACACCAAGGACTGACGTACGATGCTGAGGAACCACAAGGCTGCTCCCACCAAACCTGCCGACTCGGCCAAAATCAGCTCTGGCGACGAAGCCTTCACAGAGGTACCGAGGCTTCTTTAAACAAAACATCTTGTTCAGAAAGCCGCCCAGCAAGAAGGTTCGGCGCTGAGAGGGCTTAAGCCACCCCAGGCGGGTATAGTAAGGGGTCACGTGGGTGTCAAGACTGAGGTCAAAAATGTACCGAATACATGCATTGAGCGTCCGGTACAACAGCAAATCCAATTCGCTCGACAGACGATAAAAAGCCAGGCATCCATAATCGAAAATAGGTAAAATAAGAGACCGAACAAGATCACGACGGGCCGTCCGGGACAGAAAATCAAGGATAGTCTGAAGCTGAATCAAACTACGAAAAGTCCGCCTCGAAACATCAATAACGTGTTCCCTCCAGGACAACGTTGAATCTAATGTAACGCCCAGCAACCTGACGCTCTCCATCGAAGGTATAGAGACCTCCCCCAACATCAACTGCGGCAAATCCCTCCTCCTGAGCATGCTCATATACCTCGAAGAGCCAAATATGATAGCCTTGGTTTTACCTTTGTTCAAGATCATTTTGTGGGAAGCTGCCCAATCCAGCAAGGCATTAATGTCCCCCTGCACCTTTGAAACAGCACTAACAGCTTCGGCTGGCTCAAAAATCCGTAGCATACACACCTCGGATAAACATCCTTTCTCCAGTATAAGCTTCGACTCTATGAAACTCCAAAAACGAATACTTAATCTCCGGGATTATTCAACCTTCCCAAAAGCTTACACCGACTCGGTATTTCAATCAGACATAGCCAACATACACGAAAAACGTTATCTAATATTTACCGATGGTTCCAAAATAAATGGAGAAGTAGGATGTGCAATTTATGACCCGAAAGGCAACACAAGTGAAATGTATAAACTGCCCCCCAAATTTTCCGTTTTTTCAGCTGAACTTTACGCCTTGTTCAAAGCGCTAGAATACATAAAGAATAACATTAATCTTGCTGAAAACGTATGCATTCTGTCTGATTCGTCTAGTGCTATTCATAGCCTGGAAGGACTAGACAAAACTTCAAATTCGAACTATATAGTTGCAAATATCTTGGACAAGCTAGGCGAAATTGAGTTATCCTGTGGTATTAGGATATATTTCGGATGGGTAAAGGGCCACTGTGGTATAAATGGGAATGAAATCGTAGATTCCTTGGCTAAAGCAGCAGCATCTAATGGAAGTGAAGTAAATGTTAATCTACCAACATCAGATGCAAAATACTACCACAAATCACGTTTCCGGGAAGAATGGCAGAACTCGTTGCTGGTGGTGACATCAGGAGCATTTTATTTCAAGATCAATCCTTCCATTAGGCAGTTCCCATGGTTTACAGATATGAACCTAACCAAAGCTGAGTGTTCAGTCGTTACTCGTTTACGCACCAACCATGGTCTGTGTGGTGCTTACCTACATAGGATCGGACAGAGGGAGCATCCCAATTGCGTTGTTTGCGGCGATGAAGAGGACTTATGCCACCTAGTAATGTTGTGCAATAAATATTCAAGCCAAAGAAATAAATTATTCATGAACCTCTCAAAAGTAATTCCGCAACCGGTAAATTATGAATCTCTGATTGGCAGTTCCACCCTCACAGTTTATAAAAAAATTCTAGACTTCCTCAAAGAATGTGGCATGAGAATTTAACCAGCTGCATGATATGATGCTGTGTGACGTTGTAGAAGTATTGAGCTAATAGACATCCGTCTAAAGCCAAAAAAAAAAAAAAAAAAAAAAAAAATGATGAGCTACCGTGGAGCTGCGCGTCCTGTGAGGCGGACGCCAGGGCGTCTAAGGCGGATAATACCCCTGTTAGAAGCTTGGGCACACCTTCGCAGGCTATTGGCGTTCAGGATGGGGACTCCGTTCGGAGCATGATTAAGGATGGAATCAGGCAGGGCTTCGACTCAAAATCGGCCCGGCCCGAGGCCAGACGTTTGCGGCCCGGCCCGAAGCATGGCCCGAGGCCAGACGTTTGCGGCCCGGCTCGAAGCCCGGCCCGAGTCTGGAAACTTCGGCCCGAGTTTTTTACGCTTGCATAAATAGAGCATGAATCTGCACTCCAATGCAATGCCTAAAAAGCCTGCATTCCACCAATCACATGTACTTCGAGAGCGAGGAAAAAACACCAAATATGTGAGGGAGAAGAATTTTTCACAAAAGCACGCCTTTGCCTTGAACAAACGCTCGCTGTGTGGCTGTTGAGCTTTTTCGGTTCACACACTCTGGTGGACATTTTTCCCACAAGTCGACAACCTTTTAGCGC
>CM075937.1:46813355-46852815 GCA_038030265.1 Corythucha ciliata
TCACAAAAATCCTAGGGCTGCCAAAATCCAAGAAACATGATTATTTACCACTGTATGCCATGGGCGGGCTATTGTGAAAGGCTCAGCTGAGTCAGTGGGCCACTTTTTGGCCAGCGAGCCCTCGGTTGGCCACCCCTGCTATTTCATCAACGGCGGCCTACGCCTTGGCGTCTCTATTTGGCCGCAAATACAATATTTGGTGCTTAACTCCACTTCCCTTTCTTTGAAGCTCCTTGGTGAGACCGTGCAGTTATCAAATTTATAATGATTCACATAGGCAACATTATGGGACAACAAAAAGAGATAATGACTCCGTACTGTCCATTATAGGTACTCCTTAAAAACGGCAAAAACTCATTATTTAGCCCTTACGTTGGTGGTAAGAGTAGGGCTCTTTTCCGCCATTGCGCCTCGACGCTAGCGCTGCGAGCCCAGTGCGCGCTCGCGGAAGCAATTGCCTTACCTGAAGGCATGCTTAAAAACGGATACTTTTGGTGGTTTTTTCACGCGTTTTTGCTTCTATCTCGGAAGAAAAAAAGAATAATCCAGAACCAAGCAGGCCATTTGAAAGCTGACAAACAGTAGAAGTTTTTAATAATTTTTTACACTTCCTACGAGGGCCATAAAAGAATTGACAGCTGGCTGAAAGACATCTAAGAAGTTGTCTTTTCAGCAGCAATTTAAGCACTTAAATATTGATCGATTTAGAGATGAAAATATCCAATCCTACAGAGAATTTAGTGCTCTTTCCAATGGCTTCTTTTAAATTTCAATGAGACCATTTTTTCATCAGGTACAGACGATTTACTAAGGAAAACCGTGGGCACATTAAAAATTAGGAAAACCCCGATTATCTCCAACACCATCATAAGTAATCGGACCATGGTGTATAGGGTCATTTTGGATCCAAATGTGACCAAGAATCACCCATTTCATTTATGCCAGACTTTTCCGTTACACCCTGTAGTATTCGGTGTTCACCATTTCTATAATTGATTAGATTAACTCGAGATTACGAAATCACTATTCCCCTCCACCCTTGTTTGGTGTTTTCTTTAATCCAAGAACCTGTGGAAGCTCAATACTTGGTAAAGAAAAAAGGGCCTGACATGATATATGTTCTCGGAGAAATAAATGTCGTGCATTTATTGATGAGTGCAATGGAAGGAGAAGCGAAGAGGGCCTCTGATCCCTCCCGTATACACTGCCATGTACTGTTGAGGCGGCTACTCTTTCTGATGTCGCATTTTTCTCTTTCGGGCGATCTTTGTGGAAAAAAATTAAAAACAAAATGCATTTCGCATTCAAGATTTTACGCTGCTTCGTGCTAAAAGGCGTTTTTCATCAAAATCATATTTGTTTTAAATTTTGGATATAAAATTTCCGGGTTATGCTGATTTGAAAAATCAGCGACCCAATTTCCGCAAATTCTGTGCCATCACCGGGTAAAAATATTTTCACGAAAACAAAATCCGTCAATTTTATGCAGCCGCAAAAGGTAAAATGGATTCGGCCATCTTCCCTCTCTCTTGCTCACTTGTCGTCCTCGTTAGCCTGTTTACTGACATAACACATTTTTTAAAGAAACAAAAGAAAAACAATTATTATAATGTTACATATCCAATTAATCTGCGTAATTTCTTACAAACCTGTGATAGAAATGTTACTACAATTTTATGCGGGGATATGAACATTGATATACTGAAAAGGGACTCTATCAACGAAGATTATGTGAATTTACTCTCAGAATATGGTTTTGTATCTTTTATAAATGAAAATACAAGAATTTCGAGTCAAAGAGCATCTTGCCTTGATCACGTATTCGTTAAAAACTGCTCCGCACCTGTGCACAAAAGCCTTGTAGTTAAATTTGATATAACTGACCATTATGCCATTATGTTGCAGTCTAAGTGCGGGAGTAAAGGTAGATTTACGGACGCAAAGTTCTGAATTGTTAAATGTGGTATAGTTGACGGCCAAATATTTCGAAATTTGATTTCAAAGGAAAGTTGGAGTGATGTCTTAGGAAAAAAGGATGTTGATTCTGCGGTTAATTCGTTCGTGGATACCGTGAATATTGCTGCGGAAGACGCTAGCAGAGTCCGCATTAATAGAGACGTTGGTAAATACAAAAAAATTAAGAAATGGGTTACTAGAGGTATAATAAATTCAATTAGAGTAACGGATCGTTTGTATAAAGAGTTGACTAAAGTCAAAAATCCCTTTTTTGAGAACTACTATAGAAAATATCGTAACATTCTAAACAACTGTATAAAAAAAAGCAAAGGTAATGTACGATAAAGCTAGGTTGGATTTGGCTGGTTTGGACTCCAAGAAGATATGGGGTGTAATTAATGAAGTTTCTAATAGGCAGACTGCTGCAGTGTTAAGTGGTTTTTGTAATGATATTGAACCTTCAATACTAAAAACAACAGATGAGTTCTCATCATCTTTATATAATAATAAACATTCTACTTGTTCGGTTCTTGTGTGTCTTTATATTGGCGAACGAGGATGCCAAGACAAACCAGGAACAGTCGCGTAGAGCTCGATGAACCGGTCGAACAACGGCCCGTTCAAGATTATGTTTCCAAATTCAAGTTTCCAAATTTCGACGACGAGTTGGAAGATTGGAATTTCTACATTCAGCGGTTTGAACTTGAACTGCTAAAAAATCAAATTCCCGCGGATGACAAGGTGCGTGGTCTTTTATTACTGTGTTCCGTAGGCCCAGCGCCTTTCAAACTTTTAGTTGAACATTTTCAACCCCGTAATGTTCAAGAAATTGGCTATTCTGGTTTGAAAAAACAGTTATCGTCCTTTTATAAAAGAGATGTACTAATTTTTGCGTTGCGTCGAGAGTTTGCTTTGCGATTTAGACAGGACGGAGAAAGCGTAAAATGTTTTATTCGTGAGCTACGTTCTTTGGCAAATAAGTGTGAGTTCGGGAAGTGCTTGGAAGAACATTTAAGGGATCAGATCGTGATCGGCATCAACAATGATTCTTGGCAACACGATCTTATAGCTAAGCACCCGTCAAACAACACAACTCTAGAGGAAATAGAAAATTCTGTGTTGCTTTTTGAGCAGGTATCCACCCACCAGCAAAGATTAAAGGATTTGGGAACGACGAGTTCGGCGAATACCATTAAGCAGTCGGGTAAAAACAAACATACAAGGTGTCTAGAGCTCAAAAAAGGTCGCCATTGCTTTCAGTGCGGGAGTAGTGTACACATTGACAAGGTTTCCTGTCCAGCTACGGGGCAGGAATGTTTTCTGTGCAAACAGAAGGGTCATTTTGCAAGGACATGTCTTAAAACTGGTCGAGCTAAAATTAGCCCAAGTCAGACACAGTTCTGCATCTCGATCTGGAAGTTCACATTCTGAGACAGATAGTGTGTGTGTCATTTCTAGAGGGCAGAAAGCAATGTTGGACGTCATCATAAACGGTGTGAAGTTATCAATGCTGTATGACCCTGGTGCTTCACAAACGGTGATTGGAAAATCAACCTGGTTTAAGTTGGGGTCTCCTAAACTGAATAAAGCCTCTCGGAATTTAGTTTCTTACACTGAAGTACCCATTAAAACACTCGGTGAAGCTTTCGTGGCGGTAGAAGCATTCGGAAAATCGTACAAATTGAAATTATGTGTCGTGGAATCAGATGATGTCCCTCTGTTTGGTTTGGATTGGTGTTTAAAATTCCAGTTGCCCCTACCTCCTGGAGCTAGAATTTGCAACGTAAAGAGGTCAGAAAACGACAACACTCTCAAATTACAATCAATTCTAGACGACCACAAAGAAATTTTTAGTCCAGGACTGGGTACAATCAAAGGACATTAGGCCATCGTTCATATCAAAGAAGGGGCCGTACCGAAACTTTTCAAACCAAGGCCGGTTCCTTTCGCCTTGAGGGACAAGGTGGAGCTAGAGTTGGAACGGTTACTCAAAGAAGGTGTTATTGACCAGATTGATACAACTCAGTTTCCGATAGAATGGGCATCTCCTCTCATCGTAGTTTTGAAACTTGACGAAATTCGTGACAAACTACGAGGTGGGAAACAATTTTCGATCATAGATTTGAAAGACGTGTACCTTCAGATGGAAGTAGAGGAACGGTCCCGTCAGTATTTGGTAATTTCCACATCCAAAGGGGTTTTCAGGTACAGACGTCTTCAGTTCGGGGTTAATTTCGCACCATCTCAGTTCCAAAAGACTATGGATAGCATTTTGGCTGGCATAGATAACGTTTCGTGCTTTCTCGATGACATAATTATAACAGGGAAAACCTCGGCGGAACATATGACCAGTCTACGAGAAGTTTTAAGGAGATTAAAAGGAAGTGGACTAAAAGTCAAACCAGAAAAATGTAAGTGGCTCCAGGACTCAATAGTATATTTGGGTCATCGGTTTGACCAAGAAGGTATTCACCCAACGGAAGATCACGTAAAAGCCATCAAGGATATGCCATCTCCCACCAATGTGACAGAATTGAAATCATTTTTGGGCGCTATCTACTTTTACGGTAAGTTTTTACCGAATTTACAACCTGAGTGCTACGAGCTACATGCCTTGTGTCGCAAAGGAAAGGTCTAACACCCATGAAAAGACCTTCAACGAGCTGAAGGAAAAACTGTGTTCTCCGCAAACACTGGTTCATTATAAGGAGGATTTACTTCTGGTCCTTTCGGCTGACGCAAGTGAAGCTGGAATGGGCGGCGTTTTAGCAAATAGGTATCCGGACGGAAGCGAAAGACCAATAGCTTTCGCATCACGAATTTTTAACAAAAGTGAGTCACGTTACTCGTCGATTGACCGCGAAGCTTTAGCGCTGATCTTCGCAGTTTCCAAGTTTCATCAATACATCTTTGGTAGACGTTTTATCCTCCGAACAGATCATCGACCCTTACTTCGAATTCTTGGGGAGAATTGCGAGATCCCGAAAATGGCTGCCAACCGTTGTCTCACTGGGCTCTGTCTTTGAGCTCATATCAATATACCGTTGAGTGCATTCCAGGAAAAGAAAACAAACCTGCAGACTTATTGTCGAGACTCCCCATTGCAGACAGTAGCTTGGGTACATCATCTGGGGAAGATTGCGGGCGACTATTACACATCAAGTTAGACGAATTTCCTGTCACAAAAAGTCGGTTAAAGAAAAAAATTTGGTCTGGCGAAGAGCTCAGTTCAGTTTGCAGATCGCTTGAATGTGGCTGGCTAGAAAAAAAAAAATATAAGCCAGAGTATGAACACATACTATGAGAAAAGGGATGAACTATCCATCGAAGAGGGGATTTTGCTCTGGAAAGGGCGAATTGTAATCCCTAAAGATCTAAGAAATGAATTTCTTCATATACTCCATGAGGGGCACTGTTATGAATCTGTTTCGACACATGTTTATGTTATTATTAAGGTTTTAAAAATACGATAAAATATAAAAAAGATTTGTCAGTGTAGATCACTCAACTAACGCGCGTATTTAGTACATAACAACTTGGCGACGCGGTGAAACTTTCATCTCGACATGGACCCTGAACAATTTCAGATTTTTATGAACGCCTTCACTCAGAATAACGAACACATTGCTCGGTCAATTTCGCTTCTCACGGACCGGAATCCTCCTCCCATATCGACGCCGCCACTGACTAGTTCGTTCCAAACCTTCGATTCCGACAAGGAAGATTTCTGTCAATACTTTCATCGTTTTCAAAACTACCTACAGTTGCAAAATTTGTCGGACAACGAAGTCATTTGTAAGAGAATATTACTCAACAGCATTGGTCCCACCACTTATTCACTACTAGCTTCGCTAGCTGCCCCGTCACTTCCGTCGAACCTCGCGTACAATGAGATAACTACCCTCCTCCAAAAACACCTGAGTCCCAAGAAAAACGTCCTACTTCAACGACACAAATTTCTCAATTGCAACCAATCGGAAAACCAGTCTATTTCCGATTATACCACACGCCTGAAACAATTTATCCCATCTTGCGAGTTTTTTTGTGAATGTAACAAGTCAGTCTCGGAAATTTTTCTCACGTCCCAATTCATTAGAGGCCTCAACAACTCATCTATTCGGGAGGCTCTCCTCGTAGACAATACAACCTCGTTCCAAGATATGGTCGACAAAGCCCTGGTTCTTGAAGCGTCAAAACGTGATAGTAAAGAAATGTCGCCATCCTCAATTTTCACGACTGAATCGCTCAACAAGATCACTCATCCTTCTCTGAGCTCCAGAAAGTCAACCATTTCTCACAATGCTTCTAACCGGAACAGAAAAATGGATCTCGAGAAGCACGGTCTTCAAAATTCTTGTCTTCGTTGTGGCCGTGATAATCATTCTACCGTCGAGTGTCGCACAGATAAATCAAAACTGTTCTGTCCCTTATGCTGTAACGGTCCAGCGTATCCTAAGTCCTCAATTCGCCCAAAATATCAAAATTAATAAATTAATAACCCTCCCCTTCGTCCCATCGTAAATTCCCAATACAAAGAAACCCCCCAATTCCCCGCCATCCCCAGCTGTGCGAATTGAGGGCAAAGGAAATTCGGCGGCGTGAGAACCTGCAGCGGTCAGCAGACCCAAAAATATATAAGCGGGTGCAACTCTGGACTCTCTCTCGCTCGTTCGCTCGCTTCGGTCTGGCTCGTCAACTCGTCACCACACGCTCGTCGCTCGGTCCAAGTCACCCACGCTGCTGCCCCTCCCCCCAGTCATCCTCCAAGTCACCCCATCCCGTGCCTAGTCTCCCGCGGTCCAGGTATTTGTGAATAAGTGTACAAATATTAAGAATAGTCGTGTCATACAATAAATCTAGTTAAGCCTCCGTGTCCGTCATTCTATTAATCGTGCCCCTTCCCAGTCACCCTTTTCCCCGGTTTCCCTTCCTGTGCGGGCCTAACGAGCCACCCTCGTTTGCAACCGTTACAATGCCAACGTTCCGGACACGTTAAAAAAGTGTACCTCACGACACTTCGAAAACAGCACGCTCGCTACAATGTTAAAAACCTTGAGAACTCTGATATAGAATTTAATAGTTCCCCTACAACAGAGGATGACGCCGAATATTTCCAATTCAACAGCACCGTTGAAGTTTACAATAATGATGTCATATTCACGGGAAACACTGAAAAGTACGTGGTAACTTTTCACCTTGAAGGAAAAGAACAAATATTTGAAGTCGATTCTGGCGCAGGACTCACCCTTCTACCGAAATGTGACTACGAAAGACTCAACCTCCAATGCCCAATACGCACATCGTCCGTCCGCTTCCGTTCTTATACGGCTGGAACATTCGATCCACTTGGAGTCTGCTTCGTCACGGCCGAATTTAATAATAAAAAATCCAGGGAGCCGCTTTTCATCGTTCCCGATCGTTTCACCCCGCTCTTAGGAAGGGCTTGGATTCGTTGAACCAAATCGATAAAAATTCTTGACAAACTGTTAACTCTGTTGACATTTCTTCAACTATTAAAGAAATTGAACGTTCTTTTGCAGATATTTTTGAGCCTAAAGTAGGATGCATCCCAAATTTCACTTGCTCCCTCCGACTGCGAGAAAATGCAAAACCAGTTTTCGTCAAAGAACGACCAGTCCCTTATGCACTAAAACAGAAGGTTGAAAAAGAACTTGACGATCTGGAACGGGATGGTATCATACAACAAACTGAACATAGCGATTGGGGTCCCCGCTCGTCGTAATACCAAAGCCAGACGGAAATGTAAGGTTATGTGTCGACTATAAAGTAGCCGTTAACCCTCAGTTACAGGCTTCCCACTACCCTATTCCCAGAATAGATGACACGTTGCATAAACTAAGAAATGCCTCTTTTTTTTGCACGCTCGATCTTTATAAAGCATATCTGCACGTTCAAGTTGACGACAACACAAGTGAAGTACAGACTATTTCTTCCCATCGAGGCACTTACAGGGTGAGGAGACTCAATTTCGGTATCAAAAATGCGCCAAGTGAATTTCACAGGATACTTTCCCAAGTACTCCGAGGTCTGGAAGGTATCACATGGTACTTCGACGGCCTTACAGTTTTTGGAAAAACCTTCCATGAATGTCGTTCCAACCTGTTAAAAGTTTTACAACGTCTGAAACAGAATAATATGCACTTGAATCGTCGAAAATGCCATTTCTTTAAGACAGAAATATCTTATTTAGGCTACATAATCAAACATAATAGCATCTCCAAGTGTCCAAAAAAAGTAGAAGCAATTACTCAAATTGCGCGTCCTCAAAACGCCGAAGAGGTAAAAAGATTTCTGGGAACGATAACATATTATTCTAAATTCATTCCGAACGTTTCTTCAATAACGTTTCCATTGCGATGTCTTCTGAAGAAACATCAGCGCTTCACGTGGACTAGCGCATGTGACTTCGCCTTCCAAACATTAAAAGACGAAATTTCTCGCGAAAGGGTTCTCGTTCCGTTCGATCCAGAACTACCGATTACACTGGCTTGTGATGCTAGTCCGACAGGCGTCGCAGGCGTCTTAATCCCACATCATAGACGGCACGGAACGACCCATAGCATACACATCACGTTCTCTAACTGCTGCTGAAACGAATTATAGTCAGTTGGATCGAGAAGCCGTCGCGATAATATTCTCGATTACCAAATTTTTTCACTACCTCTATGGTCGATCGTTCACCCTCATTACGGATAACGCCGCTCTCACCCGTATTTTCCACCAAAATTCAAAATTACCAGCGATCACCAGCACAAGACTTCGACGGTATGCGACATTCCTCCAAATTTCGACTATACAATCCAGCATAGGAAGGGAGAAGAACATTCAAACGCCGATTTCCTGTCTCGCTCAACGTCACGCACAGACTCTTTCACTGCTGACATGGCTATGGACATGGAACTACGCGATTTGAATAATCAAGTCGTACATCAAATTTCAACTCCCTCTCTTACTTTCGATTCTCTGAAAAGTGAAACTTCGAACGACGCTTTCCTCATTCGGCTCAAAAATGATTTATTGACTGGGAAGAATAGAGATCCCGCTTACTCTCTTCAAGACGGTGTTATTTTTTGGTACAATCGCATTGTTATCCCCGAAAAATTACACACGGCGGTTCTCAATGAATTACATCACACACACGTTGGGATCGTGAAAATGAAACAATTAGCCAGACGGTATTGTCACTGGAAAAACATAGACAAGGACATCGAAAAACTAGTTAGTTCGTGCGCAGACTGTGCACTCATTAAAAAAAATCCGGCTAAGGCACCTCTGCACCATTGGGAAGATCCCAACGAGAATTTCGATCGAGTCCATGTTGACTACGCTGGTCCTGTCGACGGTTGCCATCTTCTTGTTCTAGTCGATGCTAAATCAAAATGGCCTGAAATTCGAATGTGTCAAGATTATCCATCGTCTCATTCCACTATACAGCTGCTTTCAGATATTTTTGCGCTTCATGGTTTTCCCCGAGTTCTCGTATCCGATAATGCGTCGATCTTCAAAAGCGAGCTTTTCTCAAAGTTCTGCTCGGCACACGGGATTCTTCAAAAGTTTACCGCTCCAGGTCATCCTGCCACGAATGGGCTTGTTGAGCGTCAGATCCAAACAATCAAAAATAAACTCAATGCAATGAAGACTTCTACTCTACCATTGCGATCCAAAGTCAGAGAAATCATGCTGAAGCTCCGAGCAACCCCACTAGCAGACGGTATAAGCCCTGCCGAAGCCTACCTTGGGCGGAAAGTACGTTTGAAACTGGATGCGATATTACCTCACAAAGAGGATTCGAAGCCTCTAAGACTACCTGGAGTCCGTCAATTTCAAGTAGGATATAGAATTCAAGCTAGGTAGTACTCGGATAAACAGAACACATGGAGATTTGGAATAGTGGTAGCGAAATTGGGACATCTTCACTACAGCATTGAACTTGACAATGGTCATACAATTAAAAGGCACGTCGACCAAATTAGGAGCAGTCAAGTTCCAAAAAAATGTTTCGCGACAGAAAAACAACCCTCTCAAGTGGAACCTGAAGAGGAGGCAGTAGTGTGGTTTCATAGGAACCACAATCCGCAGCCTCCTCCTACCGAGCAGGAAGTGCAAGATGAGCATTCTCCGGTATGCGAGGAAAGTACACAGGATCCGCCATTGCACCCTACCACTAGCCACACCGAAAGAGTCCAACACGACTCCTCGCCACGTTAAAAACTCCGGTCTCCAAGAAGAGGAAACCGATTCTCTCAGAAGGTCTCAACGAATTCGAAGAAGACCTAATTACTTGAACGACTACGATTGTAGCAAAGTGGAACATATTAAGCCCGGGAGAATGTTATGAATCTGTTTCGACACATGTTTATGTTATTATTAAGGTTTTAAAAATACGATAAAATATAAAAAAGATTTGTCAGAGTAGATCACTCAACTAACGCGCGTATTTAGTACATAACAGGCACCCAGGGATTGGAGCGATGAGATCACTTGCTCAGTTATATTGCTGGTGGCCAAACATAGATAAAGACTCCGAAATTTTCGTCAAAAAATGTTTTTCTTGTCAAAGGAATAAATCGAAGGATGTAGACGTGCCTCTTCACTCATGGAACGTCCCCGAGGAAACGTGGTCACGGGTACACGTCGATTTTGCTGGGCCATTTGAAGGGAAAAATTGATTTATCCTGGTTGATGAGACAACGAAATGGATTGAAATAAAACAAATGACATCTACGTCAACCGTGCGAGAAATCTTTTGTCAGAATGGGTTACCTCGGATGATAGTTTCTGATAATGGACCTCAGTTCACGTCGCATGAATTCTCCGAGTTCTGTAAGAAAAACAATATCGATCACGCTTGAGTTAGTACTCAATATCACCCGAGGAGTAATGGTTTAGCGGAGCGCGCAGTTCGAACGCTTAAGTCGAGATTCAGTTCATCTCGAGATTCCGGGGAGGATGCAGAATAACGTTTACAGCGTTTTTTAATAATTTATCGGAACACCCCACACAACACAACTGGGCGGTCCCCTGCTGAAATGTTTTTAGGCCGACGGATCAGAACCAGGCTGAACCTCCTGAAACCGGGTGTTCACCATACTATTCAAAAGTCTTTAGAGAAACAAGCTCAGTTTTCTGACGGCGAAAAGGTTTGGGTTTGGAACTCGAAAACAAAAAAGGGATACGAAGAGGGAAGGATCTCAAGTCGTAAAGGTCGCTGGTCATATCGCGTTCTTGTTAATGGTGAAGAGAAAAGATACCACGCTGATCAGTTAAGGAAAGCTGTCTCGTAACGAAACCACTTGGAGAAAAGGGGAAGAAGATGTAATGATATTGAACCTTCAATACTAAAAACAACAGATGAGTTCTCATCATCTTTATATAATAATAAACATTCTACTTGTTCGGTTCTTGTGTGTCTTTATAGTTTTGAAATAGTCAATGAAAGAGGTGACAAAATTACAGATGATGTGTCTGTAGCGGATGAATTTAACACTTTTTTAAGTGGGGTAGGGGGAAGGATTAAAAATGAAATCTCGAGTAAGAAGGGATATGTGAGACAGATTAATTCATTTCCCTCCTCCACGAACATGGCAAAATCGTTATTTCTTACTCCGGTAACAGAAGAGGAAATGCTGAGAGAACTGAAAAGACTATAGACAAGGATTCAAGTTTTACAATAGGTAAAATAACTAATAAACTGCTTCGGCTGATTAAGGATTTCATAGTGGTTCCTTTGACATATATTTGCAATTTGGTTTTTAGCACTCGTCACTTCCCCACACTGTGTAAGGAGAGTATTATTATTCCTATCTTTAAAAGTGGTAAAAAAGAGTTCGTGGGTAACTACAGACCAATATCGCTTACTTCTTCAATCGCAAAAGTGTTTGAAAGTTGCATTAAAAAGGTTGGTGAACTTCTTGGATAAAAATGGAGTTTTGCCAGATAGACAGTATGGTTTTCGTAGGGATATGTCGACCTCCAATGCTTTGCATGATGTGACCAAATACATTTGTGAGAACCTAGACACGGGAAAGCATGTTGTTGGTTTATTTATTGACATTAAAAAAGCGTTCGATTCGGTTGATCACAGGATCCTGCTGGCAAGAATAAACTCCTATGGTGTCAGGGGGGTTGTCAATAATCTGATTGAGTCGTATCTTTCGAACAGGAGACAGAAGGTAAAAGTCAACGGTAAATACAGCAAATGGGAAATAGTAACATCTGGGGTGCCACAAGGCACTGTACTGGGTCCTCTTTTGTTTTTGGTTTATTTAAATGAAGCCGTCCCCTGAAGGGGAAGTTGCATTTTAATAAGTATATAAGACATATTTTCCTTGAAATTGTTGGGGAGGCCATACTGCAATGTAGATGATACTGCATTTCTTTTCTGCCATGATGATGTTGAATACTTAAAAAACATATAAAGACATGGTTAGACAGTAATCTCCTAGCTATAAATATTTCTAAATCCAACTTGATTTATTTTACAAATGGTTTAAGAACGGAAAGGATAGCGCTGGATTCGAATATTGTCTCTCACTCACCAAATTGTAGTAATAATTTCACCAACTCTACAGAATGTTTCAACTTGTATTTTTGTGAATCAGTAAGATATCTTGGCGTTATTTTGGATTATAGGCTCAAATTTCGCGAACATCTTCGAGAAGATGTTCTCGAAAGAGTTAGAAAACTCTTCTATTCCTTTAAACAGTTAAGGCAATTTTTGGATAGGAACTCTCTTAGGACGGCATATTTTGCTTTATGTCAATCTCTACTGACCTATGGAATTATTGTTTGGGGTAATGCTTCTCTAAGTGTGATAAACCAGCTTAATGTGGCTCAAAAAGTAATTTTAAGGATCATCTTGAATAAACCTCCCTTGACACCTTCTCAGATGTTATTTGAGGATCTGGGAGTTATGAACATTGAAGAACTATTCCTCCTTAATGTTGCTTGCCATGCTTGGAAAATAAATAACAATCAACACTACCTTCATAGATACCCAACGAGATTAGCACAACTTACTAATGTAAGATTACCGAAAATTCATTCATCACTATATTATAACCATGCCTCTATAATTGCCAGCAGGATTGCCCTTAGATTTAAGTTTAATTATGGTATGTTTTGTAATCATAAGGCGCTTAAGAAATATCTTATTGAGAAGAAGAAGCAAAGTTTGCTTCAATTTATAGACCATAAACTTTATTTTTGAACCATACAGCCATGGTGTTTTTTATAGAATGCATTTCGGGCCCATTCCCGGTGCCCCTCATCAGCATTACCGCTTCACCTCTAAGGCCAAACACCCCCTGGTGTTTGGCCTTAGAGGTGAAGCGGTAATGCTGATGAGGGGCACCGGGAATGGGCCCGAAATGCATTCTATAAAAAACACCATGGCTGTATGGTTCAAAAATAAAGTTTATGGTCTACAAGTCGAAGCAACAGCCAAGGAAAGGATTTTGAACAAATTCCGAAATTTGCTTCAATTTAGGATGTTAGTGAGCTAAGTTAGTCTTGTTTATATTGATTTATAGAGTTATAATTTATCATTCCGATTATTTAGTGTCGCGGTATGTAAATGTATAGGGTGTATGTATTAAATCCGATTTGTATTCATCTGGCTAAACTGAATTCCAGCTCTCTACTCAAGTTTTAACTTTTTGAGGGCTGGAATCAAAATAAAATAAATAAATAAAATAAAATAAAAATAAATAAATTAAAATTCAATTCAACGTTTGGCTGCCACCTCATTATCCAAACGATTCGTCAGGATATTGAGGTCAAGGGTTCAAAAGGTTTACCATTCCCCTGTCTAGGGTAACAGAGCAGGGCGCGCCTCCCCTTCCCCCCCTGAAAGTTCAATGGGACAAAAGGGTTGGACGGCACTGGGTAAATATGACAATTTTTATAATTTCCAATTTCCTCGTAGCACAGACGGTATATTGGTACGGTTGTCATAGGCTTGAATAAACTTTCTCGTCGAACAATAACTCTTGAGCCGTGTCAGCCGCGTGATTGGGCGGCGCGGCTGCTGGGTGACCCGACATGGAAGGCGGGGAGAGGTTAAAACAATCAGCCCGGACGAGAAACTTTGTTACTGAATGGAGCTGTACAAAAGAGGTAAAATAATAAAGGGTGTGAAACTTCTCATATTGCGCTTAAATTTTATCCCCATTAAACTTTACCCGGCGGAAACCATTCTAATAAATTTTACTTTCAGCCCTCCCCCCCCCCCACCAATTCCTCCCTTTTTCACCACGACCAACATACTGGATCCTCTGGATCCTTCAGCAAACACCACACACTTGCATTACATATGCTCTCATGACTTCAGTCACAACATGTAAATTTTAGGTTGTTTCGCGGACTTGTTCGCTCGGAGTTTCATGAGAAGCAGCGAAGTGAAAAAAAATTCCCCCACGACGTCTAAAAACCTTACTTCCACCTTTTAAAAAAGAACTCGGAGTTGAAAAAAGTGACTTTCTTTAAACTCAAACGACGTTTTTTTTTTCTTCTTTAAGAGAGGGCGAGATTTCATAAATTACTCAGTTTAAAAGAAGGAAATCAACCATTTAAGGAGGGTGGATTTTCTTTTATTTTTCTTTAAGAACCTCATTTTTATGCGCTGAAAACAGCGAGGGTTACACACTGCTTTGTTTACTACTAGGAATGAATTACCAATTCGCCTAGCATCTTGCTCGGATCGTTAAAAAATAATATAAAAAAAAAACGCTGGTGGAATGTTAAAAATGGTGTTTTATACCAAGGAGTTATAGGGCGTTAACGTGTGTGGCGGTGAGAGGGGGGGGGGTTGCTTTCATTTGATCTTCTTGTAAATCACTATGGCGACTTGAAATAGCCCCTTTACGTATTAGACCTATCGGTGCGTAAAACTGAAGTTTCTCCTTCATCCTCCCTCCACTCACACTAATCGTTTTCAAAAGGTCAAAGGTCGAAATCATGGAAATGTGGTTGCAAAGGAAGGAAGTTTCTGCACAGTATCGCCAGGAATTTTTCTGTTGGAGCGGAATGACGGGAGATCGGCTGTTTGCATTATTTGATTGCGAATTAGAACACAAGGGACTCTACTGCTAATAGCCGGTAAATTCATTCTCTTTTTCTCGTTAAATGTAATCTGCCGGGGCATTCAGACCATAAGTTGTTGTTTTCAACGTTTCGCCATTTCAAACAAATAATGCAATGTTAATTCCTGGGAGCTAATTCCCCCACAGATATCTCATTTAAAAGGCTCTTTAGACCTTTTTTACGCGAGAGGAAATTCCACCTCACCAACATTGATCTTGCAAATTGAGTTAAATATTTTAAACTTTTCCGACCCCTTTTTACCGCGTGAGAACACTTGTTAATAGGCCGCAAAAGGGCTTTCTAAATTCATCCCAACCAGCACCCGTAGCTCTGAGGAGCGACTCGCTTCTATTACCCCTTTTTGACAGCAACTACTTCCTGTGAGGAATCGAAGCAATCCACTAAATTATAAGAGGAAGCTATCTCCATCACTCTCTCTCCCTCTATTTCCTCTACGAAAACGCGGGGTGAAAAGTAAATATATGATAAGAGCTCGGTCGGTGGAGTTATAAAAGGGATGGTTTTCGTTGATCCCCTCTCCCAACCACAACCTAAATCCCCCCCCCCTCCCATTGGCAGGCGGTACTCTTAAAATAACAATGCTTAGCTACATCTACGGTGCTCCAGTGTAGTTGTGGGGGGGGGGGAATGGATGAGAGGAAAAAAAGAAGAAAAACTCCGCAGTTTCGAAATGCTTCGCTCGCGGTCTTTTCATGATTGATGAGGTAGAGCTTCCTCCCCTCTCCTTCACCAACCACTAACACGACAGCTAACCAAAAACCTCGCATTTTCACTACCTATACATATAAGAATACCTCTTGCCCGGGCTACATTATACGATTGTGGTTGCAATTTCCACCCTTCTACACTGGTTAAGGGCATGTCTAAACATTGAAATCCTTGTATAAATACTGGTAGCTCTCATTTTTGATGAAAAAGGTACGTTAGGTAAAGGGGTGATGAAGAGCGTTTTGTGAATTGTAAAACATAGGTACTGAAAGCCAACGTTTCTTTGTTTAAAAATGTGGAATTTAAATACAAAATGAAAGCTTCTTGGCAATTCCACAGCCTTTACACTGAGCGCCCCGTGACCATATAGGGAGTAATTTCAGGTTTAGTGAAAAGCTTTTATCCTCCCCCCTCGCTTGTCCCGTTCATCGCCAGCTTCTCAGGCTGGCTGACAGCTGACAAACCTACCACGTGCCTATACTGATTACTGAGCTTTGCTACATCTGTTCTGGACATCTCGAGAGCGTGGTATCTGAGCTTAACGATTACTTTGGTTTGCATAGGCGTAGTCAGAGGGCGGTCGGGTAAACACTATAAAAACGGCTTAACTAACTGAACTCGCGCCCAAAAATACAAAACTGACGATTCGCGTTTTGAAAATGACTTCACGCGCCCTAAAAATGGCTAAACTGGCGATTGTTGAACTCCTGAAAATACCCGAAAAGAACATAAATGATTCCCGCCAGAAAGTATAGCTAAATCGACCATTCGCGCGCTAAAAAAGACCAAACTGACCATTCTCGTGCCAAATTATGACCAATACTCACCTTTGCCTTGACGGGCTAATCGACTCCCGAGAACGGCCAAAATGACTTCACGCGCCCCGGGATTGCTTAAAAAGATTACTCCTGCCCTGAAAATGGCAAAATCGACATTTTTGTTTTTGCACCAGGAATGGTTCTGAACTATTCAAGGACTATTTCAGCCCTAAAAATGGCAAAACTGAAGATTCTCGTGAGTCTTGAAAATGGCTAAAATTACAATATTCGAACCCTAGAAATTGCCGAACTTAATGTATACGAGCTCTAAAAATGGATAAACTGACGAAACGCGCTCTAAAAATGCCTGAAAAAGGTGACTCCTACCCTGAAAATGGTAAAATTGACCATTCGAGCGCCGAAAATGGTCAAACTGACCGTTCTCACCTCTGTTTGGGGGCGTAGCGCCTATAACTGGAAAAACTTACTAAACTGGCTAAACTGACAATAAGCTCTTAATGTTTAGCTGGAGGATAAATGAAACTTTGAATTCATGTGGTCTACCCAGGCCTGAATCGCGTAGCCATTTGAGCTGAAATCGCCAGATTCGAAATAAACCACCACTAAATTCGTTTTTGAAGGTGAAATCGCCAGTTTTACGGAGAAAACATCAGTTTTCAATGGACAGTTGTAGGGCAAAAACTTTAAATTTTAGGTTAAAACTCGTCAGTCTTGAGGTAAAACCTCCAGTTTCGGGGTAAAATTGTCATTTTGAGGGGGAACTGATGAAATTAGTTTAACGTTAAAATCGTCAAATCATCAGTTTTGTTTGATATGCAACGTCAGCTTTCGCTTGATAGCGTCAGTTTTGGGATGAAATCGTAAGTTTTGGGATAAAATTGCCAGTTTTTGTAATGAAATCTTCGGAAGAATACTCCAGCTTTGGAGTGTATCGGCTATAGTTGTGTGTCAAAATAACCAATTTCGCGGGTTAAATATTCATTTTTGAGGTTCAACCGCCAAATTAGGGGGGTTTGGTGTAAAATCGCCAGTTTTGTATAGTGACGTCTTCAGTTGTGGGGCAACACGTCAGTTTTGGCGTGAAACCGTCTGTTTTGGTATAAAATCGGCATATTTGGGATGAATTTGTCAGTTTTGCGGTGAAATCGTCGGTTTTCAAGGCGGAGTCGTTCTTTTATTTGGGCTAAAATCATCTGTTTCGGGGAAAACTTTAATTAAAAAGTGACATCAGTATTTCAGTAAATTATCTAACTGTTGAGGGGGGGTTTGTGAAATATTCATTTTTCGTGATGCAGTGGATTAAATGTCATTTTAGCCACTGTTTTGGAGATAAAACAGCTGCCTAAAGTTGCATTTTAGCCACTGCTTTGAAAGTAAGCGAAACTGAGGTTATCAGTCTGTTTTACTTCGGGTTTCATAGCCTTTCCATTTCTCTGTGAGTTCGATGCCATGAAAGGTGTTCGTGATTCCTTCCCTTTTTTCTCACGGTCCCAACGGACGAGGTCACAACTTTCTGCTAAAGTCGTCTGTCGTCGCGCGAAAAATGGCGTCCAACTCGTTGAAAAGTGGATTTTACCTGCTCGTGTTTAACTAACCGTGTTTTACCTGCCAGTTTAAAAAAAAAACTTGCAGGTAAAAATCACACTTTATCCACTCGTTGTATAATACACCATTTTAAATGGGACAGAAAAATTTAGTTTTATGTTAAAATCGCCAGTTTTTGTAGTGACATTTTCATGGCGTTTTCCATTCAACGCAATACACTAGTGTGGTTTACGTTTTTCCGCCCGTCCTCTCTGAATCGAATGAAACATAATGTTTATGGAGAGGACGCGGCACTACGCTTGTGTAGAGTGTTGAATGGAAATCGCTATTTGTTGATTTGTGTGGTGAGGGGGGGGGGGGTAAAACGTCAGCTATGGCGGGAAATTGTACGTGAGCTCGTGGGTGAGTCACGGTGTACTTAAAAAAAACAGTTAATTCGCTGCTAAACTTGAGGGAAAGCCTATTACCGAACACAATACGAAAAACGCTAAAAAAAACCAGCTACAATAATAAAAAATCACTAATTCACAGCTAAAATGAACGAAAACTCCAATTCGCCGCTAAAATTGAGAGTCAATTCGCGGCTAAAACAGAGAAAATCGCTTATTCGTGGCTAAAATTAAGAAAAAAAATTGAGAAAAAGCAGCGATTAGTCGCTTCTGCAGGCTCATCCAATATTGAAAAAAACCAATTCGTAGTTTCTCTAGGCAACTTCGTGCCTAAACTTCGCTACTAACTGAAAGCGTTGTTTCGCGGCTAATATTGAGGAAAACGGCTAATTTGCAAATAAATTGAGACAAAACACCGATTAGTGGATAAAGCGTAGAAAATGCTAATAAACAGCTGAAATTGACAAAAATCACTCATTCACGGCTAAAACAGATAAAATGGTAATTTGTGGCTAAAATCGAGATTAATAGCTAATTCACTGCTTTAACATTGAGAAATAGCTGCGATGAATCGCTCAGCAGGCTCAGCTATTATTGAAAAAAACGCTAATTCATGGTTTCTAGAGGCAACTCGTAACCAACTTTCACTACTAACATAAATTTTTAGTTTTAAAGCATTGATTCAAGGATAATATTGAGAAAAAGAGCTCATTTGGCCACTAAAATTAAGGAAAATACCAATTCTTAAGGCAATTAGCACGGCAGGGAGGTGTAATAGAAAAGTGGATCACATTGATTCAAGGATAATATTGAGAAAAAGAGCTCATTTGCACTAAAATTAAGGAAAATACCATTTCTTAAGGCAATTAGCACGGCCAGGGAGGTTGTAATAGAAAAGTGGATCACGTGTGAAACGAGATGAGAATGAATTTCACAGCCATGTGGGCATAAATTTTAGCTATCAAAGTTAATCACATCTCGTCTCACATATGTTTCACTTTTCTATTACAACCCCCCAGCTATTTGAAGGCAAATTCGCTACCGGTTCGCTACTAAAATAGAGAAAATGCGAAAACCATAATTTCGTTTAGGCCATTAATACGAGGCTAAAATTGAGAAAGCGTGTAAGTGTGCCGATCTAGGAGCAAGTAAGTGACAAAAAGTTTGTAGAAGTGATAATATTCCCAGATAGCAAGGAAATATTACCCGAATGTTCCTTGATTATCTTTTTGGAATTTACCTTTTTTCCAAGAATATTCGTGGAAGATATTGGTTTTTTTGCGAATATTGTATGGAGGTCCAGACGGGACAGGTTGTATATAATCCGTGAATGTTCCAACGGAATATTCTACTAGAAGATTCGTGGAATATATTCAGAACGATAAGTTTGAACGTTCAAAGAATGTTTTTTTAGAATCGCTCTAGAATATTCAGATATATAGTGTCGGGTACGAATATTGTAAGGAGGTCCAAACGGGACATGTTGTATATATTCCGTAAATGTTCCAAAAGAATATTCGCACGGAAGAGAATTATTTTACTTTATTTTTAATTTATGATGCATACAATTTGGAAACGAATGAAAAAATACTGACACTACAAAAAAAAAAAAAAAAAAAAAAAAAAAAACACGCTGAGAAACAACTACACACTAACAGAACGCCAAGAAAATAATACGACGCGGCGATGGGACATAGACGACGCGGGCCTGAAAACAAAATCCCACAATTATCGTACAATCCGAAATACACACTTTACTTCAGTATATTACTTGTAGCTACTGGCTCGATCACCGAAAATTGGTCGCTGAGAAAAGTTGACAGGCAGAAAAATAAATATCGACGTAGGACCAATTAATGACGAATTAGTCGTGAAACTTGCACCTGCAAATTATATTAAACAAACATGTACAATCAGATTTAAAGGTTAACAAGCAAATTGTCGCCTTACCTACAAATCAAATGATGTGACGTTTTCCAATTTTAGGCGTGCCCGAAGAAAATTCGAGAAGAAAAACGCGAGAAAAACTAGATGGGCTCGAGCCACGTTGATTTGTGCTTGTAGAAAGAACCAGAAAGTTAAGAAAGAGTTCCCGCGTCTGTCGTAGAGAGGAGAGCAAAATGGACGAATCGGAGAGTCGAAGACCTCCCACCACTAAACCCACTGACACGAACTTTACCGATCAACACCACACAAGCACACATCATAATAAGAACAGGGTACGAACTTTTAATGTTTGAGTGTGGATAGGGATCGAGTGGGTGAGATGGATGGTGAAACGGAAACCTTTGCATTTTTTTTTTTTTTTCAAGAAACGAAACCGATGACGCTGGTCCGTCCAATAACCTTATATACTTATTAAATAATAAATCCTAATATTCTGTTACTATATGATTCGATTATCCTTAGGTGGGTTCAAAAGGATTATGCCTGGAACATTCGTAGCGGAACATGATCATCTTGTTTCGAATAATAATAATAATGCGCTTGAAGCCATGAGCGGAGGCTGACAGACGCAGAACAGAGAATATAGAATGTAATTGAAATGCCTACTTGCGTGAAGGCTAATGGCCTCAGTAGTCAATGCCTAAAAAAAAAAAAAAAAATAATAATAATAATAATAATAATAAAAAGTATCATAACCCACATGTGCGATTATCAGGGCGAGACCAATAGTGTATTTTTTGAATGAAATGCACTAAAAAAAAGTGAAACTGAACCTCAGCATTTATTTGGGATTTCTAATTTCAAATAAAAACCGAAACGGCTTTATGCCGGCATCAATCTCACGACAAAAATTACGGAGATCGATGGATGTAACATTTAATTCTTAGAAACTGCTAAAAGAACATACCTAGGTTAATTATTCAAAATAAGATAATCATGTTCCGCTACGAATGTTCCAGGCATAATCCTTTTGAACCCACCTAAGGATAATCGAATCATTTAGTATCAGAATATTCTAGGAAAACTTATATAATATAAGAATAATCTCATGTTGTTCAGATTATTCACATTCGAAATCGAAGAATGTGGGAACATTCCTAGGTTATTGCTTGCTATCTGGGTTTGCGGCTGCTGATGCAGTGAAAAAGCGCTAATCCCTATTAAAATGCTACAAAATCACGAATTCGCGGCTAAAAATTCTGAAAAACGCAAAATTACGGCCATACTTGAGCAAAATCACTAATTCGAGGCAATAAAATTGGGGAAAAGCAGTGATTCTCGCCTAAAGTTGAGGAATAATTTGAGGCTAAAACTGAGAAAACTGTTTTAATTTTCCGGCAAAAGTTGAGATAAGCGCTCATTTGCAGCTAAAAAAGAGAAAAAAACGTAATTTGCCCCCCCCCCCCCTGCCAGTGTGCCCCTGATCAATCCAGCCAGTATTGTAGCAACGTTTTAGTATCAATTTGTAAAGTTCAACCTGCAGAGGGGTAAGAGGAACCCTGCCCGTCATCGAAGAGCCGAATGTTTTTGAGACTGTAATACAAGTGTCACCATTCTTTTCATAGGGGCATTCTTTCGGCGCGCGGTCTGTAGTTACTGCAGGATTCGGCCATTCATTCCGCCAGTGTGGTAAGTGCCTTCGGTTTAATTATACTGCGGTGCAATGCTGAAGTAGACACATTGCTTGAAATGTGGTGATAATCACGTCCTAAAGGATTGCCCCAAATCGGACGGCGAAGGAGTCTGCCCTCTTTGCTTTCTACGTCATCTAGCAAACAGTAGGGAATGTGAGGCCTACAAAGCCGCTGTAGAAGAGAACCGGAAAAAGTACTTGGACGTCTCGTTTTCAAAAGTAGTGTCTACAAGTAACAAGTTTGACGCTGTAAGTAATCTCAGTGACTCCCTCGAATATGACCAAAACGCGAATCTAATCGGCGTCGCTTCCGCAAAACGTTTGTCAGGACGCACCGTTCAGCTAAAGATTCCGGGCATTCCTCAGCTCCTTTCATTAAAGAACAACCACAAATAATTACTGATCCTCGCGAGAGAATCCAGATGGTAACCTAACCCTCACGCTACCTCAAAGACAGAAAAGTATTATCTTTAAAAAATTAGCTTCCAACATCCGGGCAGCCACTTATCTCAAAAAGAGATGATTGACAGCATCGGAAAAGTTTTGCTTAAGGGGGAGTTGCACATAATAATAATAATAATAATAATAATAAAGATTTATTGTTAGCACAACGAAAAAGTTGTAAAACAACGTCAGCAGAACAATGAACAATAAATAAATAAATAATAAGAACAAATAGAATTGTCAAAACGAGCTGCGGTTCATGGAAGAATTGTACTCTTCCACCGAGTACGGCACCATGTCAATTAGAAGTTGCTTAAGCTGCCTTCTAAAGCCCTTTGCTGGCAGATTTTTTAGGCAGGTTGGCAGCTTATTAAACAACTGAGGCCCCACCACATATAGATAATATAAAAAACATTTATCTACGTCGAAGAACGATTTCATTCGCGAGTCAATAAATCTTGTTTTTCTTTCGTTCATCGGGCCTTCTTTTTACGCGAATGAAAAAGTGGCGAAGGAAGGTGTTCGACGGAACTTGGAAAGAAAAAAAAAAAAGGGAAACAGCATCTAAAAATCCAGTTACTTCGTTTGTTTTTCAAGAGATATTGGGAGGTGTGAGAGTGAGAGTGCTTTTGGGTAGAGAGGGGGGAGGGTGTAATCCCCGATATTTCCTTTCCTACAATTTATCTTATTTCACATTATGTTTATCGTTCCATACTTCCGACAAAAGAATACCTAGGTACATGATTTGTTTTGATTTGCTGGGTGTTCCCGGTTCCACACCGAATGACCCAACGTTTCATTATGCGCATCAATAAATGTTGATTTGAAGTCGAAAAGAGTCCCTCCACGGCTCGACGCGGAAAATACGGAGCCATCCTGCGTCAATCGGATCACCTGTAGCAAAATTGGAAAGCTAATTATTTCGATCTATTTGTTGAGTTTGTTATTTGTTGTATAGTTGTAGAGTTTGAATAATAGTTTTTCAGCGGTTAACTTAGCCTTTAAAAACCCAAACGAACTAGGTATTTTTAACGGCTAATTTAACCGCGTGCCTTTTTCATACACTAAAGCAATTATAAAAGATAAAGCGGAACTTCAAGCAGAAAGGGAACAACAGCGATTAGAGTTCAAAAAACGAGTTGTTTTGAATCGGTTTGATAGCAATGATTCGGGTCCTTATTCTGTATTTGTTGAAGGAGAGGGGAAAAACTTAGGAAACGCCCACCCAATGTTGTTTGGTAAATGGTTATTCCAAGATCCTAAGATAGACCATAATTGTATAACGGGCATCTATGTTACGGGAATCAACAGGATAAAAATAAATACCTCCACTGGTGAAATAGAATGTGATATTTTGAAAAAACAAAATCTAATTGTTTATATCCCAGATTTTCTACTTGTTAAAAAAGGGGTTATTAGAAACTTGGATGCTAGCTTGAGTGAAAAAGAGATATTGGAAAATATAAAATCCCCAATCCCCCCTATTGCTGTAGAAAGACTCCGTAAATTTGAAACGGTTAAGGATAAAGTTAAAGTTTCTCCTCTGCTGACGTGTGTAGTGTCTTTTAGAGGACAAGCCATTCCTGAAGCAGTGTCAATATAAAATGGTACTATCCGCGCGCCGAAAGAATGCCCCTGACGAAAAATTCCTTCCAACCACCCCCTCGTCTGATATACTGCCTTTTCTAAAAAAGATGATGGCCCACGGAGCAAGGAGGCCGACCATCAACCTGCAGAGGGGTAAGAGGAACCCTGCCCGTCATCGAAGAGCCGAATGTTTTTGAGACTGTAATACAAGTGTCACCATTCTTTTCATAGGGGCATTCTTTCGGCGCGCGGTCTGTAGTTACTGCAGGATTCGGCCATTCATTCCGCCAGTGTGGTAAGTGCCTTCGGTTTAATTATACTGCGGTGCAATGCTGAAGTAGACACATTGCTTGAAATGTGGTGATAATCACGTCCTAAAGGATTGCCCCAAATCGGACGGCGAAGGAGTCTGCCCTCTTTGCTTTCTACGTCATCTAGCAAACAGTAGGGAATGTGAG
Source organism: Corythucha ciliata (assembly GCA_038030265.1). NCBI lineage: Eukaryota > Metazoa > Arthropoda > Insecta > Hemiptera > Tingidae > Corythucha > Corythucha ciliata. Next base: position 46,837,927 of record CM075937.1, read on the forward strand.
GCCTACAAAGCCGCTGTAGAAGAGAACCGGAAAAAGTACTTGGACGTCTCGTTTTCAAAAGTAGTGTCTACAAGTAACAAGTTTGACGCTGTAAGTAATCTCAGTGACTCCCTCGAATATGACCAAAACGCGAATCTAATCGGCGTCGCTTCCGCAAAACGTTTGTCAGGACGCACCGTTCAGCTAAAGATTCCGGGCATTCCTCAGCTCCTTTCATTAAAGAACAACCACAAATAATTACTGATCCTCGCGAGAGAATCCAGATGGTAACCTAACCCTCACGCTACCTCAAAGACAGAAAAGTATTATCTTTAAAAAATTAGCTTCCAACATCCGGGGCAGCCACTTATCTCAAAAAGAGATGATTGACAGCATCGGAAAAGTTTTGCTTAAGGGGGAGTTGCACATAATAATAATAATAATAATAATAATAATAAAGATTTATTGTTAGCACAACGAAAAAGTTGTAAAACAACGTCAGCAGAACAATGAACAATAAATAAATAAATAATAAGAACAAATAGAATTGTCAAAACGAGCTGCGGTTCATGGAAGAATTGTACTCTTCCACCGAGTACGGCACCATGTCAATTAGAAGTTGCTTAAGCTGCCTTCTAAAGCCCTTTGCTGGCAGATTTTTTAGGCAGGTTGGCAGCTTATTAAACAACTGAGGCCCCACCACATGAGGGTTGAGAGACTCGGAGCGAGCCAAGCGACATCTTTCGGGGACCAGCTCACCTCTTTTGCGAGTGGGATATCCATGCTGGTGGGACAGAATTGTGCCCGTGTCAACCGACTCCTTAGTGAGGCAGAGTATTTCCAAAATGAAGGCCGCGTAGATGGTGGGGACTCCAAGCTCCCTGAACAAAGGTCGGCATGTATCCCGGGATTTCACACCGGCAAGCACACGGATGGCCTTCTTCTGCAGTTTAAATACCTTGCAGGTGTGAGCTGAATTTCCCCAAACAGAAATTCCATACGTCATTTTCGAGTGGAAAATGGCAAAATAAACCATCTTCACAACACTTTTAGACAGCGAAGTGGAGAGCCGACGCAAAACGAACAAGGAACTTGACAACGTCGAGCACAAGGCATCAATATGAGCTACACCAGACAAACGTGAGTCGATATTTATCCCCAAGAACTTCACACTATTATTGTTAACGTTGCTGCAGGTGAGGTTGATACTCAAGTCTTGAGTCTTGGAAGTATTCAGCAAGAGACGATTCGACAGACACCAGTCACTGATCAACGCCGTGGATCCGTCGACCACGGAAACAGCGTCTTCGAGCGATGAACCGGAGCAAATAATCGTGACGTCGTCGGCATATAGAATAGTCTGAGAATTGACAGAATTGGTGTTTTGCGGGAGATCGTTAACGTACAGACTGAAAATAGGAGGACCAGAGATCGAGCCCTGCTTAACCCCAATGTCCTTGGCCGGTAAAAGAGTCGAACATTGTCCAGCGAAAGACACAGACTGCCGCCAGCCCGAGAGCGTCGAGAGAACCGTGGCGACCGCTGAAACGTCAAATCCCAGGTAAAAGAGTTTCGAGGATAAAATGTTATGATCGATAGTGTCGAACGCGCAGGACAAGTCAAATAGTCGTAAGACTGTTTTATTCTTTTTTTCCGCACCCTCAAGGCAACGGCACACCAACCCCAAGGCAGCCATCGAGGTAGATTTACCCCGCCGAAAACCGTACTGGTCCTTGGATAGCACGGCCGATTTCTCAAGAAAGGTCGATAGCCGCTTATTCATTAACGTCTCGAAGATCTTCAGGAACACACAAGTAATGGAAATCGGACGGAACTCACAATATTCAGCTTGACCCTTCTTAGGCACAGGAATAACCCGTGCGATTTTAAGAGAATCTGCTACGATTCCCGTTTTGAAGAACGAATTCAGCACGTAGGCCAGAGGTTCCAAAATTACAGCCCCGATACTACGGACGAAACTCGCGGTGAAACCATAAATGTCCGGTGAGCTAGTTAACTTCAAGCCCCCCAGAACCGCAAAGACCTCCTCCACTGACGCCTCGGTGAAAGTGAGAGGCTCAGAAGGGATACACGTGTCCGGAAGAAAATCCTCGAAACTCTTAGATGACGGTGGCAACTCAGCAATCCTATCGTGCGCCGCATTGATGAAGAATTCGTTAAAACCATCCGCTGAAAGATCCGATTTATTAGGGGAGTCCCTCAAGAGAGCGTTCCCAAGTTCATTTCTGACAATTTGCCATGCCGTTCGAGACTTGTTTGCTGAGCTCTGAATTTTCTCGTCGTTGTGTGATATTTTTGCCTGCTTTAAGCATCGGCGATAGTCTTTTCGAGCAGCCATAAGAGCGGGTCTCCAATCATGTGAGGCTGACGTGTCAGATCGCTCTAGGCGAAGGAGCTGGAGACAGTGCTCTCTTTTTCCCTGTAATTCCGACGTGTACCACTGGTACCTCCCCGAGCGGGAAGGTCGTCTATTGCTTTTTGAAACCCAAGGGCAGTACATGTCAACTAAAGGCAATAGAGTCTCCAAGAAAGAGTCGCACGCCTCACTGGAAGAAGCCAGATACACACCATGCCAAAGGCCTGGCATGGAAAGGGCCCTCCGAAGAGAACAAACATTCAGAGATGCAAAGTCTCGCCGAGAAACTCCACACCCCTGCTCCACTGATGACACCGTGTCACAGAGCCGACCGGGAGAAAGCCCAACACCAAACTCTATAGCTCTGTGATCCGAAAAACTCTCTTCACAGATTCGGCTACAAAATTTCGTCGGATGTACATTAGTTAATACCACATCCAGTGTCGACTGAGAGCCATTGTAGTGAGTCCTTGTATGTTCTGACACGGTTGAGCAAAGCCCAAAGGCACGAATGAGATTCATTAAATCCTGACGCTGAGCGTTCTCTGTTTCCATATGGATATTGAGGTCCCCAACTATCACTATGGGTGACTTATATCGAGTGAGCCGTTCCAGAAAGGAGGCAAACATGTCGATGAATACGGTGAAGGAAGAAGAAGGAGGCCGATATATGCAACACAGTATAATGTCGACATCAGGCAAACTCACCGCCGAGATTTCCATCAACCTATCAACTGAGAGGTTAGTTAGACAAGGCAGCGTCGTCGCACTGACCGAGCTCCTACAATAAATGGCAGAGCCTCCATGAGAACCCTCCGCACGGCAGTAGAACGAGATGCACTGAAAATTGTCCGGAACGTGAAACCTGAGTTCTCCGTCACTCAGCCAATGCTCCGTAACAGCTAATACACATACCTCGGAATGATGGGACAAGTAAACATTGACTTCATTCAGCTTGTTAGGAAAGCTCTGCATATTCGAGTATAAACACTTGAAACCGGGACCGCGCGTTAGTCAATCAGATCCGGAGGTTGTATTCGATGACGTGTCAGACTTAGAAGATGCTGCTGTTTGTGAAGAAATTGACCAAGACTCAGCCAATATGCACCCTCGAGGCCACAATCAGGATTTTCTATTTTCCCGTAATCAACTTCGTCAACTATAATTCTGAACGATGAGTATGAGTCGTGTCTTGTTTTCAGCTTCATAGTAACGGCCTCACACCCCAAATTCAAAGTCGAGAGAATGGCAGAGAAATCCTCAACACTTGTTTCAGGATGTAGCCGAGAAATGAACAAACCTCTTTTCCGAGGTGCAGTTTGCAAACGAGAACTAGAATTTTGCCCTGTTAGTACGTTCCGGGATCGCAGCTGATTATTACGGGTTGTCTTTAAGTGTGTAGATCTAATACCGCTCGTAGGTAATGTAGAGAGGCTGCTCAAGGAATTTGCTGTGTCCCCCTTGCCACGAGGGCGCGGGATTATGTCATTTTTCCCGATTGAAGTGGGAGGATTCGATTTGACGTTGTTTTTGTTGACACTGCCACGCTTGTCAGTGGACATCGCACCTTGCAGGTGATTCGTCGTATCAACATTCATGAAACAATTCATTAATTTATCGAACTTAGCCGATATGTCAAGTTTAAAAGACGTAAATTCCTCCTTCAAAGAGGAAAAGTCATCGTTACCTTGAGGCGACAAATTCGTCGAGACTGACGGCTGCAGAGCAGGCGGCGTTAGTGTAGGAGTCGCGGGTCTGCATGTAGGACAAAACCAGAATATAATGCCCACATTTTCCCCGATAATTTTTCCAGCTTGTCTTGTTAAACCGGAGCACGCGACATGAAAAACATGTTCACACGGACCGCTACAAGTAATCACAAGATCCGAAAGACATATGTTTTTAGAGCACCCAAAGCAGCTACTGACCTCGTCCGCCATCTTTTTTCTTTTTTATATGTGTTTCCTCGACCCCCCTCCAATCATACCTCGCCTACTCCGCGTTACGGAAATTACCGCCGTATTTCTGCACCAATCGTGGACTTCAAGGGCTCATTTAAATCTTCAGGAAATTCCGCACAAGCGTACGATCTTCCTTTTTCATATTTCATCCCCAAAATAACTGTAAAACGCACACAAACTTTTACCTTGAAAATTCACACTCTTTTGACGACTTATTTAGGAAAGCAAGATCGTACGCTTGTGCGTAATTTCCTGAAGATTTAAATGAGCCCTTGAAGTCCACGATTGGTGCAGAAATACGGCGGTAATTTCCGTAACGCGGAGTAGGCGAGGTATGATTGGAGGGGGGTCGAGGAAACACATGTACAACTCCCGCCCCTTAACATGGTCCAAGAAAATAAAGATATCGATGATGTGTCCAGCGGTGATTATTCCAGGGGTTTAAATAATCTTACGCTATTGCAGTGGAACGCACGTTCTCTCAAACCAAGACCCTGCCCCCCTATTCTGTAACTCTTAACGCGTGCGTTAGCGAAATAAACAAGGTGAATAATTGAAAGTAATCAGCTGAGAAATTTTGCTAACGCGCGCGTTACGAGTTACAGAATAGGGGGGCAGGACTACTAGAAACATTATTAGAAAACTGTCAATAAGTTTAATTTTACCTCCAAAATAACAAATTGCGAGGTTTCATTTTTGTGTTTTTTTTTTCTGGCGAGCCTTTTTTTTTAGTTCGGGTCGGGGAACGGTAAACTAATAAAAAAGGTTGTCTCCCAACCTAGCGGAATTTCGGAAAAGTGCAAATAGTCATTTCGATCAGAAATGGGTCACTGGTTTTTCTCTGTCCAGTCGCTTTTTGTACACGCTGTAGATTAAATGAATATTTAATTATTGTTTCAATCATTAAAGAATGGGTAAAGCCCATTAACCGCAGTTCGATTTATATTAGTGTTCGAATGGCGCAGCGATGGGTCTGGCCTCTTGGCGGATAGTTCCTCTCGGTAACGTCAATTTCCGTATTGCACGTGATGCAATTTGAGTTACAGGTTTAGAAAGGCTGTCCTCGTTCATATACGTATTTCACCGGGTGTTTCACCATGCAGGCCAATGTGATTCTAACTTACAAGTGCGAATATGGGAGTATATATGTATAAGCTGACCCGGCAAACGTTGTTTTGCCATATAAATAATTTCCTTGTAATTTCTAGTGTAGACAAAAAATAGCTTACTTATTGCAAGTATATATCGATGTTAGAATGTGTATATTGTATGTATGTAAGAATGTGGTATATGCGTGAAATAAGCATGGAGCGCTGTGAACGATGAGGGAATACAAAAATAACAAAAGGCAAACATTATTTTTAAATTATAAAGTTTATTATCAATCTCGTAATGCTATAGCGTGAACAATATTTTTTGTTAGTCCATCTTTAGCTAACACAAACACCTGTTACCTACCACTGTTACCGACAAATACCTGTTGTCGTTGTTGATCATTTTTTATTCGTCTATTGACTGTGAAACGGCGTGATTGTCGTTGTTCTAATCTTCTGACATTACGTTCAGCTCGTGTATCTTCTGGCTCTTCTTGATGCAATTGCGCCATTCTGACACGTGCATCAGTATTTTGTTGCTGGATTTGTCCTTCTGTTCTTTCGGATCTGCTATTTCGCAAGTTTCGAGCTTTACTTGTACTGCGGCTCAAATCAGCCCCTTTGCGTTTTCTTGGCATTGCTCACTCTACAAAACATTGATCAGTTTTCGACCGGAGAAAACAAATGATTAAATTACTAAAATGGCTATTAAAAAATAATGGTTGATCGTAGAAAGGTGAAAATTGAGGATTGTATGTATTTTTGTATGTTGTATCATAAAAATAAAAAAAAAAATAAAAAAAAAAAAAAATAGAAATTTAAAATTTTGTCTAAAAAATAAAAAAAAATTAGGGGTGGACTACCCTTAACATTCAGAGGGATGAAAAATAGATGTTGGCCGATTCTCATAGATACCGGATAAGCACAAAAAATTTCATCAAAATCGGTCAAGCCGTTTCGGAGGAGTATGGCAACGAAAACTGTGACACGAGAATTTTATATATATTAGAAGATATAGTCATTCGAAGAGAATGGCACGTGCAATTAGGTGAAGCTGTAGAGAATGGCCATAAAAATGAGAAGGTATGTTTTTGAGAAATTTGAGTGCCCGTGGTTTTATTGGTGGATCATCAGCAGAATTTCTAGACGATAATCGTGAGGGAAAAATAATGTCTCAACTTTCGCCGATTTCTCTCATGTACAAACGGCAAAGTTTTTCCTGAAAGAAATGTTAATATTAAAACTCATAGTGGCAATGTAGTGCAGTTTTGCCCTTTAAATAGCATTGCACTTACAAAAGGCATGTCTTCGAGCCTGCCTATGTCAATGCGGATCTTTCAAAGGAACATCGATAGCTTCACTGCCGATGCGTGAGTCTATTATAGATGCGCGACCAAGTTTTCACCCTTTAGTGCTTGAACGTCATGAAGTGCATTTCCTCAGCCTCTCAACAATGACGGTTGCCAGAGTCAAGAATGCTACGAGAACAGTCCAAATACAAATTTATCAGACATTAGCTATAGTGACTTGGAATGACGAAACTATGCGAAACTATGCTTGGTGCGAAACTATGTTTCGCACTGAACACACTTCTCACTTCTCTTCATAAACTATACCATAGTATACATGGTACGTCCGTGCACGTACACTGAACGTCCGTGCACGTACACTGAATGTCCGTGTTAAAAACACTTCAGTTTCAAATAACACTGACCGACACAGAAACTTCTAACGACACTCAGTAGCGGACTGCGGTACGGGGCGCAGGGGGGGGTGCCTTGTTTAAGTGGGCGCCGGTAATTTCGAATATTTTTGGCTGAATTACATATAACTTGTAACTCGTGTAGAGAGAATGAACTCCCATTCCTTAAAATGCAATTATTTAATTCCTAGTCGATTATCCAGTCAGTTATTGTTCTTTCGTTGACTAGGTAAGTTAAGCTTGTTTCTCTGGTTTTAAGTTTTCGACCGACTGTAAATTTAAATTTTTATTTAAATTTAATGTTATAAATGTCGCATCCATGTCGATTAATTGTCCTTTTCACGAAGTGGCTCCACTTGCCGTAACTTCAAAAAATTACTACATCTGGACAAAAAAATTGTCCATTTCTTGAAAAGGAAATCGTGTTTGTCCAGTTGCTGAAATCAAGCTTCCTTACTGCAAGTGAGTGCACAACATTATCCTTTTCGTGAAATGGATGAGTGAGAAATTTCACATGCTGAAACAAGTTTTCCTTTATTTAGAAAGGTTATTTTAGTGAGCACTCAAAAACCTTCTAAAAAATGAGGTTGTGCATCCACTTGCAGTAAGGAAGCTTAATTTCAGCAACTGGACAAACGCGATTTCCTTTTCAAGAAATGGACTTTTTTTTGCTAGATGTCTTAATTTTTTGAAATTATGGCAAGTGGAGCCACTTCGTGAAATGCGGACATCCATTTCATGAAGTGGACAAATTCGCCAAGTGGATGCGACATACACATTGTGTTTGTCGTGTTTCTATTTGAATTGTTTAGCTTGAAGATGGCGTTACGCTGAAACTGCGGTCATGATATTTAACATTATAAAAGTGGGAGGAGATCTTTCATTCCTCGGCAATAAATTTTTGAATACTCCCACACTTCCGGCCTAATATTTTGTTATAAAAACTTGTTCTTTTTATGAAACTGGCCCAGGGAACTTACAATGATGCAGGTCCAACACCTCAAAAGAAACATGAAACAATCGTGAAACGTGAACAAAAGGAAATCGCGCGTCACACGGTTTTGGTCCCAACGGTCCGTCGTCCCAGTTAATCTGAATGTAAGGTATTTATTAGTAATGCAGAAAAAAGGTTCCCCGTTCGCACTTTATTTACCTGTGACATGAAGAGAAAAATGTTCTATAAGAACTAAGGGCAGCGTATAGTGCTTCGCAACAATTCATGAACATTTCAGAAGAGAAGAGTTGCTGAGAGTATGGTAACGAAGAAAACTCCACCTAGTATATTAGTTTTCATCATAATAAGCAAAGGCCGCATGAAGAAGTAAGATAACTCACTCATTGGCGCGTAACGGAAAGCTTCCAAACGAACAAACCTATATCCGCTGTATATGCCCGATTGTTGAAATGCCATTAATAAACACGGTACTTAGTAGCGGCACAAATGACAGCTCATATACGGCAACGCTGTACGCAAACAATCAATCTATACTATACAATTTAAAAAAATCCCCTTATATGTATTATAATGTATGTAGAACCTTGAAATATGTATTTCGTACACAATCCCAAGCGGAGAAGAAGACTTATTTTACTGGCACTTGGTGAAATGATGAACCTTCAGACCAGGATCGATGTCACTATGTCCCACGATTCACTATGTTCTCGACTGCTATCTGAAAGATACATTAATGAAATGAAACGTTCATGAAAATAGAACGTGAGGATGACTTGGAGCCGGCAGCGAACAATTTCACGCCGTGCACTAAAAACAGCTGGCGACTTACTCATTGTTCTCACATCAAAGGATACCGGAGGCGTATGAAAATTCCGGATATAATTCAATAGCCCAGAAACTCAATCAAACTTGCAAGGAAAGCTAAAACTTGATTGCAGTAATGAAATGTTACCAGTGACGTAATGCGACGTTTCATTAACGTGATCGCAACTTTTTCTGGGTTGGGTAAAAACCTTCCATAGTAGAGTGCATTGACACAAAAAATGATTTCGACTTCTCACGCAGACAGCTGGTGGGTTAAGAACGCGCTTGTGCGCAGATGTCATCGAATGCATGACAACATATACGTAAGAGCCCGATTCACACCTATCATGCACGCTTCTGATTCCATACCATTCATGTAGAATGATTTCTACGGCAAAATAATATTTATTTCCCTCTCCATACACCCTTGGAGCCTCCGAAAAAATTCCGGGTTTGAGCACGGGAGCTTTTCTTTCAAAGCCCTCCCTAGCTTAGAATTGATACAAATTGCTTGGATCAATCGTAATAAGCGAATACTCGGCGCATTATGTAGCAACGACTTAACATACAATTCAAATGTTGGTGATAGTTACCTGTGATCCTTGCGAATTGAAAAAAAAATCACGCATTTCACACTCCCGCACGACTTTGAACACCCGAGAACGCTGCACGTTTGAATTTTAGGCATTTCTGTGTATGTACATAAATTATGACCGATCGGTGAATTTAGCACATAAATAACAAGGAATACCTACCGTTCAACTTAGTTGACTTGCAAAATAGCTCAAAAACTATTAAACACAATTTCACGAAGTCCTGATCTTCACAAATAGTCACTATAAAAACGAACGTCCGCGAGCAAGTCACAAAAATAAAATAAATCAAAATCGACCGCTTCACAAAAATTAAAGTTGAAAAACGATGGAAGACAAAAGAAAGGCGTAGGGACTGTTCACGTCAGGCTAGCAAAAACTACTTCAGCGCTGCCTGGTTCAAAAGGTTCCGACATCCCCCCGTCACCCCATAACCAAACAATGAAATCGAACCCCCCCTGCCTTGTGTCGTACACGGCTGGTTCGGGTTCTCGTTTTACCGCGGATATAACTTGCTGTTGATGTTTTCTGTTTTGTATTAAAATAAACAAAGTTCCTTTTCGTTCAGAGTGGTTTCGTATATTAACCCGACATTTTATTGGTGACCGTGACAGGACAATAAACATTCTGCGGATTGTTGAACTGTGAATTTGGAAAAGTGTATTTTCTTTGAGAGCTGCGGCAACTTTCCGTTTTCCACCCGACACACGACACGAATGGATCAGAATAAGAGAAGGCTGGACGCCGTCCGACTCGTTTTTAACAAGCAATACTTGACCCTGACGAATCTCACTCGCGGTCCCTTCGAAGTAGATTACTTTATCACGGAATTTGAGATTTTCGAGAAGAGGTGGAACGACATGACCGTACTTAACGACAAGTACATGGATTTTGTAAGCTCAAAAGAAGAAAGGGGGGAAGAGCTTATAAACGCTATGGAAATTGAAGACGAGTATCACAGAAAGTACCTAGAAATTAAGAACATCAAAAAAGGGATTTTAACGGTAACTTCCTCTAGCAATCCTGGTTCAGAAAGAAACGTACACCCCGCGGGGAAAGAAGCTGAGGTGAAAATTGCGCTGACTCCGTCGAAACCCGTATCTGAGGTCGGGATTTCTCCTTGTCAATCAGGAGCAGTCTCCGCCACCGCGGACTTCAACGACTGATTTGACCTTTGCAGTACGAAGTCATCAGGTAAAAAACTCTCTCAAATTCGCCTACCTAAAGTCGAATTTATCCAATTTGACGGGAAAATCGAAAATTGGATTGCATTTTGGGCCGAATTTTCAATGGTGCATGAAAACGACGAATTGTCCGAGGACATCAAATTTCAGTATCTCATCAGCGCGACTAAAGAGGGTTCAAGGGCTGGAGCTTTAAGGCCAAAAAACCTAAAAAAAATGCCAGCGACCCCACTAGTTATCGGCCCATCAGCCTTCTCTGCCTGGTCTCGAAGATTTTTGAACGGCTCTTACTCCCAAAACTTCTTACATATCTCTCCCATCTCCTACCCGACTCACAATTCGGCTTCAGGAAGAATCACTTGTGCCCCCAACAGCTCCATATCGTGTTGTCGACGAGATTCTGGACGGATACGAGAGCAAGAAGATATGCCTAGGAGCTTTCCTCGATTCAGAAAAGGAATTTGACAAAGTATGGCATCCCGGTCTTCTTTACAAACTAAAAAACGAACTCCCCGACACATATTACAGAGTGATACAGTCGTGCCTGTCAAATCGGACATTGTCGGTCTAATGCGTCCTTTTGCAGTTTCGCCGACAAGGGCAGCTACGGCAGGAGTACCACAGGGGAGTGTACTGGGTCCCTTTTTATACTTGATATACGCTAGTGACTTCCCTGCACAAGAAAATATAACCGTTGTACAGTTTGCGGATGATGTTGCGGCCCTCAGCAAGGATGAAAATTGCGAAGAAGCTCGTGTTAACCTTCAGCACTATATGAACAGAGTAGGCAGCTGGTGCCATAAATGGCGTTTCAATGAACCCAACTAAATCAACTATAGTTATGTTTACCCTAAAATGCATCTCCCCCCCCCCATCCGATTCTCACTTTGAATGGTTCAACAATTTTTAACAGCGAGCAAGTTCGAAATCTTGGGGTAACACTCGACAAGAAACTCACCTGGGCTGCTCACACTCAAAATATCGTTACCAAAACCCGCGGCAGACTGGCACAACTGTCACTTCTCCTAAATGTTCGATCGGCATTATCTCTTCACCTCAAAAGGCATATCTATGTAGCCCTCGTACGTCCCATATGGCAGTATGCTTGCAAAATCTGGGGAAGCGCGCGTTAAAAGAGTGCAAACTGTCCAAAACCGAGCACTAAGGAATAATGACTGGAGGCCACTGGTTCATACGCAACTCTGTACTGCACTCCGATTTGGAACTAAGCGAAGTTGCCGAAACGATCAAAAAGGTGTACACCACTTTCATCTTGCATCCAGTCCTCCACCACAACACACTATGCCTGAAAAGAAAACGACTGCACGATTCGTTCTCAGAAGTAGACACGTAACTGTGATATGTAAATGTGATATGAATCTAGTCATTTTTGCTTAGAGCACTTCTTTTCTCTTCAAACTCTATCTCTCTTTTTTATATTACAGTAAAGTAACTAGTATAATACCTCTGGTCAAGGGCAATTGATGAGTTGTACCTAAACTTCATGTATCAAGTCATTAGGGTGCGTTCATAGTGAATCACCTTCACTGCGATACCTCGATGAGCGATGCCCCGATGAAACATCGATGAAGAACAAACATCAATAGGGATCGGACACGGCAACGTTGCCATAGAAATCCCGCCCCCGCCGGTCTATCAAAGCATATGTGGCATCCAAGAATCTACCAATCATGTTCGAGAAAACTTGGATGCCAATTAAAAGGTGTCCGTCCCCTATAATTGTATGGGACTGTTCATAGTGAAGCACCCTCACTGCGATGTGATCTTCGATACCTCGCTACTATCATCGATGATTTGAACCATATGGTTCCTCGACCCCCCTCCCGTCCGTTGCCTTTTTTTTTTTATTTTCAAAATCTTTCAAAGTCCACCTTCACACAATTTACGTAAGTCACGCACACCTGTTTCCTTCAAGCTCTAACCCTTATTTTGAAAAAAAAAAAAGCAACGGTCAGGAGGGGGGTCGAGGAATCATATGGTTCAAATCATCGATGATAGTAGCGAGGTATCGAAGATCACATCGCAGTGAGGGTGCTTCACTATGAACAGTCCTATACGATTATTGATGTTTGTTCTTCATCGATGTTTCATCGGGGCATCGCTCATCGAGGTATCGCAGTGAAGGTGATTCACTTTGAACGCACCCTTAGTTTCACTGATTCAGCCTAACTGTAAAATTTGGACTAAAAAACTAGACTTCCCTCACTCGTGGAAAAAGAGTCGTATTATTGTAATATTAAAACCTAATAAAGATCCAGGCCACGCCCCACATCTTACCGACCCATTGTCCTAACATCATGCGTACTTGAAACCTATGAACGGATGATTAAGAACAGGCTGCAGTAGTGGCTGGTAAGTAATGGTAAGCTGCCAGAGTCTCAATTCGGATTTCGGAAACGTAAGTCAGTCCCCAACCAAGCTACTTTTTGATATACGTATACAACGCATTCTCAGACCATAAACCTTTGCTCGCGGTATTCTTTGATATTTCTGGAGCATATGACAGCGTCGACGTCAATGTTTTGGTCCAAAAAATGATAAATATAGGAATTCCATCAACTCTCATTCAAAATATCTATACGACTTTAATTTCACGAGTGAACTATTTACAGATTGGGGACTCCATTTTTGGCCCATTCTGGACTTATCGAGGTCTGCCTCAAGGAGGAACGCTTACGACCTACAACAGGGGTTGCCTCCCCAGGTTAGCGTGACACAATTCGCGGATGACGTATGCATTTACACATCTCAGAAGTCGATTGAATCGTGTATTGAGGTTGTCCTAAATAATGGTGTTCACTTATTTATGGATTGGGCTGACACTAACAATCAGACGATTTCTCCAGTGAAATTAGTAGTCTGCCCTTTCTCAAAACAAAGAATCCTGCCTATTGGCCGTGAAATTAATTGGGGGTATGGCGTTGAGCGTTGCACACACAGTAAAATTCTTGGGGCATCGTCCTGGATCGAAAACTTCTATGGAGCAAAATTTGACCCGTTGCAAAAAAAAGCAACACCACTGGGACCTCGAGGCATTAGATTGCTCGTAATAAGCCCGTAAAGCACTTCAGTTTTTTCTTTACGTAAAGAAAAAAAACCATACAGAGGCGGAGAACTTACAAAATTCACCAAACTTTTTCCTCAAATATTCAGCTTGAGATTCGCAAGTTTACATCTGGTTATGAGCCTTGGGTTGGGGCGGGTTTTGGGGAAGAAGAAAGTCATTTCTGTTGTTTTATTGTCACTTCGCCGTCCTTCCAAACTTCTGTGTCACAACAAACTTGTAGCTGAATATACAATTAAAGACGGAAACAAGAAAAGAAAAATAAAAGAAAATTGTGGGCCTATTTTTTTTTTTTTTTCACGAGAAGGGGTTGATGGGTGGGTGGGGAAGTCATCTTAAGTTTCGAAACAAGGAATAGTTTTACATCTGTTTGGCACGGGATACATAACTTTTTTTTTTTGTGCTACTCTGCATCCTTTCTTATTCCTTTTTTCCATTTACCGCGCCTATTGATTTTGCCATCACTGATTCTGATAAAGGTAGTTTTGGTGCGTAATAGGACGGAGGTCCTGGATGTTATGCTAAGCTTAGGGCCGACGAATAGATGGATTACTAATTGGCGGGTCTGTGACAGATTAATAACCTCTGATCACAGGCCTATTATGTTTAGTTTAGGAGCCAAAGGAGTTAAGAAACCCCCTGGGAGGAATCCGAGAAGAACGGACTGGGAGAATTCGAGAGGATGGTAGGAGAAGCAACGGAGAAGTATCCAGAAACACTTTAGATGAAGAGGAGAAGGAGATAAGAGAAATTATAACTTTGGCTTTTCAGGCGGCGTGTCCCGAAAGAAGGGCCAAAGAAAGGGGAGCGGTGTGGTGGAACGCCCACCTTAAAGAAAAGAAGCGGAGGATGAACTCGTCGTTGAGCGCGGCTAAGAGAACGGATGGAGAGGAGGAATGGGAGGCGTATCACCGGGCGCGGAAAGAGTATAAAAGTGCGATTCGGAGAGAGAAGAGGAAGTCGTGGAGGAGCTTTTGCGAAGAGGTGGCGAGCACGCGGGAGGCGGCGAGACTTAACCGCATAGTAAAGGAGGATAGCCGGCAACTTCTAGGCACAATTATTGAGCCGTCAGGTGAAGTAGTGGTAGAAAGTAGGGAAATTTTGGAGTCGTTATTAAGCGCGCATTTTCCAGGTTGTGAGGAGGAGAGGTTGTGC
>CM075937.1:46853315-46891342 GCA_038030265.1 Corythucha ciliata
AAGTACGTCTGATAGAGTTTTACACCAAACACGATTTTTTTGCTCACTCTCAGTATGATTATCTAGGTATATTTATAACGCAATGGATTCACATAAAAACGTTTTGGGGATATTTTTAGATGTAAGAAAAGCATTCGACTAGGTAAATGTTTAACTGTTACTATGTAAACTAGAAAAAAGCGGAGTAAGAGGGCTGCCTCTGTCACTATTTCGTGACTTCCTCTCGGGGCGTGTGCAGAGGGTTCGTGTTGGTGGTGGCCGTAACACGTTTGCGGGAATCAACGCCGGCGGGCTTCGATCGAGGGAACACGTTTGCGGGGAACGATTGCGGGAACTTTGACCTGTGGCCATCTCTGTTATCGCTTATGACGGTAGGACTCTAAATAACGTCTTAAGCTAGGGCCACACATGCGGTATTCGCCGATTGCCGAATATTTGCCGAGTCTCGAGTGGCTCGGCTCGCTATTCGGCGAGTAAAAACACCCTGGCCACACATGCTGTATTCGTCTAGCTCCTTTCCTCGTCTCGGGAAAGAGACGAGTACTTGGGCGAGTAAATGTTTAGTCGTCAGTCGTTCAGTCATGGACGAGGTAGTTGTTGCTGCGGCCTCCTTCACTGTTTTGAGTGCAGGGTACGTGTTGAGAAAAAAGAAAAAAAAAGCCATTAGGAGGAGATGGTGGATGCTGTCACTCAGCAACAGCAGGAGACGGTAAATATTTTTTTTTTCAATATCAGTGGAGGTCTAAGAAAAGGACATATATGTATACTAGAGACACTATTATATGTAAACGCTATTAGCTTATTTAATGTATAGGTTCCCATTTTATTTTATGTATTTATATACACACTAATGCATTTATTTACACAATGGAGTCCCGGGCGGCCGACCTTTCTCGGCTACTTCTACCGCACTGGAAGACATCCATCTAAATTTAACCTCTAACCCCCCCCCCCATTCCAAGCACCACTACCGGATCCTCCCCTGCCTACACTTGCCGGGGACCCGATCACGAGCCAGCTCAGCCCATCTCGCCGAACCCAAACCGAGACCGATGCCAGGAGGACCGGCCCGAACAGCCGCCAGCAAATGAGCCCCCCCCCCCACAAACCGTCACCCCATCCGACACGACGGAGGCCAGTCAGCCAGCGAGGACGCTGGCTCCGGACGATAGGGGGTGGATGTAACGTGCGCTACGCAAGGGTGACGAAGGTTGCCGGTCCCGAGGTTGCCTACGACATTACGGTGTGGGACAGGGGGCTGAGCTAAGAGTCCAAAGCTCAATTGAACGGCACGGCAAGTGTCGCAATAGACAACCTAGTTTCAATTCCCCTCTTACCCAATCCTGAGTTTTCCAGGTGGACGGAGTGCCGAAATAAAGGAGTCGTTCGCCAGCCACCGGCTCGTGGAAGTGTAACTGTTTAATTGTGCCCTGAGAACCATCGTGTCCCCCCCCCCCCCCAGTCGTCTCTTAGTTAAAATTATAAGTGGGTTGGGTTTGCTTGGTTAAGTTAATAAAGTTTAGAGTGTGACTCGTGATTCTTTAATTTGTCCTGTCTCCCCTGTAACGGCCCCAAAAGCCCAAAAATCCCCCCCGTTACACTGTCAACGAAATTTTCGCGAGGCATAAACTAGCTTCCAGAACGCAACAACCGGGAGAATCGCTGAATCAACACCTTCAAGTTTTGAAAGAGTTAAGTAAGGAGTGTAATTTCGACGCTGTCACCGCAGAAAAAAACAAGAACGACTGTATTAGGGACGCATTTATCCGAGGATTATCCTCAAACCAAATCAGACAACGCTTGCTTGAACATCTAAAACTCGGTCTAGACGAAGCAGAACAATTAGCTCTATCGCTCGAAATGGCGCAACAACAGTCTGAAATTTATCAAATAAATTCTCCTAACTTCACTAGCGCCGCGATGAAGGAAAGATTCACGTCGACTCGAGAATCAAAGAACCAAAAGTCAAAAATCCATTTTAAAACATGTTATTTCTGTGGAGCAGACTTTCATTTTAGAAGCCAGTGCCCAGCTAGGGAGTCACTTTGTAACTCTTGTGGAAAAAAGGGGAATTTTTCGAAAGTTTGTTTGAGCCGGAAACAGACCATTAACCAAAGTTCCGCTCTAAACCTCGAAGAAAATGAAAATTATATCAATGACAATTATTTATCGAGCGTAATTTGTTCAATGTCGACAACATGTTTGAAAAAGGCTATTACTTCTGTTCACATTAACGGGTCAAAATGAACGCTCTGATCGACACGGGCAGTTCCTTGAGCTTCATCAGTGATGCGATAGCCAGAAAATTGAAAATACCAATCGAAAAATCGAAGAGAACTGTTTCGATGGCGTCATCTACCTTAACTACGCAAATAGCAGGATCTTGCATGATCAGTCTTCAGCTGTTAGGCAACAACTACAAAAATCAAAAGGTTTTCGTTCTTAATAATCTGGGCACCGACGTAATCATTGGTCACGACCTTCTTCGAAACCACTCCTCTGTAGAATTTTCTTTTGGAGGTTCACTCCCTTCCCTCCATTTTTGTAACGTTGTTTCAGCAACGGTCAAGCCGGTGACATTATTTTCAAATCTTTCGGTCGACCAATCGCCACTAAATCAAGGCGGCGTTCACCGGACGATTTCAAGTTCATACAAAACGAAATCAAAATACTTCTCGAAAATAACATAATTGAAAAGAGCAACTCTCCTTGGCGTGCTCAAGTCTTTGTCGTGAATAACGGCAAAAAACGAAGGATGGTAGTTGACTACTCACAAACTATCAACCGGTTTACCTACCTCGACGCTTATCCCCTTCCACGTGTAGAGGAAATTATCGAAAAAGTGTCGAAATTCTCCATTTTCAGCACCATCGATTTACGCAGCGCCTATCACCAAATTCCGATCGTCAAGGAAGAGAGGATTTATACAGCCTTTGAAGCTTGTGGTCAACTGTACCAGTCGACACGTATTCCTTTTGGCGTGACAAACGGAGTACCGTGCATCCAGAAAATAATCGACACTCTTATCGCTGATGAAAATTTACAAGGAGTATTTCCCTATTTAGACGACGTCACAGTATGTGGAATGAACCAAGAGGAACACGATCGTAATCTTGAACGATTTCTACAGACAGTTAAAAAGTACAGTCTGACGGTAAACACCGAAAAGAGCAAATTTTCCGAAACTTCGATTAATCTTCTAGGACATTTGATCTCACACGGATCAATAAAACCCGATACTGAACGCCTCAGACCAATATTGTCGCTTCCGATACCAGAGAACAAACAGTCACTAGAAAGAGCTATCGGAATTTTTGCTCACTACTCAAAATGGATCTCTCACTTCTCTCAAAAAATTCGACCCTTGGTCAAAAGTCAATGTTTTCCTTTTTCTAAAGAAGCAGCAACAGCTTTCGAAAACCTAAAAAAAGATGTCGCTTCCTCAACCATCAGTGCTATCGATCATAAACTTTCCTTTCGGATCGAAACAGATGCATCCGAATTTGCCATCGCGGCAACCTTATCTCAAGAAGGAAAACCCGTAGCATTTTTCTCTCGCACACTGTCTTCGAGCGAACTGAAGCAATCATCCGTCGAAAAGGAGGCATACGCCATCATTGAATCAGTCAGAAAATGGCGTCACTATTTAATCGGTAAAAAATTTCAAATACTGACCGATCAGAGGTCAGTTTCATTTATGTTCGACACTTCACACTGCAGTAAAATAAATTCGACCCCTTACTATACCCGCCTGGGGTGGCTTAAGCCCTCTCAGCGCTGAACCTTCTTGCTGGGCTGCTTTCTGTACAAGATGTTTTGTTTAAAGAAGCCTCGGCACCTCTGTCAGGGCTTCGTCGCCAGAGCTGATTTTGGCCGAGTCAGCAGGTTTGGTGGGAGCAGCCTTGTGGTTCCTCAGCATCGTACGTCAGTCCTTGGTGTGGGATTTGGAGTACAATCGGTCTGTGTTTGGAACGGGATACCGGAATACATTAAGAGAACCAGATATTTCAATAAATTTCGGGAGAGATATTACTCGTTCTGTCTCACGTTAAAAGAGGAATAAGGCCGTGCCATGTCCTTCTTTCCTTTTCCCTCGTACCCCCTCCCCACCATTAGCTATATAGTCATTGCAGTTTGCTCAACCTTTTTAACATTTTTTGATAATGAATTAATTTATTTTAATAATTGAACATGACAATTTAATGTTGATGATATTTTAATGTGATAATTTATATATTTTCATTCATTTAATCTTATTTTATTATTGTTTTATAATTGTTTTATTACTGTTCGTCATTTTCCGGTTACATTATGTTTAGCCTTTCAACGACCCAAGAGGGCCCAGTCCTAGGGTCATTGTTTGTTATAGTTGTACCCTGGAAGCATAATAAATCTCTCTCTCTCTCTCTCGCTCTCTCTCTCTCTCTCGCTCACTCTCTCTCTCTCTCCTGTAATATCCAACTTGGAGCTTATAAAGCTATTAGCCATGCTGTACCAAGAAAATTCTTCGATACACCCATCCCGGATGTTTCTCAGGTGCCCGCTGATAAAACTACCTTTATCAGAATCAGTGATGGCAAAATCAATAGGCGCGGTAAATGGAAAAAAGGAATAAGAAAGGATGCAGAGTAGCACAAAAAAAAAAAGTTGTGTATCCTGTGCCAAACAAATGTAAAACTATTCCTTGTTTCGAAACTTAAGATGACTTCCCCACCCACCCATCAACCCCTTCTCGTGAAAAAAAAAAAAAAAAATAGGCTCACAATTTTCTTTTATTTTTCTTTTCTTGTTTCCGTCTTTAATTGTATATTCAGCTACAAGTTTGTTGTGACACAGAAGTTTGGAAGGACGGCGAAGTGACAATAAAACAACAGGAATGACTTTCTTCTTTCCCCAAAACCCGCCCCAACCCAAGGCTCATAACCAGATGTAAACTTGCGAATCTCAAGCTGAATATTTGAGGAAAAAGTTTGGTGAATTTTGCAAGTTCTCCGCCTCCGTATGGTTTTTTTCTTTACGTAAAGAAAAAACTGAAGTGCTTTACGGGCTTATTACGAGCAATCTAATGCCTCGAGGTCCCAGTGGTGTTGCTTTTTTTTGCAACGGGTCAAATTTTGCTCCATAGTAGTTTTCGATTCAGGACGATGCCCAAGAATTTTGCTGTGTGTGCAACGCTCAACGCCATAACCCCCCCCCCAAATTAATTTCACGGCCAATAGGCAGGATTCTTTGTTTTGAGAAAGGGCAGACTACTAATTTCACTGGAGAAATCGTCTGATTGTTAGTGTCAGCCCAATCCATAAATAAGTGAACACCATTATTTAGGACAACCTCAATACACGATTCAATCGACTTCTGAGATGTGTAAATGCATACACCCCAATCAGCGGAAGACACTTTCAGACATGCACTCTGGAATGGTCGCAAATCAAACGAGGTGATACGATTGGGGAGGGGAAGGAGTGCCCGGTCCGGTCAACCCTGTTCATTCTAGTCAAAGGGACTAGTCAGTTTAGATTTATACATCGATCGGGTGAGTTGTTGGTTGTCCCTATTATGTATAGTTTTAAGTTATCTATTGTGTACTTGTTGGTTTGTTATCTCGTTCTGTTAGTGTTAATGTTGGTCATTGCTGTTGTTGACCCTCCTGCTTATTTATCTTGCTTATGTGTTATGTTCAAATTCTGACGGGGGGATTTTTGATTTCTGTTGAAACTAGGTGTGTTGAAAATGGCCGATTGGCCGAAACCGGTCCAATAAATAAATATAGCAACAGCGGGAGAGGACTTATTTTCCTTGTTTATCTGGATTATCGCTTCCGCACCCACGGCCTATTATTCATTATCGAGTCTGCTATCCGTGCATCGTAGGGCCACAATATGCAGTTCAACAGGATTGCGAGAGCCTCGTTGGATTTTTTAATGCAGGCGGGGGTGGAAACACTCAAGAAGTTTTATTTTCGTTTTTTACTTAAGTCAGCAGCCTCTAATTTAGATATTTGATTTAATAAGAAATGTATTCAGATCAAGGTCTTCCTTGTTTTGCTAAGTCGAGAATTAAAAGTGCGAACTTTAGAACGAAGGGTCAAGCCGATAAGTGTTTAATGTTTATTTTGAAACAGGAGTTGCATAATCATTATTCTAAAAGGGACACTAACAGGACATATGTATTTGTTTTATACTCATTGCCTTTTGACAAAGTTTTTGACTAATTGTGAATTTGATGTTTTTGACGGTTTTGTTAGGTCTAGTGTATTTGAGAAAATGAAGGGAAAGCGTGAAAAACAAGAGCAAAAAATTGTTAAATTTGCATTGGGTCGGAACGGTACAGTGTTACCCGTTTGTGACAATATTGGTTGTGCAAATAATATTCCCGTCTCGCCTGATGTACATAGTCATAGTTGTAATGTTGGAGAAGCTGAGGACAGGTCATTCGTTGCAAGTAGCGATTGGGGGGATGTGGAGCTTGAGTCGAATACAAGTTTTCATAGTTGTGTGACTAGTTTTGAAACTGCACATGGCAATCATCCTTTAAATGCTGTGGAGGCGGGGCGAACGGAGGGAATCCTTGACGAAGCCCCACCAAGGGTGTTATTGTTTGCCGATCGAGTGGTCAATTTGTCCGGTAGTTAAAAATTAAACGTCCCCCTTTAAGAAGCACCCGAGATTCGATTTGGGGTGAAATAAAAAAATCACTTATCCTACACTCTACAACTGTGGCGGAAGGGAAGGTGAAGGGTGCAGCCGCCGTTCTGCGTTTGGGTTCATGTTCTTTAGTTTGTGTTGTTCGGACGGTCGATTGGATTTTGACTTCACTGAGTAAGGTATAATACTTCTTCAAGTCTAAACTTTTAAAATCATGAGGCGTGCACCGAAGGGTTGCCATTGCCACTAGCCAGACAGCTCAACAAGAAATGTGTTGTACGGGCCGCATGACAAGTCCATGCACGCGAGCTTTAAAATCAAGTTTGAGCTTTTGTGATCAGTCTGTTCCAACCCGTCGATATCCATTCTCCTGCCTTGCCTATTATTGCTCCCACTCGTATTTCTCTGAAAAGGCAATCCTAAGGGTCTGTCGTCCACTGGAAGCGTTTTCGAGCAGCGCTACAACGAGCGTACACCCCAAGGGCTCAAATTGAACGCGTGACATCGTCCACTGTATGCTTAGCTGCAGTGAAATCAATTTAAGCCTTTTTGGATGTACGCTCGTTGTAGCGCCGCTCAGAACGCTTCCAATGGACGACCGGTCTAAGGATGCGGGACAATTAGCAAAAGCTGGGACTATCCCGTGAAATACGACGACGTCTGCCAACCCTACTTATAATAGGGTATTTCAGAATAACTGCAAAAAAATGAATTGGAGAAAGTAGGCCTGATTTGCAATCAAGAAGGCGAAATACACCATAGTCCGAAACACAATAGACGATTTCCACTCATGCGCTCTCCAGTCCTACTTCAACAGTTTTGCGACCCGCTTAGGCCAGGTTATGGGTTACTCTTGTCTTGTGCTGTGTAAAGTGAATTTATTTTTCTCTCATTCCCGTCAAACTAAAACCACATTTGCAGTTTTTCAATTCTGACTTTATTTTTCAGCCTCCGTCTCACGAAACGTATCGATGAAAACTCGTCGTTCCGGGGGCACCTTAACTTGAAGTCCCATCATAGTTGCGCATTTATCACACTCCTTCACATGTACTTTCTCTTCCCTTTTTCCTCAATTTGGGACGTATTCAGTCGTTTGCCGGTAAGGTTGAGGGAAAGGGATAAATTTAGTAGCTGGGTCAAAACCAGGTCGACCCGGAATGGAAGAACTCTTACAGTCACTGAAGCAGCAATAGTATCGCATTTTTCTGACTTTAGATGAGAAGCACGCGAAGGAAGTGTAATTGCAGACTCGAAAAAAAAGAAAAACTCAAAAATCATGTAGTATTTGAAACCGAAATACACTCGTAGTAATGCTAGTAATGTAAAAAAAAATACTGTTAAAGAGGCTCTAGGCAACTAGAAATAAACCCATAACCTGCAGTTCTAAACCTTCGCTTTTTCCACGGAAATCGTCTATAGTTTCCTAGATAAGAATTTTCAAGCGTTTTTTAGGACGAACTTTTGGCGACGCCGGATTCGAAAATAACACGTTTTTACTGATAGGAATGATAGTTGTCGAGATAATGAGTCCTTTTTTATCACCATGACGGTTTTGTGCATCGTGATTTATAGAGTTAACCATTTGCAAGAGAATTCCACACTGGTGCACACTGTTGTTGTCCTGATAAGAATTTTGGCGCTCCATTTGTCAATTGAATCGCACCACTGTAACTGAGATTTTGCTCCATTTGCCACGGCAACCTGCGCTAGCACAGTGCTTGTACAACATTTGCTGCCTCGAGAAATTAGACGGTGCAAGTAAACCTAACTTTAGGTTTATAACAGATAAACCGCACGGAGGAAGAAATAATGACTAAAGCTCGGTGCACACGATGCATTTTTTGAAGCATGTTTACTTGCATGGTGAAAAAAAACATATGATCCCCATCAGTGACCGGATGTTTTTTAGAACAGGCAGGCCATCATGCTTCAAAAAAATGCATCGTGTGCACCGAGCTTAAGCTAGCTTAAAACTGCTCCATTTGAAGCCACACCACACCAGGTGTTTACATGTTTATTGCCAGTGCAATGATGTCACATACACTCCACGTGCCAGTGAAGAGATGGCAAATGGGAAACGCTATTAGTGTTGACTTCTATCACAAAATTGAGCATTTTCCAGTTTGCGCAGCTTTGAGCCGGTGTCGTGGTGATAAAAAATGGCTCATTCTCTCGGAAACTGTCATTCCTAACAGAAAAAAAATGTGTTCTTTGCAAATCCGGCGTCAGAAGTTCGTTTGGAAACGAAAAAATCTCATTTTATTGAGAAAAGCGAGATACTGCTCTAAATAACGATTGAAAAATCATATCTCGGAAACTATTGAGTTTCTGACCATGATATATTTGTCTTTTTTTATTGCAAATGAATTATATTTTAACCCATTTCTTTTTTGTAGTTATTCTGAAACACCCGTGTGTACTTACAAGCGTATAACACAATTAATTGATGTTAATTATGTATTTTCTTGTTTTCCGGGAACTGATTAGCACAAATGGACGAAAAAGAGGAAGCAGGCTTTTCTTTCAAGATCGTCCAGACTATTGAAAAGGGGGAGTTGAAAATTACAGCAGTTTCATCTACATGAGAGAAAGACGGATTGCTTTTTTGGCCACTTAAGAGCGCCAAGATCAATGCTTTCAAAAAGCCCGGAAATCCAGGAGATGACTGGACCAAATTTCCGTGCGCCACACTATCACGTCACAGCACAGACAAAAGTGAAAAATGATTTGGTAATCAGGTGAGTCGAAGAGAAGCTTCTATAGCGTATGCTACAGAGGCTTTATGAAGCAAGATAAAGCTTGCTGTAAGCAGTCTAAAAGAAGTCTAATGGATGTCCACTTCCATGAGACTTCTTTAAAAATAGTCCTGGAACTAACCTAATTTCTTCCCACGGCTTCGGTTACATTGACTAAGGGAAGAGCAACAGAAGTTAAAATATGAATGGTGAAGCCTTTCCGAAGCTCATTGGAAATTGAAATCATGTTCCGCTGTAACACCTGTCGGTATAACTTCCATAATGCTTTACAAATGTCATTAAAGAAGTTCCAGTTTCGGTAGTATACTTCTTCTGCACCGAAGCTCTACACAAATTTTAAGGAAGCTCAAACCTACACGATCTTCGCTTGTACCGGAGTTCTTGTGAAACTTGGGTAAAGCTTGCTGTAAGCAGTCTAAAAGAAGTCTAATGGATGCCCACTTCCATAAGACTTCTTTAAAAATAGTCCTGGAACTAACCTAATTTCTTCCCACTGCTTCGGTTACATTGACTGAGGGAAGAGCAACAGAAGTTCAAATATGAATGGTGAAGCCTTTCCGAAGCTCATTGGAAATTGAAATCATGTCCCGCTGTAACACCTGTCGGTATAACTTCCATAATGCTTTACACAAGTCATTAAAGAAGTTCCAGCTTCGATAGTATAATTCATCTGCACCGAAGCTCTACACAAATTTTAAGGAAGCTCAAACCTACACGATCTTCGCTTACCGGAGCTCTTGTGTTTTTTCATGCACCATTGAAAATTCGGCCCAAAATGCAATCCAATTTTCGATTTTCCCATCAAATTGGATAAATTCGAGTTTAGGTAGGCGAATTTGAGGGTTTTTTACCTGATGACTTCGTACTGCAAAGGTCAAATCGGTCGTCGAAGTCCGCGGTGGCGGAGACTGCTCCTGATTGACAAGGGGAAATCCCGACCTCAGATACGGGTTTCGACGGAGTCAGCGCATTTTTCACCTCAGCTTCTTTCCCCGCGAGGTGTACGTTTCTTTCTGAACCAGGATTGCTAGAGGAAGTTACCGTTAAAATCCCTTTTTTGATGTTCTTAATTTCTAGGTACTTCCTGTGATACTCGTCTTCAATTTCCATAGCGTTTATAAGCTCTTCCCCCCTTTCTTCGTTTGAGCTTACAAAATCCACGTACTTGTCGTTAAGAACGGTCATGTCGTTCCACCTCTTCTCAAAAATCTCAAATTCCGTGATAAAGTAATCTGGGTGAGATTCGTCAGGGTCAAGTATTGCTTGTTAAAAACGAGTCGGACGGCGTCCAGCCTTCTCTTATTCTGATCCATTCGTGTCGTGTGTCGGGTGGAAAACAGAAAGTTGCCGCAGCTCTCAAAGAAAATACACTTTTCCAAATTCACAGTTCAACAATCCGCAGAATGTTTATTGTCCTGTCACGGTCACCAATAAAATGTCGGGTTAATAAACGAAACCACTCTGAACGAAAAGGAACTTAGTTTATTTTAATACAAAACAGAAAACATCAACAGCAAGTTATATCCGCGGTAAAACGAGAACCCGAACTAAAAAAAAAGGCTCGCCAGAAAAAAAAAAAAAAAAAAAAAAAAAAAAAAAAAAAAAAATGAAACCTCGCAATTTGTTATTTTGGCGGTAAAATTAAACTTATTGACATTTTTCTAATAATGTTTCTAGTAGTCCTGGTCTTGGTTTGAGAGAACGTGCGTTCCATTGCAATAGCGCAAGATTATTTAAACCATTTAGTCCATTTTTACCCCTGGAATAATCACCGCGGGACACATCATCGATATCTTTTTCTTGGACCATGTTAAGCAAAACTTTTCCGATGCTGTCAATCATCTCTTTTTGAGATAAGTGGCTGCTCCGGATGTTGGAAGCTAATTTTTTCAAGATAATACTTGTCTGCCTTTGAGGTAGCGTGAGGGTTAGGTTACCATCTGGATTCTCTCGCGAGGATCAGTAATTATTTGTGGTTGTTCTTTAATGAAAGGAGCTGAGGAATGCCCGGAATCTTTAGCTGAACGGTGCGTCCTGACAAACGTTTTGCGGAAGCGACGCCGATTGGATTCGCTTGAACTAGGAAGAGCGGGAAAGTTTTGGTCATATTCGAGGGAGTCACTGAGATTACTTACAGCGTCAAACTTGTTACTTGTAGACACTACTTTTGAAAACGAGACGTCCAAGTACTTTTTCCGGTTCTCTTCTACAGCGGCTTTGTAGGCCTCACATTCCCTACTGTTTGCTAGATGACGTAGAAAGCAAAGAGGGCAGCCTCCTTCGCCGTCCGATTTGGGGCAATCCTTTAGGACGTGATTATCACCACATTTCAAGCAATGTGTCTACTTCAGCATTGCACCGCAGTATAATTAAACCGAAGGCACTTACCACACTGGCGGAATGAATGGCCGAATCCTGCAGTAACTACAGACCGCGCGCCGAAAGAATGCCCCTGAGAAAAGAATGGTGACACTTGTATTACAGTCTCAAAAACATTCGGCTCTTCGATGACGGGCAGGGTTCCTCTTACCCCTCTGCAGGTTGATGGTCGGCCTCCTTGCTCCGTGGGCGCTCATCTTTTTTAGAAAAGGCAGTATATCAGACGAGGGGGTGGTTGGAAGGAATTTTTCGTCAGGGGCATTCTTTCGGCGCGCGGATAGTACCATTTTATATTGACACTGCTTCAGGAATGGCTTGTCCTCTAAAAGACACTACACACGTCAGCAGAGGAGAAACTTTAACTTTATCCTTAACCGTTTCAAATTTACGGAGTCTTTCTACAGCAATAGGGGGGATTGGGGATTTTATATTTTCCAATATCTCTTTTTCACTCAAGCTAGCATCCACGTTTCTAATAACCCCTTTTTTAACAAGTAGAAAATCTGGGATATAAACAATTAGATTTTGTTTTTTCAAAATATCACATTCTATTTCACCAGTGGAGGTATTTATTTTTATCCTGTTGATTCCCGTAACATAGATGCCCGTTATACAATTATGGTCTATCTTAGGATCTTGGAATAACCATTTACCAAACAACATTGGGTGGGCGTTTCCTAAGTTTTTCCCCTCTCCTTCAACAATACAGAATAAGGACCCGAATCATTGCTATCAAACCGATTCAAAACAACTCGTTTTTTGAACTCTAATCGCTGTTGTTCCCTTTCTGCTTGAAGTTCCGCTTTATCTTTTATAATTGCTTTAGTGTATGAAAAAGGCACGCGGTTAAATTAGCCGTTAAAAATACCTAGTTCGTTTGGGTTTTTAATGGCTAAGTTAACCGCTGAAAAACTATTATTCAAACTCTACAACTATACAACAAATAACAAACTCAACCAATAGATCGAAATAATTAGCTTTCCAATTTTGCTACAGGTAATCCGATTGACGCAGGATGGCTCCGTATTTTCCGCATCGAGCCGTGGAGGGACTCTTTTCGACTTCAAATCGACATTTATTGATGCGCATAATGATACGTTGGGTCATTCGGTGTGGAACCGGGAACACCCAGCAAATCAAAACAAATCATGTACCTAGGGATTCTTTTGTCGGAAGTATGGAACGATAAACATAATGTGAAATAAGATAAATTGTAGGAAAGGAAATATCGGGGATTACACCCTCCCCCCCTTTCAACCCAAAAGCACTCTCACTCTCACACCTCCCAATATATCTTGAAAAACAAAAGGAGTAACTGGATTTTTAGATGCTGTTTCCCTTTTTTTTTTTCTTTCCAAGTTCCGTCGAACACCTTCCTTCGCCACTTTTTCATCCGCGTAAAAAGAAGGCCCGATGAACGAAAGAAAAACAAGATTTATTGACTCCGCGAATGAAATCGTTCTTCGACGTAGATAAATGTTTTTTATATTATCTATACTTAACCGACCCTGTAATGTCTTCTTCCAAGAACAAGGAGTGGCCCCCACCCACTCACCGACAAAAAGTCATTCTAAAGTGTGAAGGGGGAGGGGAATAGGGTCGAATAACTTTACAAATTGATACTAAAACGTTGCTACTACGTCGACAATACTGGCTGGATTGATCAGGGGCACACTGGCAGGGGGGGGGGGGCAAATTACGTTTTTCTCTTTTTTAGCTGCAAATGAGCGCTTATCTCAACTTTTGCCGGAAAATTAAAACTGTTTTCTCAGTTTTAGCCTCAAATTATTCCTCAACTTTAGGCGAGAATCACTGCTTTTCCCCAATTTTATTGCCTCGAATTAGTGATTTTGCTCAAGTATGGCCGTAATTTTGCGTTTTTCAGAATTTTTAGCCGCGAATTCGTGATTTTGTAGCATTTTAATAGGGATTAGCGCTTTTTCACTGCATCAGCAGCCGCAAATATTATCACTTCTACAAACTTTTTGTCACTTACTTGCTCCTAGATCGGCACACTTACACGCTTTCTCAATTTTAGCCTCGAATTAATGGCCTAAACGAAATTATGGTTTTCGCATTTTCTCTATTTTAGTAGCGAATTTGCCTTCAAATAGCTGGGGGGTTGTAATAGAAAAGTGAAACATATGTGAGACGAGATATGATTAACTTTGATAGCTAAAATTTATGCCCACATGGCTGTGAAATTCATTCTCATCTCGTTTCACACGTGATCCACTTTTCTATTACAACCTCCCTGGCCGTGCTAATTGCCTTAAGAATTGGTATTTTCCTTAATTTTAGTGGCAAATGAGCTCTTTTTCTCAATATTATCCTTGAATCAATGCTTTAAAACTAAAAATTTATGTTAGTAGTGAAAGTTAGTCACGAGTTGCCTCTAGAAACCATGAATTGGGTTTTTTTTTCAATAATAGCTGAGCCTGCTGAGCGATTCATCGCAGCTATTTCTCAATGTTAAAGCCAAAGTTGTATAGATACCAAGTTGCTTCGCTTGAGATAACGCGCGGTTCTCAAGGTCGAAGGGAAAATCGCTCCCGTCAGAGAGGTCTGGCTCCGCTAGCACGTCTATTTTGTAATAGTAGTAAATGAGTGCAAGTGTGTTATTTTACGTTTTTCTTGTTCCAATGGTTAATTAACCACCTAATTTGAGAATTAAAATTAATTGAACGCTAATTTCTAGCGTGCGCGGGAATATGAGTACAAGTCATCATTTCAAGTTTTTCAGGAACGCCAGTTGAATGTGTCCATCGCGAGTTTTTCGCTTTAAAACTTATTTATATAAATACGGGTGCCTAATTGCCTACAAATATCACCATAACGTTAAGAAAACATTATGTTTTGACGACTAAAAGGTGAAAAGTACTCAGTTTGGCCGTAATAATGGTTCATTGTGACTTATACTAAAACGCGCGAGGTAGTTTTGTGACTTGTACTATTGTAAAAACCAAAGATCACGGACTTACAAAGCTAAAAATTCTTCAAGTTTATGGTTTTTAGTACATGGATCAATGCACAGCACGACGACGAGCTAAAAAGAGAATTAGGGGCATTACGAACAACATAGAATTACGATTTTGATTGAAAACGCGTAGGTGGAAAAGTATGAAAATGTTGACAACCAATATAGTCCGGAGGTTGAACGACATTAACTTTGCAAATAATCTATATGCAAGGTCGGTTGGCAGCTAGGGTTGTTCTAAGTACCTTCAGTGTGATTTTAAGACCAGTTACCCCCGCACTAATAAGGGTGCGATCCTGTTTCGACCCCAGACTTTCAGCTATCATCAGCTAATTGATGCTAATCTCATCAGCCTGGCAATTGAGCCGAAGTACGGAGCCGGTGCCCATTTCGCCCTCACGGTCGTTTTCATCGGTTCTAGTGAGTCGGGTCCTCCATGACTCGGTTTTGCCGTATCTGCTGGCTTAAAGCCGGGGGCGGGGATCGTAGTGCCAGTGGCAATTCCGCTCCCATCAACGGGCAACGGGCTGCGGGCAATTCCGCAGCAATCCAACGGCTTCGTACTCATTGTCAGCTCAAATGCCGGGCTGATAGCTGAAACTGCTGAAAGTCTGAGGTTGAAATGGTCGCCATCTTCAGCATTTGGTTTCCCAACTGAAACCAAATGGCGAGCAGCCAAAACCGGAAGACAGACGATGTAGGCTCCAGGTTTATGCATGCTTTAAATGATTGTACTTTTACTCAACTTATTGCGGCCCACTTTACATGAAATTGAAGTCATTCAATCTCACTCACAGGCAAACACAACAATAGCAAAAAATAACTAAACTCGTGATCGTGGTGCCTTATTTCCAGTTTCATGCTTGTATGAAACAACGTAGGCACTAGTCGCCTAATGATCTCTATCCGCTCAGATAAAATTGGTCAAGTGCGATTGCCAGTGCCGGCTTTAAAGGGGTGCGAGCAGGGCGACCGCCCAGGGGCGCCGGGTCCTAAGGCATGATAAAAAGGCGAACGAAAAAAAAATGCCCAAGGATAAAAATCGAAATAAATTAGTTGAAAATGAGCGTTGGCATTGTCTATGGGCCTTCTGGAGACGATTTCGCAGCAAACATAGAGAAAACACGCTGATCTCCGTTGTCTGGAAATCCTTAGGCGGCTAAAACTGAGAAAGCGCCCTACTGTGCTGTTCTTTGAGGCAAGTATACGTGGCTAAAATGTTGAAAAGTGCTTATATTCGTGGCCAAAATTGTTAAAAAGTGCTGATTCAAGGTTTCTAGATATAAATTCCAGAACCAAAATTAAGAACGACGATAATTCGGGGATAAAATTGATAAAAATGGCTAATTCACGGCTGAAATGAAGAAAAATCATTGATTATAACGGATAGAATTGAAAAAAAGCGCTAAATCACGGCTAAAATTGGCGGAAATTGGCAATTCACGTCATGTTGTAAAACGATACTTTGCGGCTAAAATTTAGGAAAATATTGCTAAAATCGCGGATAGAATTGAGAAAAAGTAGTAATTCGGGGCTAAAATTACGAAACGCCAATTCGTGGCTAAAATGGAGAAATATCGATAATTGACAACAAATTGAGACAAAGCGCTAAAATGTAGAAAAAACCGAAGACTAAGATTTTATCGCCGATAAAATTTTAAGAACACCAATTCGCTTCCTCGTGAGCTCAAATAAAAAAACCCGCTAATCCATGGCTAAAAGTGAAAAAAATCTCTAATCAACCGCTGAAATTAAGAAAATGCGCTAATTCACGGATAAAATAGGTAAAAAGTGCATAGTACAGCGGCTAAAATGATGGAAAACATGATTTCACGACAAAAACTGAGAAAAGTCGCTTATTCGCGGCTAAAATGAATAAAAATCGCTAATTCACACATGAAATTGAGAAGCAGCACTGAAGTGTGGAAAATCGCTAAATTGCCGTTAAAATGGAGGAAACGCTAATCCGCGGCAAAATGAGGAAAAATCGCTAATTGGTGGGTCAAATTCAGGCAAAGCGCTGATTGCGGAGAACATTGAGAAAGTTGTAATTCAAAGTAGAAATGAAGACAAATCGGCTAAAATAAGGAAAAATGCTAATTTGTGGCTAAAATAATGAAACATTGCTAATGAGAGGGATTAATTTTGGTGGAGGGGGCGCCTGCTGAAAGACTCGCCCGGGGGCGCAAAATGCCAAAGGCCGGAACTGGCGATTGCGATACTGCTTGGTAGAAGAATTCCTTTTCGGCCTGTGTGTTGGATTTTAAGAACAGCTTCCAGCAATACCCCACCCCTTTCAACGATTATAGTTTAGTACTTATGCATGTAAAACATTAAATTGAAATCCTGAAAATAAGGCCCGAGTTTATACCTTCTTTTTTTTCGGGGTGCGTTTGTCTGAGAGTGTGATGGGATCACTTCAATTTCGTGTAAAATCGACCGCAAATAGAGCGAGCGGCTTAGTATACGTCACTGGGCTCCAACGCAAACGGTGAGCTCCGAATAGTATAAGTCAAGTTATACTGTTTGAACCGATGCGAAAAAACTCATTTTACCTAATTTTGGACTTATACTCTTTTTCCCGCGCACGCTAGATTTAGGAGCTTACGATGACTGTCAGTAATATTGGAGTTTGTATTGCAGCACAGAACACGGCTATCTAAAATTGCTAGCATTATTTTTCAAGTGTAAAATGTTATGAACATTACTTCTGAATCAAAATGCTGATAGTTTTAGATATATGACTCATCATTCGTGGGAAGAAAAGAAACACGCTTTTATCCCGTGGGGCTCGTAGTCCGGCATAAATGCATTTATGTTCGAGCTCGAAAACATAAGGCCACTACTTCTGCTTAAGTTATTGAAATTCGGGCAATTAAGCGGCCTTATTCTCCAACGAAATAGAAACTTTACTTAGGTAGAAACATTGAAATCTCATTTATGAAATCTAGGCACGTATTCAAAGACATTTCTTAAAGTTCAATTTCCCTAAGTGTACGTCTAAACAGCTGATTTTTTTTCTAACAACAACTGATTTGATTTTTACTTAGGAGAATTTTTTTAACTTAAGTAGCGACTATGAATACGGGCCTAAAACCGGCCACTCACGTGCAGTTTGACTTGTCAGTTCAAACTGCACAGTTTAAACTGTCAGTTTGGACTGTTCAGTTCAGTCCCCCACACACGTACAGTTCAATTCTTCAGTTAACATAGTGGATTCGAATGAGCAGGACCGTATTGCCGTTCTCGGTTTAATTTGTGCAGTTACTCATCAGGAAAGTAACCAACCTAAAATACGCAGGCAGTGGTGCAAGGAATGGTTGAAACTGCGGAAACAATTTACGGATAGTAGCTTGTTAAAAGAACTGTTTGAAGAAAAAGCCAGAAAAACCGAGTCAAGAAGGACCCGGCTCACTAGGAATGATGAGAACCGTGAGGGCCAAACGGGGATTGGTGATGTTTTGGCTAGTCAACACGGCCCAGTTCGATACTGAACGACAAGGATATGAGACCATAGGGCCAGTTCTATAACTTTAACAACATGTTTTCATTAACTAACTCGACAAAATTGAATGAAATCAGGTGCTTGACTGTTGGTATCAACTGTTTCTAATTTTATAAAACTGGCTCAGGTAGCTGAAGGTCTGAGGTCGAAACAGCGGCTAGACCGCACCCTCGGTGCAATTTTTCACCTTATATGTTATCATGATGGATTAGAAAGAGCAGGTTGATGTTGCCGTTCTCGGTTTACTTTTTGTAGTTCTTAAACAAAACAACAAAAAACCAATCGTGTGTTATTAAATGAGGACATCGAGAATCGTTAGTATTCAAGGATGTCCATTAGACCTCAGATGACCCTAATAGTTCTAATCTAATGGACATGTTTGAATTATAAAAAATCTTTGAATACTAAAAAACGACAACAGTGGTGCAAGGGCGGAATCAATCTTCGGTTATCGGCTTGCTTAAAGAACTCTGTGAAGAACTAATGGGCCCCATCCCATCGTATGTGTAAACCAATTGACTTTAAAATTAAGGGAAAACTGGGTTTTTATAATAATCGAGACCGATTCACGAACGGGGCTCTATTGATACAATATTTTATCCAGAAATCAATAACCTTATTGTAACCTCTTAGGTACATCATAAAGTGTAAAAGAATAAGTTTCTTCTTGAGGTGACGTCACAGTAGTGGAGGTACCTAGTCCGTCACATCCCCCTTTCTTTGAAAGCGCACTGTCAGTTGAATTGTAGACGTTGAGGAGGCTTCACCAGGCGTCCACTGGCAGTGCGGACTTCTTTGGGCTTGAAGGCTGGAGGAAGCATTGTGGCAGTCGATGTCTGGATCAGGGCAGGAGGTGCAGTGCTGGTACGAGGACTGATTTTTATCGGAGATCCACAGGATTTCTGTGTCTCTGACGTCCCTCTGGGAGGCGAAGTCATGACTGATTTGTGGCTAGTCTGTGATTCAGGCTGCGGTGCTACAAATTCCTTGTCATTAGGCTGTCGATCTAGTCGAGGCTGTAGGAACCAGGAATTTCTTCGGTACTTTGCACCATCGGCTGTCTGGATCACGTACGAGTTAGTGTCACTTAACTTTTGGATTACTTCCGCAGGCACCCAATGTCTCGGTGATTTTCTCCACAAGATGTGATCTCCGTTGGCAAAGAGCATTGGCGCGGATTTTCCTCTGTCTGCGGCGGTTTTCTCCCTCTCATGCATCTTTTTTAGTGTTAGCCGTACCTCTTCTGGCTTGATCAAATGTGGGTTAAGAGTAGACTGCAGACATGGGAGAAGAGTTTTCGTTCTTCTACCCATGAGACGTTGCGCTGGTGAGCCGATGTTACCCCTTGGCGTATTACGCTGATTTAGCAGAGCTAGAAATGGATCAGAGTTGTCGGTAAGGCATTTTTTCAAAAGTAATTTGGCTTCTTGGACATAGCGCTCCGCTAACCCATTTGAACGTGCAAACTCTGGACTTGATATTCTGTGTCGAATCTCCCAGGACTTGAGGAAGTCCTTGAACTCACTGCTGGAATATTGGGGACCACCGTCGGAGTTCACTTGGTCCGGGATTCCGAAGGTTGCAAACCAACGCTTCAGGTTCTTGATAACCGCTGAGCTAGTGGTAGATGTTAATTCAACAAAGTCGTAAAATCCAGAGTAGCTGTCTGCTATGACGAGAAAGTCGCGGTGATTGAGGTTGAAAAGGTCTGTGGCTACTATTTGCCAGGGCCTTTCTGGAATTTCACCTGTGGTAATCTGCTCCATTGGCTTATTTTTTTGGAGTTTTTGGCAGGTTGGGCAACTTTCCACATAAGATCTGATGTGTTGTGCCATTTTTGGCCAAAATACATTTTCTCTAGCCAATTTGGTGCAGCCTTCTATTCCTCTATGACTGCGGTGAATTTCCTTCAGTAGAATTTCCACCATTGTTTGAGGAATGACAATTTGTTCTCCTTTCACGATCAAATTGTTGTAAAGTCCCAGTTCTTCTCGAAAACTAAAATAAATTTGAACCTGTTCAGGGAGGAGTTTTTTGTCATCCGGCCATCCGTTTAAAATAAAATTTTTAACTTCCTTCAGCGTCGGATCCTGCACAGTTGCTTACTCAAGTTGTTCCAAACGCGATTTTGAGAATGGAATGGCAACATGAATAGTTATTTCCGGTGGTTGGTCAAATTCAGGCAAATTTTTTATGTCCCTACTGAGTGGGTCAGCGATAAAAAGCTCTTTTCCTTTTTTATAGACCACTGTTGGGTTGTACGGCATTATCTCAAATAAAATTCGTTGGAGTCGAGCTGGAGCCTTGTGCAGTGGTTTTTTGAAAATATTCTCGAGCGGTTGTGATCGCTCTCCACTACCAGGTGCGTGTTTCCCCAGACATGGGAATGGTATTTCTTGCAAGCAACCAAAATTGCTAAAGCCTCTTTTTCTATCTGGCTGTAGTTTCGTTCTGATTTGGTGAGTGCCTTTGAGCTGTAGGCTATGGGTTGATCATTCTGAATTAAACAGGCGCCAACAGAATGTTCACTCGCATCTACGGAGAGAGTGACGGGTTCATTGGGGTTGTAGTGGCGAAGGACTGGAGCTTTCTTGATTTTTGACAACAGTAAATCAAATGCTGACTGCTGTTCGGGACCCCAGTACCACTCTATCTCTTTATGTAGCAGCTGGCGTAGAGGCTGAGTCAAATCTGAGAGATTTTGTATGAATTTTGACAGGTATGTAACCATGCCCAAAAATCTTTGAAGTTCATTGACATTCTCAGGTATTTTGAATTTTTCCAAACTTGCTACTTTTTCAGGGTCTGCCTCTATTCCTTTTTCAGAAATGACGTGACCGAGAACGTAACGAAGGTGGAAAACCACCTTCGGTGTATTGAAAATACATTTCTCTGGATTCAGCTTCAGTCCGGCTTTTTTCAGGGTGTTTAGGACATCTTGAGTGATAATTTCCAGTTCTTCTTTGTTTCTTGCATGACAAAGAATATCATCCATTGCAACTTCCACGCCTTCTTTTCCTCCGAGCAGGGTCGACATCCACGCCTGGAACACTTCAGGGGCCGAGCTTAAGCCAAACGGGAGTCTGAGAGTGCGAAATCTTCCCCATGGCGTCGAGAATGCCAAGTAATTTGACGTTCGGCGGGATACTTTTATTTGCCAAAATCCTCGAGTGCAGTCTAGTTTGGAATATATTTTGGAACCATGAAGATTTGCTGCGACTTCGTCGATTGTCTGCAAAGGGTATTGGCGGCGCTTTATGTTTTTGTTAACGTCTGTAAGGTCTATGCAAATTCGAGGTTTTTTATTTTTCCACACGACAACCATGGGAGAAACGGCTGGAGCAGGTTCATTCATAGGCTCTATGATTTTATTTTCGACCATTCTATCCAATTCTTTTTTCACCTCACTTCGAATTGAGAACGGAATTTTCCGAGGAGGATAAATTTTGAAATTTGGATTTTCTATTAGGTCACTATCATACTCGAATTGTTTTATACATCCTATGCCAGTGAATAGATCTTTATCCCGCTTCAGTTCTTCAACTCGTTTCACCAATCCTAGTTGCTCACATGATTTTTTACCCAAAATGCAGTTATGTCCAGTGGCGACTACCATGAAATTCAATTTAGTTGAATACCCATGTTTTGTTTTGATGGGCACTTCGGTTTCACCCAACACTGGCGTAGTGTCGTGACTATATGAAATTAGCGATTTCACGATCGATTTGTTCACACGAAGCTTACATTTATTTACTTCGTTTATCGTGATTATGTCACATTGCGCGCCGGTGTCCAATTTGAAGATTACCGAGTGATTTCCAGGAAATGTAATGGGCTCATTCCAATCCCCTTCGCTGGAGATCGCCTTCTGAACCGATCCAACATACAAGTCCGTTGTTGAGCCTAATTCCTTGAATGATTTCTCGCAAGTATTAACTGATTTTGAGAAACAAAATTGATCAAAATGGCCTCTAAAATGGCATTTTGTACATCGGTGTTTACATGCAGGACAGGATCGGCGCCCGTGTTCAGTTCCACACCGTCGACAATGGAATGTTTCATTTTTGGATTTCTGCCTTTTCTGATCATTTTTCGATTTTTTAGTTTCGTGATGTTTTTTGTTAATCGCATTAATTTCCACCTGGTCTTCCCTTATGCCAGTCATTTGCTTACACGCTAATTCCGCGGCTCTGCAAGCTGAGACAGCTTTATCGTAGTCAAGGTTGTCTGTTGACAGCAGCGATTTTCTGACCTCATCGTCAAGTATACCTACGACAATTTTATCACATAGAAATTCGTCCCTAAGGGTCCCGTATTGACATTTATTTGCCTGATTTATCGCTTCCGTAAGGAATTCGTCAAAGGGTTGACCCGTTTTTTGTGATAAGCGATTGAATAATAATCGCTCGTAGATTTTATTTACCTTGGGTAGGAAGTACGCGTCAAACAGTGTTTTGATGTGTTTCATTGATTTCTTCTGATCCTCGGTGAGTTTGAAGGTCTTATAAATCGTTATCGCTTCTGGACCCAACACCGTCATAAAAGTCGCGACCTGTTTTTGCGGGCTCTTTTTACTGAGGTTAATCGCTTCGGCGTACCAATCAAACGATTGAACCCATTCTTCCCACTAACCTGCGACATTTTGCTTATCCGCAAATTTGAACGGTGGCGGTGGTCGAAGATTTACGGCCTCGTCTTCCGTCATATCGTAGAATTCCTGTAGGTTTATTCCAAACGCCGCAAACCACAACTCGTAGAAGGGGCTGCTCCTGGACGAACCGCTGCGCGTTTGGACGGGAATGGCTGCGACGGCGAAAAACTGACTAGGTACCTAACGAACGATCTCACTCACTACACTGGTTTCGGCACCATGTAAACCAATTGACTTTAAAATTAAGGGAAAACTGGGTTTTTATAATAATCGAGACCGATTCACGAACGGGGCTCTAAGTGTAAAAGAATAAGTTTCTTCTTGAGGTGACGTCACAGTAGTGGAGGTACCTCTAGTCCGTCACAGTATGCAAGCGGGAATCGTGCGATTTCAACGTTAAGCGTCTTGAGCTTATCCGTCCGTGTTCAAGAATAATGCATTTCGCTCCCTCCACTTCTTTTTCTACCTTTAGGTCAAAAACAGACACGTGGTATTGGCAATTGAACTGAGAACAGTTTAACTGTGCAGTTCACCTTAACTGAGACGAAATGTGCAGTTTCTAAACTGCACGTGAGTGACTGTCAGTTTGAACTGTTCAGTTCAAAGTGTCAGTTAAAACTGCACGTGAGTGGCGGGCTTAAGAAAACTGAACGGAAACACATGCTTTTTGAAAAAAAAAAAAAGTTAGGCTCGATTTCACCAACTTCTTAAACCAAGATCAACAACTAATCGCGATTACAAAGTGAACGCTTCCATCAGAATTCATATGGGTCGCTATTGGCAACTAATCACGATCAACTTTAAGCGAGATCAATAAGGCCCCAGCCTCCCTATTCTGTAATTCTTGCGTTAGCGAAATCAACAAGCCGAATAATCATAAAAAATCAGCTGACAAATTTTGTTAACGCACGCGTTATGAGATACAGAATAGGCCCGCTGGTCTGTTTTATTTAAGGCCTGTTCACAAGCTCTATGTTTGTGTTAACTGAGTTGGATGACGGTGTTGTTGTCTTGGTGCTGAAGGCTTCCTCGTCTTTACAACTTTTTGGAGTCGTTTTGGACACCCGGGGAAAATCCTGGGGATAGCACTCTTTACTAAAGACCATCTTTCTCGTGGAATTTTATGAATTTCCCCGTTCGGAAGTTTGGTCTCAAAATATTTCAAGATGTCCTCTTCTTGAAAATGGAGGGCACAAACTTTGTCTTTGAGAGTTAAATCCCGTTCGGCTTGTGGGATTGCAGAATTCCATCTAGTTAGTTGATCCTACGAACATTTTTCATAAATCAAAAACGGAAGCATCATGCATTAGGGAGGCGTTCGGCGTTAGGGAGACGTTCATATTCGTACTCAGCTCATCAATATCTACCCAATGGAGCTAGTTTCATGACTATGTTCTTCCGGTTGACTGGGACTGTCGCCAGCTCTCGGTCGGGAATTCCTAATTTACTGACCCTGAGTTATCTTTACTGATCAGCCCCCCAATTCTGTAACTCCTAACGCGTGCGTTAGCAAAATTTCTTAGCTGATTATTTTCAATTATTCACCTTGTTTATTTCGCTAACGCACGCGTTAAGAGTTACAGAATAGGGGGGCAGGTACTTAAAATGCTCAGATCGAGGTTACATTTTGCATACAACAAACCAGACGGGTTTTCCTCAGAGTGTTTTCTCTACTGACCAGGTACTGGTAATGACTCGAATCAACCTAAACTTTTGCATACAGTTTTACGCGTGGGTCAACACGACTTGCCCTGAAATTTAATCCCGATCGGTTGAAGGAAACTCGGGCAGTCCTACTGACCAGGTACTTACAATCGTCGTTTTGGCCAAAGAGTAAATCGTATGCCAAATTTCAGCTTGATCCGAGAATTTCAAATGTCCGGTCAGTAGAGAAAACCCTGGTCAGTAAATTAGACACTCCCGGATTTTCCCGAGTTTGCCGCAACCGATTTGAGATCAAATTTTAGGGCGAGTCGTATTGACCCACGCGTAAGTTGTTTGCGAAATTTCAGCTCGTACCGAGCATTGTAAGTACCCGGTCAGTAGAGATAACCCTGGGTCAGTAAATTAGGCACTCTCCTCTCCGTCTAACAGTGATGTGAGAGGCCGTGCTTAGAAAGTGGTATTTCAGAAAATGAGCTCACAGTGACTTTTAATTCACACAATCATGTCAAATTGCCTTGACATTTAAAAAAAAGTTTGAAAAATCACTGAGGGATTTTTGTGCGTGTCACTGTCACGTGCCGGTCTAGTATAAATTATTGGTCCCTAGAAATTGTGAGAATAATATTTTTATTTTTGCCGAACAAAATTGTCACGTCTCTATTTTCACTTTTCGTCACTATTTAGTGTGAATCAAGCTTAAACTGGCATTACCGACAATTCCAACGTTTCCTAGCAAGAAGAAGTTTGAAACCCCTTACTTTTGGTATTTTGAAGAGAGGGGTGCTACTTTTATTTTCCTCCTTCAGCAATTTCCTGTCATTTTGGTACCCAGTTGTGCACTGAGGTACACAGCAGGTCATATTTCTATGAAATACAGAAATCTAATGAATATAATGAGAAATAATAGCAAAAATAACAAAATAAAACCAACTTTCCCTAATTTTTACATCGTAACAATTACATTAATAGACGCGCTGTCAGAGGTAGCGACCTCTGGTGCGAGCAAAACGCGGAACTTTCCTTGAAACCGCTGTTTTGTACAATGATAAGAGAAGAGTGAAGCAACTTGGTATCTATACAACTTTGGTTAAAGCAGTGAATTAGCTATTAATCTCGATTTTAGCCACAAATTACCATTTTATCTGTTTTAGCCGCCAGTTGACGATTTCCTTAATTTTAGCCTTGGATGAGTGATTTTTGTCAATTTCAGCTGTTTATTAGCATTTTCTACTCTTTATTCACTAATCGGTGTTTTTTCTCAATTTATTCGCAAATTAGCCGTTTTCCTCAATATTAGCCGCGAAACAACGCTTTCAAACCAAAATTTTCAGTTAGTAGCGAAGTTTAGCCAGGAAGTTGCCTAGAGAAACTACGAATTGGTTTTTTCAATATTGGATGAGCCTGCTGAAGCGACTAATCGCTGCTTTTTCTCAATTTTATTTCCGCGAATCAGCTATTTTTCTTAATTTTAGCCACGAATAAGCGATTTTCTCCGTTTTAGCCGCGAATTGACTCTCAATTTTAGCTGCGAATTGGAGTTTTCGTT
Source organism: Corythucha ciliata (assembly GCA_038030265.1). Classification (NCBI taxonomy): domain Eukaryota; kingdom Metazoa; phylum Arthropoda; class Insecta; order Hemiptera; family Tingidae; genus Corythucha; species Corythucha ciliata. The sequence continues at coordinate 46,879,439 of CM075937.1, forward strand.
CATTTTAGCTGTGACTTAGTGATTTTGTATTATTGTAGCTGGTTTTTTTTAGCGTTTTTCGTATTGTGTTCGGTAATAGGCTTTCCCTCAAGTTTAGCAGCGAATTAACTGTTTTTTTTAAGTACCCCGTGACTCACCCACGAGCTCACGTACAATTTCCCGCCATAGCTGACGTTTTACCCCCCCCCCCTCACCACACAACTCAACAAATAGCGATTTCCATTCAACACTCTACACAAGCGTAGTGCCGCGTCCTCTCCATAAACATTATGTTTCATTCGATTCAGAGAGGGCGGGCGGAAAAACGTAAACCACACTAGTGTATTGCGTTGAATGGAAAACGCCATGAAAATGTCACTACAAAAACTGGCGATTTTAACATAAAACTAAATTTTTCTGTCCCATTTAAAATAGTGTATTATACAACGAGTGGATAAAGTGTGATTTTTACCTGCAAGTTTTTTTTTAAACTGGCAGGTAAAACACGGTTAGTTAAACACGAGCAGGTAAAATCCACTTTTCAACGAGTTGGATACGCCATTTTTCGCGCGACGACAGACGACTTTAGCAGAAAGTTGTGACCTCGTCCGTTGGGACCGTGAGAAAAAAGGGAAGGAATCACGAACACCTTTCATGGCATCTAACTCACAGAGAAATGGAAATGCTATGAAACCCGAAGTAAAACAGACTGATAACCTCAGTTTCGCTTACTTTCAAAGCAGTGGTTAAAATGCAACTTTAGGCAGCTGTTTTATCTCCAAAACAGTGGCTAAAATGACATTTAATCCACTGCATCACGAAAAATGAATATTTCACAAACCCCCCCTCAACAGTTAGATAATTTACTGAAATACTGATGTCACTTTTTAATTAAAGTTTTCCCCGAAACAGATGATTTTAGCCCAAATAAAAGTACGACTCCGCCTTGAAAACCGACGATTTCACCGCAAAACTGACAAATTCATCCCAAATGTGCCGATTTTATACCAAAACAGACTGTTTCACGCCAAAACTGACGTGTTGCCCCACAACTGAAGACGTCACTATACAAAACTGGCGATTTTACACCAAACCCCCCGAATTTGGCGGTTGAACCTCAAAAATGAATATTTAACCCGCGAAATTGGTTATTTTGACACACAACTATAGCCGATACACTCCAAAGCTGAAGATTTCGTTACAAAAACTGGCAATTTTATCCCAAAACTTACGATTTCATCCCAAAAACTGGCGTTTAACGTTAAACTAATTTCATCAGTTTCCCCTCAAAATGACAATTTTACCCCGAAACTGGAGGTTTTACGTCAAGACTGACGAGTTTTAACCTAAAATTTGAAGTTTTTGCCCTACAACTGCCCATTGAAAACTGATGTTTTCTCTGTAAAACTGGCGATTTCACCTTCAAAAACGAATTTAGTGGTGGTTTATTTCGAATCTGGCGATTTTAGCTCAAATGGCTACGCGATTCAGGCCTGGGTAGACCACATGAATTCAAAGTTTCATTTATCCTCCAGCTAAACATTAAGAGCCTATTGTCAGTTTAGCCAGTTTAGTCAGTTTTTCCTGTTATAGGCGCTACGCCCCCAAACAGAGGTGAGAACGGTCAGTTTGACCATTTTCGGCGCTCGAATGGTCAATTTTACCATTTTCAGGGTAGGAGTCACCTTTTTCAGGCATTTTTAGTGCGCGTTTCGTCAGTTTATCCATTTTTAGTGCTCGTATACATTAAGTTCGGCAATTTCTAGGGTTCGAATATTGTAATTTTAGCCATTTTCAAGACTCACGAGAATTTTTAGGGCTGAAATAGTACTTAAATAGTTCAGAACCATTCCTGGTGCAAAAAAATTGTCGCTTTTGCCATTTTCAGGGCAGGAGTAGTCTTTTTAAGCAATCCCGGGGCGCGTGAAGTCATTTTGGCCGTTTTCGGGAGTCGATTAGCCCGTTAAGGCAAAGGTGAGTATTGGTCATAATTTGGCACGAGAATGGTCAGTTTGGTCTTTTTTAGCGCGCGAATGGTCGATTTAGCTATACTTTCTGGCGGGAATCATTTATGTTCTTTTCAGGCATTTTCAGAAGTTCAACAATCGCCAGTTTAGCCATTTTTAGGGCGCGTGAAGTCATTTTCAAAACGCGAATCGTCAGTTTTGTATTTTTGGGCGCGAGTTCAGTTAGTTAAGCCGTTTTTATAGTGTTTACCCGACCGCCCTCTGACTACGCCTATGCAAACCAAAGTAATCGTCAAGCTCAGATACCGCACGCTCTCGAGATGTCCAGAGCAGATGTAGCAAAGCTCAGTATAGGGACGTGGTAGCTCAGTGCCACCCCTCCCCAACCACCATTGAGAACAGCGTGCATAAAGTTTGTCAGCCGTCAGCCAGCCTGAGAAGCTGGTGATGAACGGGACAAGCGAGGGGGGAGGATAAAAGCTTTTCACTAAACCTGAAATTACTCCCTATATGGTCACGGGGCGCTCAGTAAGGCTGTGGAATTGCCAAGAAGCTTTCATTTTGTGTTTAAATTCCACATTTTTAAACAAAGAAACGTTGGCTTTCAGTACCTATGTTTTACAATTCACAAAACGCTCTTCATCACCCCTTTACCTACCGTACCTTTTTCATCAAAAATGAGAGCTACCAGTATTTATACAAGGATTTCAATGTTTAGACATGCCCTTAACCAGTGTAGAAGGGTGGAAATTGCAACCACAATCGTATAATGTAGCCCGGGCAAGAGGTATTCTTATATGTATAGGTAGTGAAAATGCGAGGTTTTTGGTTAGCTGTCGTGTTAGTGGTTGGTGAAAGGAGAGGGGAGGAAGCTCTACCTCATCAATCATGAAAAGACCGCGAGCGAAGCATTTCGAAACTGCGGAGTTTTTCTTCTTTTTTTCCTCTCATTCCTTCCCCTCCCCCCCCCCCACAACTACACTGGAGCACCGTAGATGTAGCTAAGCATTGTTATTTTAAGAGTACCGCCTGCCAATGGGAGGGGGGGGGATTTAGGTTGTGGTTGGGAGAGGGGATCAACGAAAACCATCCCTTTTATAACTCCACCGACCGAGCTCTTATCATATATTTACTTTTCACCCCGCGTTTTCGTAGAGGAAATAGAGGGAGAGAGAGTGATGGAGATAGCTTCCTCTTATAATTTAGTGGATTGCTTCGATTCCTCACAGGAAGTAGTTGCTGTCAAAAAGGGGTAATAGAAGCGAGTCGCTCCTCAGAGCTACGGGTGCTGGTTGGGATGAATTTAGAAAGCCCTTTTGCGGCCTATTAACAAGTGTTCTCACGCGGTAAAAAGGGGTCGGAAAAGTTTAAAATATTTAACTCAATTTGCAAGATCAATGTTGGTGAGGTGGAAAAAAGGTCTAAAGAGCCTTTTAAATGAGATATCTGTGGGGGAATTAGCTCCCAGGAATTAACATTGCATTTATTTAAAATGGCGAAACGTTGAAAACAACAACTTATGGTCTGAATGCCCCGGCAGATTACATTTAACGAGAAAAAGAGAATGAATTTACCGGCTGTTAGTAGTAGAGTCCCTTGTGTTCTAATTCGCAATCAAATAATGCAAACAGCCGATCTCCCGTCATTCCGCTCGAAGAGAAAAATTCCTGGCGATACTGTGCATGGGCGTAGCCAGGGGGGGCAGCTGCCCACCCCTAGACGCAAATTCTTAAATTTTCTGGGGCAGCTGCCCCCCCCCCCCCTAGATTTCAGCGAAAAATGAATAATTTTTTTTTTTTTTAAAGAATACAAATACAGTCAAAATAATTACTTATTGTACATTTAAATGGAAAATCATTCTTTTTTATTTTTAGTCGGTTCCGACTTAAAAAGGAATGATCCCTATCGTGTTAAGGTAAGCGAAAAAATATTAAAGAAAGAACTCTTCTCAATTCGATCGCGCCTAGGATCTGTTTTTCGCAAGTTCAGCCCTTTAATCATTGTAGCCTATAAGCGGTGTGTCAATGCCCAATCCTTACCTTAACCGAAGTTCCTTTTTTCAGTGGCTTCAGCATGGATATCAGAAAGTTCTTTACTTCAGGTAAGTGATTATATTTTTTGTGGAATGATTCATACTGTTTTAATAGGTCTTTTTGGGCGACCCTCCAAACCTACACAAGTTACAAAATTTGCAAGTTGTGTACTTGTATAGTTTTTAAACCAATTGAACACATACCTCTATCTCTTATACTTATTATTATTAATGCGTAACTTCCCCTCTAGGGAATGGGTAGGCACGGTTCTACCGTTTTCCTGGCTTTCGAGGTCTTTCCAATCGTTTCACCCGAAAGAGCCCGCCTATCAACTTTTCATTTCCCACAAACGTCTCGGACGGGTCGTTCTTATTATTAATTTGTCTAGGCAGAAGGCTATTTTTGAATTGTTTATTGACCGACTGATCAAGAATAAGCAAGAATCGGTGAATAAACTATTTAAAAAATCGTCTTATACCTAATAATAATTCATTAATTATTATTATTATTGTTGCAAACACGTGCCGTCGCCACCCCCCCCCCGCACCCCGCAATACCCATCGGGCCCCGAGGACAGTGGCCCCAGCCGTGTCACGCTGCCGCCACCGAAGAGGAAGACGGCTCCGCCTCTACCTCCACCGGGGGAACGACTGAACCAACGAGAAGGCTGCTGGGGAGGGAAAGAAAATAAAGAGAGAAAAAGGAAAATTATAAAAGGGAGAAATTAATGTAGAAATGGGATAGTTTTTGATGATAGTTTTGAGAGTTTTAGGAGAGTTTTGAGTCAGTTTTTAGTCAGTCCTTTGGAGAGTTGTCAATCATTTTGTAAATCCGTGCGAGTGTGGGTCCAGGAATAAAAGAACTTGTGATCGATCTAATCGTGTTGGGAGACTTTTTTCCGAACCCTTAGCCCACTCCAGGCCCTATCCCGGGGAAAAGGTTACGGGGATGCAGATTGGGGAGGCATCCCGATAGAATCCCGTAACAAACTGGTGGAGGCGCCGGGTAGGGCATGAAAACGGGCAGGGCGGAATGAATTCGGGAATCACGGGCCGGAGAGACAGATAGTGAGAACGCGAAGTGGTGCGGTGTCCGGTAAAAGTGCGAGCGACTCGAGCCTAGAGCTGTCGGACTACGAGAAAAAGCGCAAATTGAAGGAATCATGCAAGCGGAACGCTCGATTGCGTCGGTGAGACCACCTTTTTTCCGTGGAGGCGGAGAGGAAGACCCCCGAAAATTTGTTAAGGCATTCGACCGCGCCGCCAGGGCAAACGGATGGACGGAGGCGCAGAAGCTCGTACAGCTACCGTGCTACTTGGAAGGACTCGCTGCTGACTGGTACGACCGCACAGAGGAAGAGTGGACAACATACGAGGAAGCGACCATCGGGCTTATTTCAGCCTTCCGAGGGGGAGCTCAGGACGAGAAAATGTACTTTGAGTTAATGTCACGGCGTCAACAGCTAGGAGAGCCCGTAAGCGCCAACTATAATGAGATGTTAACGCTATGTCACCACGCCGGCGATGGCGTTTCGGAAGCAGAGAGTGTACGTTTGATTCTGCGGGGACTCCAACCGAAGTTTTTGGAGCGGGTCGCTATGCTAAAAAATGATACGCTAGCCGCCCTCAGGACGAACCTCCAGCAAATCGAGGCCGCATTTTTTCTGATGGAACGGCAGAGAGACGATGGGGCGTCGGCCGCCGTTGATGGTTTGCGTCAAGAAGTGGAGAACCTCAGGAGCCAGTTGGCCGCACTCCTTTCAGTTTAAAAAAGAAGGTTTTTTCCCAACCCCATTTTCAAGGGGTAATAGACCCGATAACTATGACCGACGGGATGTTAAAATCGAGCCTAAGCAAAGCCCTCAGCGCACGGCTGACGGCCGGGTGATTTGTTTCGGGTGCGGGAGGCCCGGTCACTTTAAACGAAATTGCCCCCGTTTAAACTAAACAGGTGGGGAAACCAGTGTAAAAAGTCTAAGCTCCAGAATGTAGTAAAAACAATTGTCAGTTTCGCGTGTAAAAAATTAGGCCACAAAATTAGATCCTGTCGAAATTTAATTAAGAGAACTGTTCGAACGTGCACTTATTCGGGGACGGAGAGCCCAAGTTTTCCCCAAATGGTCCTAAAGAATGGCCCAGCCTGGAGCCATAGGTTTATAGTTATAAGAAATTTAGATGTAGATTTAATTTTGGGAAATGATTTTTGCTTAGGAAGTAAGGCCGTAATTAATTATAAGGATGGGACGTTGACACTCGACGACGAAGATGGTGAAGAAGTAGAGATCGAGTTACAAAGGAACGAAGCACGAGGGGGAAGGGACGACGAGAAAGAGTTTTTAAAGATAAACGTTTTCGATGAAAATAAAAAATACGCGGTGAAAAGTCGCCTCACGGTAACTTTGGTCCCAGGTCATTGCGCGGAAGTCCCCATAACTTGTGAAATTGAGGGTGAAAGTTTCCTGTTCGAACCGTACGCTCAAAATTTCAGTTCAAAAAATTTAACTATTCCAGAATGTTTTTTTCGAAAAGATCCCGCCCCATGTAATGGTTAAAAACCACTCAGCTCAACCCCGAATTATTTTTAAAGACACCACCCTAGGACACGTCACCCCAGTTAAAGAAATTCCGGAAGAGTCAGGAATTCCCGGTATACGGAATAACCCCTGCTCCCTCCAGGTTTAATGATCCCAGAAATACTAAACAATTCCCGTCACGTCATTCGCCACACGATTTTTCGAATAATTTTCACATCAATCTTGCTTTAAATAACGAGGAAAAGTCAAAATTTGTTGAATTATTGTCCAAGTATCAAGACGTCTTTGCCTGGGATTTAACCCAATTAACTTGCACCCCTGTCTATGAGCACTCAATTAACACCGGAGGCGCTCACCCAATTCGGCAAGCCCCGTATCGAGTTTCGCAGAAGGAGAAAGAAATCATCAGGGAGCAAGTGGAGGAGATGCTAGGCGCAAATGTCATTGAACCAAGTTTCAGTCCATGGGCTTCGCCGGTAGTGTTGGTGAAAAAGCCCTCAGGAGATTACCGATTCTGTGTAGACTATCGAAAGCTAAATGCGAATCTACTAAACGCGGTATAGTGTGACGGAGAGAGAGGCTTTAGCCATAATCTGGGTGATCAAAGTTTTTAGGCCTTTTTTGTGGGGGAAAAAATTCAAAATTATACCGACCACCACGCCCTTTGCTGGCTCAAAAATAATCATGACGCCTCGGGCCGTCTAGCTCGCTGGGCTGTACTTTTACAAGACCACCAGTACGAAATCGTACACTTGTCGGGTCGCCTCCATGCCGACGCCGACTGTCTGTCCCGAAATCCCGTTTCACCCCCCCCCCCCCCCCGACCCTAACCCAGAAGCGCAGTTCAAAATTTTACAACTATCTAGAGTGGATGTGGGCCGGTTGCAGAGAGAAGACGAAGAATTGAATTTGATAATCGAGGCGATTGAGAACCCGGATTCCGCTAGTCGAGAGAGCTTAAAAAAGAGCCGGAGCTACGTGGTTAAAGGCGGGCGTTTATTCAGAAAGCAGTTTCTAAAAGGCTCACTCGAACCAACCCTCGTCCTTCCAAAATCCTTAAGAAGTGAAATTCGTCTCGTAGCCTTTTACGATGAACCCCTCACGGGTGGACACCTGGGTTATGCAAAAACATTCGGAAAAATTCGAGAGCGTTACTATTGGGACGGCATGGCAAGGGATGTCGAGAGATATGTGAAAACGTGTCCTCACTGCCAGAGTAGAAAAAAGCCACCTTTCCGACCAGCCGGGCTGCTGGAGCCGATCAAGTTCGACAACCCCTTCGGAAAATTAGGTATCGACCTGTTAGGCCCATTTCCCCGTTCATCCTCAGGGAACACCTTCATAGTCGTCTGCACTGATTACGCCACTCGGTGGGTAGAAGCTAAGGCTCTCCCCAACGGGTCGGCTAAATGTGTTGCCGATTTTTTAATAGAAAACGTCATCTGTCGCCACGGCTGCCCTCTTACCCTAATTTCCGATCGAGGATCGTGCTTTACGTCCGAACTCGTTCAAAATTTACTGAAAAGTCTAAACTGTTACAGTGCCCAGACGTCCGGGTATCACCCCGAGAAGAACGGGTTAACGGAAAAATTCAACGGTACGCTTGCCACGATGATAAGCCTCTACGTGAACACCCAACACTCCGACTGGGACACGTACGTGGCCCTTGCCATATTTGCCTACAATTCATCCCCTCAGGAATCCACGAAAATTTCCCATTTCAAACTTGTCTACGGTCGTGACCCAATCATGCCGTGCGACACCTCCCTCAACCCTTTTTCCGAACGTAACTTCACCCCCAACTTAGAATACTTTGATAAAATCTCGAAATTACGTGAAATTGCCAAAAATAGAATACACCGAGCCCAAGAAGTTATGAAAAAACGCTACGACAACCGACACCGGGCAGTTAAGTTCAGTCCTGGTGACAAGGTTCTCATTTACACCCCCATTAGAAAAAAAGGCAGAAGCGAAAAATTGCTATGTAGATATTTTGGACCGTTCAAAATTATCAAAAAATTATCCAACGTAAATTATGAAATTGAAAAAAGGAAAAGAAATAAATTAGTAAAAGATGTCGGGCACGTGGCGCGTCTAAAACCGTACTTCTCACGGGAAAATTAATCCAATGTCCATTGCCTTCAATAAGTTCATAACTCAACAATAAAAAACGAAGAGAAAAATAATAATAATAATAATAATAAAAGAGCAAAATCATCAAAGTATTCCATTTCTCCTCCCCCCAGTTCAATTTTCCGTTTTGTTAAATTAGCAGAAATGATAAAATCGCAGTATAAATGTAGTTCAAGCTTAAAAAGCAAAAAATTGAAAAGGAGAAGAAAAGTTAGTTTCAAGTCCTTAAAAGGAAACTACAGCGCCGTCCGAGAGAACTCGTCATCCCCCTCCCTCCTCGTCGTGGATGTTCCGTGTAAATAAGAGTAGGAGATGTTGCTGTAAATAGTATAGTAACGTAAGCAGTATAGTATAGGAAACAGTAGTAACATTCTAAGAATTTTAAAAGTCCCCCTTAGTTTTAAGGAGAGCGTTAATCCCCCCCCCCCTCCTTTTACATTTGTTGTTGTTCGTGTTGTAGTTGCTCGATAAGTATTGCCCAAATGTTTTGGTTATGTTATAAGTTTTGGTTATAAGTGTAATTGAGGTCAAGGCAAAGGGCTATAAGGAAACAAGAGGTCTGGTGGACCGACGGATTAACGGTCTTGAGAAAGACGAAAGAGGAAAATAAGAAGGACGAAAAGGGAAAAAGAAGAAACATGAAAGGGAAAATCGTAGGAGTGCGGAAAGCACATCAGGAAAAAGGTTACTCGCCTAGCGAAGGAAAGAAAGGGTAGGCTACCGGGGTGTAGCGTGAATTCCCTCTAATTGTAAGAGGATGAACCAAAGGCCAGAACCAGAAACGAAAGACAAAAGAACTAAAAACTTAAGGTCCCCATAGGTTAGGTTTACGTTTTATAACATGGTGTTAGCATAATAATCATTAGCATAAGTCCTTAATTTAAGCCCTAGATACTGTAGATTTGTTTGTATTACAGGATTTCCTTCCGAATTGTTACGAATCGGTGAGCATCTGTGAGCCTGGACGCACACTCGACCCGAGAACCGACCCTGCAGCCCGCCATCGAAAACACCAACCCTTTTTTAAAACGAAAAAAAAAGAGCCGTTGAAAAAAGCGATAGTAGCAGGAGAGTATGCATTCAATTAATGATGCCTCATGTGTCGGAGATGCTGTGGAAACGATGCCAAAGGCGGGACCGAGTTCGTCATCACCTCGGGATGTTCTGCAACCAGAATCAAGCTCACATTCTCGGAGCTCTCTGGAAATGATACCGTCATCCTTGGTTTCATCATTGGACGATCTAGGCAGGTACGTTGGGCAGTCTTATATTATTACTGACGAGAAGAAACGACATTTATTGACAAATTGCTGGATTCCACCCACAAACTACGATTTCGCGGCTGACGCTGCTCACCTAAAGAGGAAATTTAATCATCAATGGATAGAGACTTATTCTCCATGGTTGGTCTATTCCAAACACCTGAAAGGTGCGCTGTGCAAATACTGCGTATTATTCCCACCTGCTTCAAGTGCGGTTATAGGAGTTCTTGGATCTTTCACAGTCAAGCCATTCACGAGGTTCAAAGATGCCCACGAGGCCTGTAAAAACCATGCAATTACCCATTGGCATAAATCCGCAGCTGAATCATCTAGGGTTTTTGTCGGCGAAGTTCCTGTCGATATTAAAATTCGAAACTTGCACACTAATGTCGTAGACGAAAATAGAAAAGTTATATCTTCTATAATATCTTGCATCGTCTTCTCCGGCACGCATGACCTTCCGCTAAGAGGAAAACACGGAGACGATGTAGTACTTCAAGACTTGTGTAACCTTAGAATCGAAGCTGGAGATTTATCACTGAAAGAGCACTTTGAGCGCGCAAAAAAAAATGCTACGTACAGGTCACCTCAAATTCAAAATGAGATCATTAGTATAGCCGGCAATACTATCAGGAAATATATCGTTGATAGTGTCAAAGAAGCAGAGGCATACTGCATATTAGCCGATGAAACTGCCAATATTGCAGGAATGGAGCAGCTCTCAATTGGCTTGCGTTTTTATGACCTGAAGCTTAAAACCATCAGAGAAGAGTTCGTGGGTTTTGTACAGCTGGTGGCTCTTGACGCTAAGTCAATTTCAAAGGCGATTGATGATTTTGTATGTGAACTTGGACTTCTCCCGGAAAAATGCGTTGGCTTGGGGTTTGTCGGCTGCTCAACAATGGCCGGCCACGAAGGAGGAGTTCAGGCTTTACTAAGAAATAAGTTCACCAGAGCTTTATACTTCCATTGCTCATCGCATAAGTTAAACCTTGTCGTGAATGATCTGAACGTGATACCGGAGGTTCGTAACACCATTGCGACCATAAAAGGCATAATAGCCTTCTTCAGAGAATCGGTTCTCACGAGAAAACTCATTCCTAATATTCCTCGCTTATGTGAAACCAGATGGTCGGAAAAACACAAAAGTATAAGGATTTTCAAAGAGAAGTTCCTCGAAATTGTCGAAGCTTTGGAAACGCTCTCTGTGGAAGGGAATGCTAACACTCGAAAACGTGCTTTCCAACTTGATTCGTCCTCCTGTAGGTCATCATTTATCGTGACAATGGTCATTATAGCCAAGTATTCAGGAATATTGGAACCAGTCGTCAATTCTTTACAAGCCAAAACACTCGACTTAGTGAAAGCGTCATCTCGCATTCGGAATATTGTGGACTTACTGAAGGGACACCGTGAGGTTGTTGACTTGATCACAGAAGAACTGGTGACTGAAGCCAGCGAGATTGCTGAGCAGGTAGGGGTACTATACCCCTACAGGGCGGCAGCATCACAGAAGTAACCCACCAGCGTCCAATGCTACTGAGTTCTGGAGGAGGTCTTCGATAGTTCCCTATTTGGACTCTCTGATCACATCCCTGGAAGTGAGGTTTTCCCACGATAATATCCCTGCGTTCAGCCTTACTTATCTCCATCCGGCCCACATGTTTTCTGCTAGTGCCAAGGAGCTGAAAGATAAAATTAAGGGTTTTACCACTCTTTATAACTTAAAAGGTGTGGACGATGAAGTAGAGCTCTGGTGCAACATGTGGAGAAGCAAAAAACACTCCGAAGACGAGCTAAATGATCTAGATGTTGCTGCTGTATTGAAAGAAGCTGATTGTTTCTTCCCTGCAGTAAGAAAAGCCCTTTTAATTCTGTTGGCTCAACCGTGTACGACGAGCACGGTTGAAAGATCGTTCAGTACCCTCAGACGGATCAAAACGTGGCTTCGGAGCACGATGAGTGAAGAACGCTTGGTAGAGCTCGCAATGATGAGT